>CM056602.1:323060-348533 GCA_029721355.1 Tegillarca granosa | reverse complement strand
CTTACTGTTTGATGTGTGTATGACAATAACTTGTCCTTCTATCTTACACCTCTCCTTCTGCTTGACGTAAGTATGACAAGTAACTTGTCCTTCTCTGACATCTCTCTCCTTACTGTTTGATGTAAGTATATGATAAGAACTTGTCCCTCTATCTTACCATCTCTCCTTACTGTTTGATGTAAGTGTATGACAAGTAACTTGTCCTCTATGTTACCATCTCTCCTTACTGTTTTGATGTAAGTGTATGACAATAACTTGTCCGTCTATCTTACATCTCTCCTACTGTTTGATGTAAGTGTATGATAAGTAACTTGTCCCTCTATCTTACCATCTCTCCTTACTGTTTGATGTAAGTGATGATAAGTAACTTGTCCGTCTATGTTACCATCTCTCCTTACTGTTTGATGTAAGTGTATGATAAGTAACTTGTCCTTCTATCTTCCATCTCTCCTTACTGTTTGATGTAAGTGTATGATAAGTAACTTGTCCTTCTATCTTACCATCTCTCCTTACTGTTTGATGTAAGTATATGACAAGTAACTTGTCCTTCTATCTTACCATCTCTCCTTACTGTTTGATGTAAGTATATGACAAGTACTTGTCCTTCTATCTTACAGTCTCTCCTTACTGTTTGATGTAAGTTATGACAAGTAACTTGTCCTTCTATCTTACAGTCTCTCCTTACGTGTTTGATGTAAGTATATGACAAGTAACTTGTCCTTCTATCTTACAGTCTCTCCTTACTGTGTTTGATGTAAGTATATGACAAGTACTTGTCCTTCTATCTTACAGTCTCTCCTTACTGTTTGATGTAAGTATGACAAGTAACTTGTCCTTCTATCTTACAGTCTCTCCTTACTGTTTGGTAAGTGTATGACAAAACTTGTCCTTCTATCACAGTCTCTCCTTACTGTTGATGTAAGTATATGATAAGTAACTTGTCCTCTATCTTACAGTCTCTCCTTACTGTTTGATGTAAGTATGATAAGTAACATTGTCCGGCTATGTTACCATCTCTCCTTACTGTTTGATGTAAGTGTATGATAAGTAACTTGTCCTTCTATCTTACCATCTCTCCTAACTGTTTGATGTAAGTGTATGATAATAACTTGTCCTCTATCTTACCATCTCTCCTTACTGTTTTGATGTAAGTGTATGACAAGTACTTGTCCTTCTATCTTAACATCTCTCCTACTGTTTGATGTCAGTTATGACAATAACTTGTCCTTCTATCTTACCATCTCTCCTTACTGTTTGATGTAAGTATAATGATAAGTAACTTGTCCTTCTATCTTACCAGCTCTCCTTATTGTTTGATGTAAGTATATGAGGCACGTTTGACTGTAAGTATATGACAGTACTTGCGTCTATCTACAGTCTCTCCTTACTGTTTGATGTAAGTATATGACAAGTACTTGTCCTTCTATACTTACAGTCTCTCCTTATTGTTTGATGTAAGTATATGACAAGTAACTTGTCCTTCTATCTTACAGTCTCTCCTTACTGTTTGATGTAAGTATAGTATAAGTAACTTGTCCTTCTATCTTACAGTCTCTCCTTACTGTTTGGATGTAAGTGTATGACAAGTAACTTGTCCTCTATCGTTACACAGTCTCTCCTTACTGAGGGACTTAAGTATATGATAAGTAAACTTGTCCTTCTATCTGAAAGTCTCTCCTTACTGTTTGAATGTAAGTAGTATGATTAAGTAACTTGTCCTTCTATCGTACCATCGCTCCTTACTTTGATGTAAGTCTATGATTGTCTTCTATCTTACCATCTCTCGTACTGTTGATGGTAAGTATATGATAAGTAACTTGTCCTTCTATCTTACCATCTCTCCTTATGTTGTTTGATGTAAGTATATGACAGTAACTTAGTCCTTCTATCTTACAGTCTCCTCCGTACTGTTTGATGTAAGTGTATGATAAGTAACTTGGTCCTTCTATCTTACAGTCTTTCCGTACTGTCGTGACGTAAGTGTATGATAAGCGTCATTTGTCCGTCTATCTTACAAGTCTCTCCTTACTGTTTGGTGTAAGTGTATGACAAGTAACTTGTCCTTCTATGGTACAGTCTCTCCTTACTGATTGACGTAAGTGGGTATGGACAAGTAACTTGTCCCTCTATCTGACAGTCTCTCCTTACTGTTTGATGTAAGTTAGATAAAGTAAACTTGTCCCTCTATCTGACCAGTCTCTCCTTACTGGTTTGATGTAAGTATATGATAAAGTAACTTGTCCCTCTATCTTACCATCTCTCCTTACTGTTTGATGTAAGTATATATAAGTAACTTGTCCTTCTATTTACCATCTCTCCTTACTGTTTGATGTAAGTGTATAATAAGTAACTTGTCCCTTCTATCTTACCATCTCTCCTTACTGTTTGATGTAAGTATATGATAAGTAACGTGCCCTTCTATCTAAAGTCTCTCCTTACTGTTTTGATGCAAGTGTATGATGAAGTAACTTGGTCCCTCTATCTTACCATCTCTCCTTACTGTTTGATGTAAGTGTCTGATAAGTAACTGTCCTTACTATCTACAGTCTCTCCTTACTGTTTGATGCAAGTGTATGATAAGTACTTGTCCCTCTATCTTACCATCTCTCCTTACTGTTTGATGTCAAGTGTATGATAAGTAACTTGGTCCTCTATCTTACATCATCTCCTTACTGTTTGATGCAAGTGTATGATAATGATACTTGTCCCTCTATCTTACCATCTCTCCTTACTGTTTGATGTAAGTATATGATAAGTAACTTGTCCTTCTATCTTAAAGTCTCTCCTTACTGTTTGATGTAAGTGTATGATAAGTAACTTGTCCCCTCTATCTTACATCTCTCCTTACTGTTTGATGTAAGTGTATGATAAGTAACTTGTCCCTCTATCTTACCATCTCTCCTTACTGTTTGATGTAAGTGTATGATAAGTAACTTGTCCCTCTATCTTACCATCTCTCCTTACTGTTTGATGTAAGTGTATGACAAGTAACTTGTCCTTCTATCTTACAGTCTTTCCTTACTGTCTGACGTAAGTGTATGATAAGTCATTTGTCCCTCTATCTTACAGTCTCTCCTTACTGTTTGATGTAAGTGTATGACAAGTAACTTGTCCTTCTATCTTACCATCTCTCCTTACTGTTTGATGTAAGTATATGATAAGTAACTTGTCCTTCTATCTTACCATCTCTCCTTACTGTTTGATGTAAGTATATGATAAGTAACTTGTCCTTCTATCTTACTCCAGTCTCTCCTTACTGTTTGATGTAAGTGTATGATAAGTAACTTGTCCTTCTATCTTACAGTCTCTCCTTACTGTTTGACTGTAAGTGTATGATAAATAAACTTGTCCCTCTATCTTACAGTCTCTCCTTACTGTTTGATGTAAGTATATGATAAGTAACTTGTCCTTCTATCTTACCAGTCTCTCCTTACTGTTTGATGTAAGTATATGATAAGTAACTTGTCCCTCTATCTTACCATCTCTCCTTACTGTTTGATGTAAGTGTATGATAAGTAACTTGTCCTTCTATCTTACCAATCTCTCCTTACTGTTTGATGTAAGTGTATGATAAGTAACTATGTCCTCTATCTTACCATCTCTCCTTACTGTTTGATGTAAGTGTATGATCAGTAACTTGTCCTCTATCTACCATCTCTCCTTACTGTTTGGATGTAAGTATGTATGATAAGTAACTTGTCCCTTCTATCTTACCGTCTCTCCTTACTGTTTGATGTAAGTGTATGACAAGTATCTTGTCCTTCTATCTTACAGTCTCTCCTTACTGTCTGATGTAAGTGTATGATAAGTAACTTGTCCTTCTATCTTACCATCTCTCCTTACTGTTTGATGTAAGTGTATGACAAGTAACTTGTCCTTCTATCTTACAGTCTTTCCTTACTCTCTGACGTAAGTGTATGATAAGGTCATTTGTCCTTCTATCTTACAGTCTCTCCTTACTGTTTGGTGTAAGTGTATGATAGTACTTGTCCTTCTATCTTACCGTCTCTCCTTACTGTTTGATGTAAGTGTATGACAAGTAACTTGTCCTTCTATCTTACCATCTCTCCTTACTGTTTGATGTAAGTGTTATGATAAGTAACTTGTCCTTCTATCTTACCATCTCTCCTTACTGTTTGATGTAAGTATATGACAAGTACTTGTCCTTCTATCTTACCATCCTCTCCTTACTGGTTGATGTAAGTGTATGATAAGTAACTTGTCCTTCTATCTTACCATCTCTCCTTACTGTTTGATGTAAGTATATGATAAGTAACTTGTCCTTCTATCTTACCATCTCTCCTTACTGTTTGATGTAAGTATATGATAAGTAACTTGTCCTTCTATCTTACCATCTCTCCTTACTGTTTGATGTAAGTGTATGATAAGTAACTTGTCCTTCTATCTTACCATCTCTCCTTACTGTTTGATGTAAGTGTATGATAAGTAACTTGTCCTTCTATCTTACCATCTCTCCTTACTGTTTGATGTAAGTATATGATAAGTAACTTGTCCTTCTATCTTACCATCTCTCCTTACTGTTTGATGTAAGTGTATGATAAGTAACTTGTCCTTCTATCTTACCAGTCTCTCCTTACTGTTTGATGTAAGTGTATGATAAGTAACTTGTCCTTCTATCTTACCATCTCTCCTTACTGTTTGATGTAAGTAGTATGATAAGTAACTTGTCCTTCTATCTTACCATCTCTCCTTACTGTTTGATGTAAGTATATGATAAGTAACTTGTCCCTCTATCTTACCAGTCTCTCTTACTGTTTGATGTAAGTGTATGATAAGTAATCTTGTCCTTCTATCTTACAGTCTCTCCTTACTGTTTGATGTAAGTGGATGATAAGTAACTTGTCCGTCTATCTTACAGTCTCTCCTTACTGTTTGATGCAAGTGTATGATAAGTAACTTGTCCCTCTATCTTACCGTCTCTCCTTAGCTGTTTGATGTAAGTGTATGATAAGTAACTTGTCCTTCTATCTTACCGTCTCTCCTTACTGTTTGATGTAAGTGGATGATAAGTAACTTGTCCCTTCTATCTTACCGTCTCTCCTTACTGTTTGATGTAAGTGTATGATAAGTAACTTGTCCTTCTATCTTACCATCTCTCCTTACTGTTTGATGTAAGTGTATGACAAGTAACTTGTCCTTCTATCTTACAGTCTCTCCTTACTGTTTGTGTAAGTATATGATAAGTAAGTTTGTCCCTCTATCTTACCATCTCTCCTTACTGTTTGATGTAAGTATATGAGAAGTAACTTGTCCTTCTATCTTACCATCTCTCCTTACTGTTTGATGTAAGTGTATGATAAGTAACTAGTCCCTCTATCTTACCATCTCTCCTTACTGTTTGATGTAAGTATATGATAAGTAACTTGTCCCTCTATCTTACCATCTCTCCTTACTGTTTGATGTAAGTATATGATAAGTAACTTGTCCTTCTATCTTACCATCTCTCCTTACTGTCTGATGTAAGTATATGATAAGTAACTTGTCCTTCTATCTTACCGTCTCTCCTCACTGTTTGATGTAAGTGTATGATAAGTAACTTGTCCTCTATCTTACAGTCTCTCCTTACTTTTTGATGTAGTATATGATAAGTAACTTGTCCTTCTATCTTACAGTCTCTCCTTACCTGTCTGATGTAAGTGTATGATAAGTAACTTGTCCTTCTATCTTACAGTCTCTCCTTACTGTTTGATGTAAGTTATTGATAAGTATCTTGTCCTTCTATCTTACCATCTCTCCTTACTGTTTGATGTAAGTATATGACAAGTAACTTGTCCTTCTATCTTACAGTCTCTCCTTACTGTTTGACGTAGGTGTATGACAAGTAACTTGTCCCTCTATCTTACAGCTCTCCTTACTGTTTGATGTAAGTATATGACAAGTAACTTGTCCCTCTATCTTACAGTATCTCCTTACTGTCTGATGTAAGTGTATGATAAGTAACTTGTCCTTCTATCTTACAGTATCTCCTTACTGTTTGATGTAAGTGTATGACAAGTAACTTGTCCTTCTATCTTACCATCTCTCCTTACTGTTTGATGTAAGTGTATGACAAGTAACTTGTCCCTCTATCTTACCGTCTCTCCTTACTGTCTGATGTAAGTGTATGATAAGTAACTTGTCCTTCTATCTTACCATCTCTCCTTACTGTTTGATGTAAGTATATGATAAGTAACTTGTCCTTCTATCTTACAGTATCTCCTTACTGTCTGATGTAAGTGTATGATAAGTAACTTGTCCTTCTATCTTACAGTATCTCCTTACTGTTTGATGTAAGTGTATGATAAGTAACTTGTCCCTCTATCTTACCGTCTCTCCTTACTGTTTGATGTAAGTGTATGATAAGTAACTTGTCCCTCTATCTTACAGTCCTCTCCTTACTGTTTCATGTAAGTATATGATAAGTAACTTGTCCTTCTATCTTACAGTCTCTCCTTACTGATTGATGTAAGTGTATGACAAGTAATTTGTCCTTATATCTTACAGTACCTTCTTCCTGTTTGATGCAAGTGTATGATAAGTAACTTGTCCCTCTATCTTACCATCTCTCCTTACTGTCGGATGTAAGTGTATGACAAGTAACTTGTCCCTCTATCTTACCGTCTCTCCTTACTGTTTGATGCAAGTGTATGACAAGTAACTTGTCCCTCTATCTTACCGTCTCTCCTTACTGTTTGATGCAAGTGTATGACAAGTAACTTGTCCTTCTATCTTACAGTCTCTCCTTACTGATTGATGTAAGTGTATGACAAGTAACTTGTCCTTATATCTTACAGTACCTTCTGTCCTGTTTGATGCAAGTGTATGATAAGTAACTTGTCCCTCTATCTTACCATCTCTCCTTACTGTCGGATGTAAGTGTATGACAAGTAACTTCTCCCTCTATCTTACCGTCTCTCCTTACTGTTTGATGCAAGTGTATGACAAGTAACTTGTCCTTCTATCTTACAGTCTCTCCTTACTGTTTGATGCAAGTGTATGATAAGTAACTTGTCCCTCTATCTTACCATCTCTCCTTACTGTCGGATGTAGTGTATGACAAGTAACTTGTCCCTCTATCTTACCATCTCTCCTACTGTCTGATGTAAGTGTATGATAAGTAACTTGTCCTTCTATCTTACCATCTCTCCTTACTGTTTGATGTAACTATATGATAAGTAACTTGTCCTTCTATCTTACAGTATCTCCTTACTATCTGATGTAAGTGTATGATAAGTAACTTGTCCTTCTATCTTACAGTATATCCTTACTGTTTGATGTAAGTGTATGATAAGTAACTTGTCCCTCTATCTTACCGTCTCTCCTTACTGTTTGATGTAAGTGTATGATAAGTAATTGTCCCTCTATCTTACCGTTTCTCCTTACTGATTGATGTAAGTATATGATAAGTAACTTGTCCTTCTATCTTACCATCTCTCCTTACTGTCGGATGTAAGTGTATGATAAGTAACTTCTCCCTCTATCTTACCATCTCTCCTTACTGTTTGATGTATGTGTATGACAAGTAACTTTTCCTTCTATCTGACAGTCTCTCCTTACTGTTGGATGTAAGTGTATGATAAGTAACTTGTCCCTCTATCTTACAGTCTCTCCTTACTGTTTCATGTAAGTATATGATAAGTAACTTGTCCTTCTATCTTACAGTCTCTCCTTACTGATTGATGTAAGTGTATGACAAGTAACTTGTCCTTATATCTTACAGTACCTTCTTCCTGTTTGATGCAAGTGTATGATAAGTAACTTGTCCCTCTATCTTACCATCTCTCCTTACTGTCGGATGTAAGTGTATGACAAGTAACTTGTCCCTCTATCTTACCGTCTCTCCTTACTGTTTGATGCAAGTGTATGACAAGTAACTTGTCCCTCTATCTTACCGTCTCTCCTTACTGTTTGATGCAAGTGTATGACAAGTAACTTGTCCTTCTATCTTACAGTCTCTCCTTACTGATTGATGTAAGTGTATGACAAGTAACTTGTCCTTATATCTTACAGTACCTTCTTCCTGTTTGATGCAAGTGTATGATAAGTAACTTGTCCCTCTATCTTACCATCTCTCCTTACTGTCGGATGTAAGTGTATGACAAGTAACTTCTCCCTCTATCTTACCGTCTCTCCTTACTGTTTGATGCAAGTGTATGACAAGTAACTTGTCCTTCTATCTTACAGTCTCTCCTTACTGTTTGACGTAGGTGTATGACAAGTAACTTGTCCCTCTATCTTACAGTCTCTCCTTACTGTTTGATGTAAGTGTATGACAAGTAACTTGTCCCTCTATCTTACCGTCTCTCCTTACTGTCTGATGTAAGTGTATGATAAGTAACTTGTCCTTCTATCTTACCATCTCTCCTTACTGTTTGATGTAAGTATATGATAAGTAACTTGTCCTTCTATCTTACAGTATCTCCTTACTGTCTGATGTAAGTGTATGATAAGTAACTTGTCCTTCTATCTTACAGTATCTCCTTACTGTTTGATGTAAGTGTATGATAAGTAACTTGTCCCTCTATCTTACCGTCTCTCCTTACTGTTTGATGTAAGTGTATGATAAGTAATTGTCCCTCTATCTTACCGTTTCTCCTTACTGATTGATGTAAGTATATGATAAGTAACTTGTCCTTCTATCTTACCATCTCTCCTTACTGTCGGATGTAAGTGTATGATAAGTAACTTCTCCCTCTATCTTACCATCTCTCCTTACTGTTTGATGTATGTGTATGACAAGTAACTTTTCCTTCTATCTGACAGTCTCTCCTTACTGTCGGATGTAAGTGTATGATAAGTAACTTGTCCCTCTATCTTACAGTCTCTCCTTACTGTTTCATGTAAGTATATGATAAGTAACTTGTCCTTCTATCTTACAGTCTCTCCTTACTGATTGATGTAAGTGTATGACAAGTAACTTGTCCTTATATCTTACAGTACCTTCTTCCTGTTTGATGCAAGTGTATGATAAGTAACTTGTCCCTCTATCTTACCATCTCTCCTTACTGTCGGATGTAAGTGTCTGACAAGTAACTTGTCCCTCTATCTTACCGTCTCTCCTTACTGTTTGATGCAAGTGTATGACAAGTAACTTGTCCCTCTATCTTACCGTCTCTCCTTACTGTTTGATGCAAGTGTATGACAAGTAACTTGTCCTTCTATCTTACAGTTTCTCCTTACTGATTGATGTAAGTGTATGACAAGTAACTTGTCCTTATATCTTACAGTACCTTCTTCCTGTTTGATGCAAGTGTATGATAAGTAACTTGTCCCTCTATCTTACCATCCCTCCTTACTGTCGGATGTAAGTGTATGACAAGTAACTTCTCCCTCTATCTTACCGTCTCTCCTTACTGTTTGATGCAAGTGTATGACAAGTAACTTGTCCCTCTATCTTACCGTCTCTCCTTACTGTTTGATGCAAGTGTATGACAAGTAACTTGTCCTTCTATCTTACAGTCTCTCCTTACTTTTTGATGTAAGTATATGATAAGTAACTTGTCCTTCTATCTTACAGTCTCTCCTTACTGATTGATGTAAGTGTATGACAAGTAACTTGTCCTTATATCTTACAGTACCTTCTTCCTGTTTGATGCAAGTGTATGATAAGTAACTTGTCCCTCTATCTTATCATCTCTCCTTACTGTCGGATGTAAGTGTATGACAAGTAACTTCTCCCTCTATTTTACCGTCTCTCCTTACTGTTTGATGCAAGTGTATGACAAGTAACTTGTCCCTCTATCTTACCGTCTCTCCTTACTGTTTGATGCAAGTGTATGACAAGTAACTTGTCCTTCTATCTTACAGTCTCTCCTTACTGTTTGATGTAAGTATATGATAAGTAACTTGTCCTTCTATCTTACAGTCTCTCCTTACTGATTGATGTAAGTGTATGACAAGTAACTTGTCCTTATATCTTACAGTACCTTCTTCCTGTTTGATGCAAGTGTATGATAAGTAACTTGTCCCTCTATCTTACCATCTCTCCTTACTGTCGGATGTAAGTGTATGACAAGTAACTTGTCCCTCTATCTTACCGTCTCTCCTTACTGATTGATGTAAGTATATGACAAGTAACTTGTCCCTCTATCGTACAGTCACTCCTTACTGTTTGATGTAAGTATATGATAAGTAACTTGTCCTTCTATCTTACAGTCTCTCCTTACTGTTTGATGTAAGTGTATGACAAGTAACTTGTCCTTCTATCTTACCGTCTCTCCTTACTGTTTGATGCAAGTGTATGATAAGTAACTTGTCCTTCTATCTTACAGTCTCTCCTTACTGTTTGATGTAAGTATATGATAAGTAACTTGTCCTTCTATCTTACCGTCTCTCCTTACTGTTTGATGTAAGTGTATGACAAGTAACTTGTCCTTCTATCTTACCGTCTCTCCTTACTGTTTGATGTAAGTGTATGATAAGTAACTTGTCCTTCTATCTTACAGTCTCTCCTTACTGTTTGATGTAAGTGTATGACAAGTAACTTGTCCTTCTATCTTACCGTCTCTCCTTACTGTTTGATGTAAGTGTATGATAAGTAACTTGTCCTTCTATCTTACAGTCTCTCCTTACTGTTTGATGTAAGTGTATGACAAGTAACTTGTCCTTCTATCTTACCGTCTCTCCTTACTGTTTGATGTAAGTGTATGATAAGTAACTTGTCCTTTATCTTACCATATCTCCTTACTGTTTGATGTAAGTGTATGATAAGTAACTTGTCCTTCTATCTTACCATCTCTCCTTACTGTTTGATGTAAGTGTATGATAAGTAACTTGTCCTTCTATCTTACCATCTCTCCTTACTGTTTGATGTAAGTGTATGATAAGTAACTTGTGCTTCTATCTTACCATATATCCTTACTGTTTGATGTAAGTGTATGATAAGTAACTTGTCCTTCTATCTTACAGTCTCTCCTTACTGTTTGATGTAAGTGTATGACAAGTAACTTGTCCTTCTATCTTACAGTCTCTCCTTACTGTTTGATGTAAGTTTATGATAAGTAACTTGTCTTTCTATCTTACCATCTCTCCTTACTGTTTGATGTAAGTATATGATAAGTAACTTGTCCTTCTATCTTACAGTCTCTCCTTACTGTTTGATGTAAGTATATGATAAGTAACTTGTCCTTCTATCTTACCATCTCTCCTTACTGTCGGATGTAAGTATATGATAAGTAACTTGTCCTTCTATCTTACAGTCTCTCCTTACTGATTGATGTAAGTGTATGACAAGTAACTTGTCCTTATATCTTACAGTACCTTCTTCCTGTTTGATGCAAGTGTATGATAAGTAACTTGTCCCTCTATCTTACCATCTCTCCTTACTGTCTGATGTAAGTGTATGACAAGTAACTTGTCCCTCTATCTTACAGTCTCTCCTTACTGATTGATGTAAGTGTATGACAAGTAACTTGTCCTTCTATCTTACCGTCTCTTCTTACTGTTTGATGTAAGTGTATGACAAGTATCTTGTCCCTCTATCTTACCGTCTCTCCTTACTGTTTGGTGTAAGTATATGATAAGTAACTTGTCCTTCTATCTTACAGTCTCTCATTTTTGTTTGATGTAAGTGAATAATTAGTAATTTGTCCGTCTATGTTACCATCTCTCCTTACTGTTTGATGTAAGTGTATGATAAGTAACTTGTCCTTCTTATTTTACAGTCTCTCCTTACTGACTGATATAAGTGTATGACAAGTCACTTGTCCTTCTATCTTACAGTCTCTCCTTACTGTTTGGTGTAAGTGTATGACAAGTAACTTGTCCTTCTTATTTTACAGTCTCTCCTTACTGACTGATATAAGTGTATGACAAGTCACTTGTCCTTCTATCTTACAGTCTCTCCTTACTGTTTGGTGTAAGTGTATGACAAGACACTTGTCCTTCTATCTGACAGTCTCTCCTTTTTTTTATGTAAGTGTATGATACGTAACTTTTCCCCCTATCTTTCAGTCTTTCCTTACTGTTTGATGTAAGTGTATGATAAGTAACTTGTCCTTCTATCTGACAGTCTCTCCTTACTGTTTGATGTAAGTGTATGATAAGTAACTTGTCCGTCTATGTTACCATCTCTCCTTACTGTTTGATGTAAGTGTATGACAAGTAACTTTTCCTTCTATCTGACAGTCTCTCCTTTTTTTTTTTGATGTAAGTGTATGACAAGTATCTTGTCCTTCTATCTGACAGTCTCTCCTTTTTTTTATGTAAGTGTATGATACGTAACTTTTCCCCCTATCTTTCAGTCTTTCCTTACTGTTTGATGTAAGTGTATGACAAGTAACTTGTCCTTCTATCTGACAGTCTCTCCTTTTTTTTGATGTAAGTGTATGACAAGTATCTTGTCCTTCTATCTGACAGTCTCTCCTTTTTTTTTGATGTAAGTGTATGACAAGTATCTTGTCCTTCTATCTGACAGTCTCTCCTTTTTTTTTGATGTAAGTGTATGACAAGTATCTTGTCTTTCTATCTGACAGTCTCTCCTTTTTTTTTTTTTGATGTAAGTGTATGACAAGTATCTTGTCCTTCTATCTGACAGTCTCTCCTTTTTTTTTGATGTAAGTGTATGACAAGTATCTTGTCTTTCTATCTGACAGTCTCTCCTTACTGTTTGATGTAAGTGTATGATACGTAACTTTTCCCCCTATCTTACAGTCTTTCCTTACTGTTTGATGTAAGTGTATGACAAGTAACTTGTCCTTCTATCTGACAGTCTCTCCTTTTTTTTGATGTAAGTGTATGACAAGTAACTTGTCCTTCTATCTTACAGTCTCTCCTTTTTTTTTGATGTAAGTGTATGACAAGTATCTTGTCTTTCTATCTGACAGTCTCTCCTTTTTTTTGATGTAAGTGTATGACAAGTAACTTGTCCGTCTATCTGACAGTCTCTCCTTACTGTTTGATGTAAGTATATGACAAGTAACTTGTCCGTCTATCTTACGGATTCTCCTTACTCTCTGACGTAAGTGTACATATGTTAAGAACTTATTGTTTTTATATGAATTTTGAACATTGTCAGCTACTGTTCAGTTTAAAAGTGCATTTTATTCAAGGTTATGCTTTATTTGTATTCTACTAAATCATGCTAAATGATATCTCGGAACGTGGACATTAATCTATCTTTCTTTTCGTTTTATATTATGTTTGCATTTGTATTTGTGTGTCCATTGTGTGAATGACGTGTGTATGTGTATTTGTGTGTCCATTGTGTGAATGACGTGTGTATTTGTATGTGTGTGTCTATTGTGTGAATGACGTGTGTATGTGTATTTGTGTGTCTATTGTGTGAATGACGTGTGTATGTGTATTTGTGTGTCCACTGTGTGAATGACGTGTGTATTTGTATGTGTGTGTCTATTGTGTGAATGACGTGTGTATGTGTATGTGTGTGTCCATTGTGTGAATGACGTGTGTATTTGTATGTGTGTGTCTATTGTGTGAATGACGTGTGTATGTGTATTTGTGTGTCTATTGTGTGAATGACGTGTGTATGTGTATTTGTGTGTCCATTGTGTGAATGACGTGTGTATTTGTATGTGTGTGTCTATTGTGTGAATGACGTGTGTATGTGTATTTGTGTGTCCATTGTGTGAATGACATGTGTATTTGTATGTGTGTGTCTATTGTGTGAATGACGTGTGTATGTGTATTTGTGTGTCTATCGTGTGAATGACGTGTGTATGTGTATTTGTGTGTCCTTTGTGTGAATGACGTGTGTATTTGTATGTGTTTGTCTATTGTGTGAATGACGTGTGTATGTGTATTTGTGTGTCCATTGTGTGAATGACGTGTGTATTTGTATGTGTGTGTCTATTGTGTGAATGACGTGTGTATTTGTATGTGTGTGTCTATTGTGTGAATGACGTGTGTATGTGTATTTGTGTGTCCATTGTGTGAATGGCGTGTGTAAAAAACACAGTTTTTGCTTCCATCTGTACCGATTATTTGTGCAACATATTTTTACAGAGGTCAGATTCTTTGTCTCTCAAAAAAAAAAAAAACAACTTTTTGACATAGTGTTTTCTTATATTAACATTAGCAAACGGTTAAAATGAAATGACAATTTTTGTATATAATTTATGCCTGTAGTGTACATACTAGTAGTCATTTTCGTTATTTGTTATTTAATTTATTTATACGGGCTTATTAGGAATATCTGTATTTATGTCAATGTCAACAGGTGATCTGACCACGATGTCAATGTTAACACGTAATCTGATCATGATGTCAATGTCAACAGGTGATCTGACCATAATTTCAATGTCAATAGGTTATCTGACCATGGTCTCATACTCAATACTTAATCTGGCCATGGTGTCAAAACCAACACGTGATCTGACCATGGTGTCAATTCATGACCATGGTGACGTATCCATGGTGCCATTATCAAAACGTAAACTGGACGTGGTGTCAATTTCAACACGTAATCTAACCATGGTGTCATTATCAACACGTAAACTGGCCGTGGTACGTAATCTGACCATGGTGTCATTATCAACACGTGATCTGACCATGGTATCACCTTTTACACGTGATCTTTACACGTGATCTTTAAGTGGTGTCTAAGTATGCCATTCTTTTTTTTTAAAATAATTTTATATAATACTAGGTTGCCAGACACCATTCCGCAATGTAGAAATGTCCTATATATTCAACTAACACTCAATAGGATTTCAGTTAAGGAGGCTCGGGCGAGAGAGTCGCTAGACTGGGTCCCGTTGCAGAACATAATAACATAATATTTAGTTATTATTTACTAATTTAATTTGTCAATAAATAGCATGTAGAAAATAAAAGTATAACTTTATTTTAATAACTTTGGAAACGTCAAATACGTTAACGACATATGAAGCTTTGCGTAATAAAACTTTGGACTATTTTAAATAAAATGAATACGTAACGGAATTCCGAAATTTGATTTCCGATCGAATTAAATTCTCTGATTTAAATGACGGTAAATCAAGATTTTACTTTTGTTACCACCCGAAAATGTTACAAAACCTTTAAATACATTCCGATAAATTTAAAAATTATTTCACATTAAAAAGCTTTATATCTTGTGAAAATGCGACGCAATTATTGAATTACTTGAGTAATTAGTTTAGTTTAATTTATGAATATAAAAAAATTACAATAGATTTTCATTCATCTAGGATTTTTTTGTCAATTAAGTTGATAATTCATTTACTTGTTTTCACAACATATTGCATCAAAACTTTTACATGTTTTTGAGTTAACTAAACTAATTCCCAAAAATACTGAAAAAAGATAAGTGGTAGGGTTGTTACCATGGTGATTATAGCTTGAATAACACTAATGACCCATACTTTTTAATATTTTATTTTATCCATATAAATAAATATTTAGTGTTATTTATGTCGATTTTTAGATTTTTCGAAATATTGTCTAACTTTGATATAAAAAATAAAGCTACTAGTTGTTAATATAATTACCTTATGACCATGCAGTTATTTCGAAATTAAGTATTTGCATCAGTTTTAAATCGTCAAAGTTTTATAATCGGAAATTGGATTTAATGCTTTTAACTTTTTGCAAATAATTTAATTTCTAAATTCTGTTATATCATACTGCAATAGTAACACAACGTAAATGCGAGTGCTCGTTTTTCATGTTATACTCCAATAAAATACGCAACCATAGCAGCGCTAAACGTCAATGGCTTGACGTAATAACTCTTTCCATTTCAATGGCTGAAATTGTTTGTTGATAACGCGGGGGATTTTTTTAGTTCATAAAAAAATCAAGAAAAATAAAACAAAACATTTCATTTTGTTTTATGTTTCAGTTTAAGTGTTTTAAATTAAATTATAAGGAATAACTTGTGTTTTTAACAAGTTTATTGAGTCATAACATGAAAAACGGTGTGAAGACTTTTTCATGACGCGATACGCGCATTATGAAGTGTGCACATCGTTTTTTCATGTTATGACTCAATAAACTTGTTAAAAACACAAGTTATTCCTTAAATATAATCATACTTATGTATATGAGAAATTGCATTACCTTTAAAACTCTTATCTCTAACATTGATTTTCATCAGAAATGAACTGTTAATGCTACATGTAGTTTTTTAATCACATTAAATAGTTAATGCAGAAGACGTCAACTCATAATAGTTTGGTATAAAAATTTTAAAAAATAAACGGGTTGACACACACACACATATGTTTGAATTAAAAGACATGCTTTTAAATTACAAAACAAATATAAATTGTCAAAAAACTATAAATATGTTTATAAATATGTTATGTTAGATGTACAGCTTTGACGAATTCAGCTCTCAATAAGGTCATCATATCAGGTAGAGCGCCACGACCGGTTCGTCGGCGGTCAGAAACTGATGCGGAAGTAGAGCGCCACGACTGGTTCGTCGGCGGTCAGAAACTGGTGCGGAAGGTAGCCTTCCGTTCAATAACCATAAGAAAACTGAAATTGTTATTTATTCTAAAACTATGAACTTTTTGCATTGGCATGTATATTAGAATATGGTAGGTATTGATATGACGATGATATTTATATATGATTTTAAATCATACGTTCAAAGGTCAAGGTCATAGATACATAAAAAGACGACATAAATTGTAACTTATTATGAAAACTTTACTTTGTGTATATGCATGTACATTAGAATACTGTAGGTATTAATATCACAATAATGTTGATATATGATTCAAGTTCATATGGTCAAAGGTCAAAGTCTTAGCTACATACGAAATTGCTAATTATCTTGAAAATTTTTTGATAGGCATGTATATTACAGCGTTTAGGTATTGACATGAAGATCATTTTATAATAAATTTCAAGGTCATAGATTCAAATGTCAAGGTCATAGTTGCACAAAAAGACTCAAATGTTAGATATCTTAAAACTATTAACTTTTGTATTAACATCTTTATCAAAATATTGTAGGTATTGATATGACTATCACTTGGAGCATGGTTAAGATTATAGGTTCAAAGCGTAAGATCATAGCTGCATAAGTATACTGAAATGTTAATGATTTGGAAAATATTTATTGTTCTATAGTTACTACATGCATATTAGCTTCTTAAAAATGTAATGTGGCTAGATATTTCTGATTTAGCATTGTGACTACCTATCGGCCCCTGGTGTCACTGATAAGGAATGAATTTCCGAAATTAGCAAATATTGTACATCAAAATTAAACAGGTATTTTTGTTAAATATATTCTTTACTACTCCCGATTATCTTGATAATATTTCTTGTGGTTGTTGTTAATGATGATGATGATGATGATGAATAGACTACTAGATATCAAGGTTCTAGGGCTTGTTTCTGTTAAGAAGAATTTAAAATTTAATTTTTTCTCTCTATTTTAACGTTTTACTTGTAACTGTTTCTCAATAGTCTTTTATAACCTCAAGGAGCACCAAATGTTTTATTTGAATGCTTTTTAGAAATGTTTTATTAGTATTTTAGGACACTAGTTATTATTATTATTATTATTACCGTCATTATTATTATTATTATTATTATTATTATTATCATCATCATCATCATCATCATCATCATCATCAATATTATTATTATTATTATTATTATTATTATTATTATTACACCTATTATTATTATTATTACACCTATTATTATTATTATTATTATTATTATTATTATCATCATCATCATCATTATATTATTATTATTATTATTATTATTATTATTATTATTATTACACCTTTTATCATTATTATTTCGTAAAAGCTTACGTTTTAGGTTAAGTTTCTCTCTTTTTTTCTCTTGCTATTCATTAAACTTCATCCCGTTTATCAACATAACAGAAACATCATTTAGTAACAATCCAGTTTATCAACATGACAGAAACATCATTTAGTAACAATCCAGTTTACTTTCCGTTTAACTATAACTTTCCATCAAGATTATAAACTTGAGGATTAGCTATTACTTACAAGAAGATTCTGTTTCTTTTGTTTTAGGATAAACAGCCTCGGACTATGTTAGATCTAAAACAAACTACAACCAAAGTAAATATAGATGAACAATGGCTGTTCCTATTTTCAGCCGTGGCAGAACTTGATTCATCTAGCTCTAAGAACTATTCAAGAGTTATTCTTTCTGCTTGGGATGGTTCAAATAAAAAGTCATTTAGCTGTTATTTCAAATTGGACAAGATGTTTACCCTCGTACCTGCAGTACAAATAAGGATAAAAGACAACAAGGCAAAATTTATATCTAAGCAGTTTGCTTGTGACATCTCATTTTTATCTAAATTGCCAAACGAGATAGCACTTGTTGAATCTATTGATTCTAAACCATATCCTAGCAGCATAGAGATACATTTTATCAAAAATTATAATTTAAAAAATAGTTATTTTCACAAAATCTATTATCCTGAACGCAGGAAAGGACAGATAGCAATTTGTACAAAAATCGCTTATGATCGTTTAAACCCGGACCGTCTCGTTGAGTGGTTTGAGTATCAGAGACTAATGGGTGTGGATAAGGTATTGTCTGCAGTTCAAACGTTAAATCCTGAAGCTGTACAAGTTTTGGAATATTATAGGAAACAAGGATTTTTGGAGATAATTAAATATCCTAAGGTTTTACCTTCACATAATACAGGTAATTTGATTTTAAATATCACTAGTTCACTAGTGATGCATAAACATGTTGGGATGCAATGCTTTATATATATATATATATATATATATATATATATATATATATATATATATACAACACCAGCTTACTAATAAAATATCACTTATAAAGCAGAATATATATGTATTTTATTCATGTATGTAAATCGTTGATTGTGAATTAAAAAAACCAATTTTTGTCGAGCCTGGCATCGCCATAAGGTAAGGCAAGACTTAGGAGTTACTTTTCCGGTGGCGGCGAACTCGTCGTCGTCGTCGGTGGTGGCGGCGGCGTTTCAAAATGTGAAAGTTTATGTTAAAGTCCATATCTTTTAAACTTATACTGTTATTGCATTGAAATTTGCAACACAGTTTCATCATGCAGTTTAATTATGATTACATGAGTATATAAGCTGATGTTTCAACTATTTTTTGGGGTAAAAACTTGCTTTTTTACAGAATAAAAGGGAATTTTGAGAAAATGTGAAAGTTTATGTTAAAGTCCATATCTCTTAAACTAATACTGTTGTTTCAATGAAATTTGCAACATAGTTCAAACATGCAGTTTAATTATGATAACATAAGTATGAAAGCTGATGATCCAACTCTTTTGGGGGTAAAAACTTACAATTTTTACTGAAAAGGGGAATTTGGACAAAATGCTCCTACAGACCCATTTTTCTTATTTATTTTTTTATTTATTTGTTTATTTATTATCGTTTTTTTTTTTTTGAAACTTGAATTGAGTATGAACAATGATAGATCATTAATATATACTGTGGGTATTTCCAAAAAATTGACATTTGTCTGTTGCTTTGTTTTTTTTTTTTTTTTTTTTTTTTTTTTTTTTTTTTTTTTTAGAAAATTTTGAAAGTACATCTAAGGCTTGATGAATTACATTTCAAATGTTGTTTGATTAGTTTCTAGATTATATACAATGCCTGTTGACCATTTCATTTCAGTTTTAGGATAAATCTTAGATTTTAAATGAAAAAATACAAATTTTGTGAAAACGCATTTTGTTCTAAACCAATATTATTTTGGAATGAAAAAAAGCTATATTAGTTTCTTTGTTATTTTCTTTGTATGAGAGTTTATTTATTTAGTTTTAGGGCAAATTCAAGAATTTGGATAAACAACTGAGAATTTTTTTTTCACTCAAACAAACATGAATACTTTCTTCTGTAAGATGTGATTAAAGTTTTCGTGTTACAATATGTATGTACAGTATGTACAATAAAAGTTATAGTTCAGCTATCCAGTATTATGTGAAAAGAAAGATATTTGTTTGAAAAATACAATTTTATTTTTGAAATGCATTTCGTACTTAACCAAAATTATTTTTAACACCAATAAATGATATTACAGTTAGTCTGAATCTTAAAAAAATGTATTTTTCTATTGATCAAAAACCAACCAGGCGAGATAATAAATTCCGTGGAATCCTTAATGTTTTCAGAACTGGCTTATTGAAATATTTAAAATGGTTATATGACTGAAGTTTTAATAACGATTACTAGATGAACACCACAAAACAAGCATGGAATCACTTTTTGCTCCTTTTTGGTAAATTCCATCTTCGAAAACAATTCGAAAATAACTTTTACGAGGTTGATTTTTTTTTATAATGACTTCTGTGTTAATCTCTTGATTATTTGTCAAGTGTTTTAGCTTTCGTTGGCAATTATTGTAATGCTGCATGAAAAACCAGTATTGTCTTTTGTTATTGGCTCTGTTATTTGTTACAAAAAATATTTTCTGAATTTGTTTGTTTTATTTAAAATTTCAACAAAATAAGCGATGTATGTGTGCTTTAACTATAATGTAATATAGATGGAATTTTTAAATCTGTGGTTAAGATAAATGTTTTGCGTTCGTATTGTCTTATTTATTTTTTGTTTTTGTGTAAGTTTGTTTGCTTTTTTAGATAGAATATAAATTATGTTGCTGAAAAGCAAAACTCATAATTTCATTGAAGATTTTCCTCAGACCACAATGAAATAAAGTACATAATAAACAATGTTACATCAAAGCTTTAATAATATTGGTATTTCTGTATACTTGCAAAGAATGAATTACTAGTTGTTAAAACGAGAAATAAAACTTAGATATACATGTTGAAGGAAAAGAGTAATTGATCAACATGTGTAGTCAAATCTGAATAAATTACACAACTAAAGAAAGTCAACTGTAAAGGTTTCCTAAAGTAAAGAATATCTTTCTAATGAATACACTTTAAGAAAGTTATGTAAAGGGTATGTAAAGAGTTGTAAGTATTATGGACATCCGTCATATAAGGTTTCATAGTTAACACACTATCCATCTTTAAATAGTAGTGAACACGCTACCTTAATACTTGTAACAAGTAGTATTCAATAGTAATCAGTGATGTGTTGTAAATGGTAGAAGTTCTATCTATTTGGTGAGTATTATTTCTTCTATACTTCTGTTTATTAATAAAAAATTATGTTTATAACGTGTGGTACCTGCTTTGTGTTGCTTAAACTGGTTATGGGAATATTTTGTGGCTATTTGATAACTTCAATTAAAACAATTATTAGAATATTATCTCTGCACAAACATTAGTGATCCTTATTTATATTTTTTTATCTGCAGAGTACGCAAAAAGAGGTTTTGATACTAAACATAGAGTCTTCCCACAATTCTTTCATGATGAACAGATTTCCGTTTATCATTGCAAGGAAAGACTACAAGGATATGAGTTTGTTTCTGTCACAGATTTTGATGAATTTATTGTACCAGCTAAACAGAAAACTATAAAACAACTATTAAAAGTGAGGGTGTTTTTTAAATAAGCAAGCTTACTTTTCTCGATGTATCCATTACCGACATATCATTGATATAAATAACATCAATTACAAGCATTGCAAGTATTAAACCAAAATACCAAAAAATACACAAAATTCAAAGAACAAATATTGTGTTAATTTTCTGAATATTGGCATTGTTTAATTAAAAGCTTTCCTAAATTAAGGCTTTATTAGGTAAGCACTCTGACTTACATTTATGTGAATGACTATAAGTTCATGCTGAAAACAAAACATCAAAAATCAAAATCTGGAATGAAATTTCTTGAAGATAGCTTATGTAAAAGAGCAAGTACAATAGTGTAACTCTAGATAATAAACTTGACCTTTACCTGTGATCATGATAAAAAAAGAAACATCTGCTTTGCAACATCCAGCATAGCCAAAACGATATCAAATGATAGAAATATTCAAACAAGCAAAAGTTTCTTATAAACGACTTCATATATTTAATGGTGCAGGTTTGTGTTTTCTTATCATCTATAAAAATACAAGTTACCATTTTTATAGTATACATATACACACATATATTTTGTTGCATCATGTTCGATGCAATTGAACGCACAATTAGAAAATGACAATATAAAAATTAAGATCGGTATGCAATGTAGGTGTTTTTCATTCATAACTTATAGAAACTTTATTGTATCTTCTATTTAGGAACTCTTAAATATTTCAATTACCATACAACTGGTCGTAGAACTAACTCATTAATTACCATACAACTGGTCGTAGAACTAACTCATTAATTACCATACAACTGGTCGTAGAACTAACTCATTAATTACCATACAACTGGTCGTAGAACTAACTCATTAATTACCATACAACTGGTCGTAGAACTAACTCATTAATTACCATACAACTGGTCGTAGAACTAACTCATTAAAGTAAGTGCCTGTCTGAGGAAGCCGTGATTTATATAATTTGTGGTCATGTTGTCGTCTCGGCGACTTATATTTATTGTTTCACGTTTTTTTTGTTGTATCGGTTCTTGCTAGGTTAATGCTTTTCAGTTGCAAGTTACATTCAATTCTCCCTTTTATTGTATGACTTTTTATTTAAAGGATGATCTCCTGAAAAATCAACCCAAGGCGGCTGGTTTTACCTTCAATGTATCGTTTTTCTTGTCTGATAGTAACCAAACTGAGAAGAGTGATTTGGTGACAGCCAAATATCTATATAAAGTAGGACCGAGGTATGAGTGCTACAAAAACCTGGTTCTGACGGATCGAGTCGACACGTACAGCACACATCACTTTTTTCCTAAAAGTGGTTTTTCAAAGTAAGTTTACAGTTATTTCTTTCATTGAAGTAGGATTTAAATTGTAGTATTAGATCAAACAGACAGTCACTATCCACATTATACATGTAATTTACACGTATTTACATCTATGTTTCTGTACTAGTAGGTTTTAAGATTTCTTGACTGCTTAAGATAGTGTCTAGATCCGACTTCAAAATAGAAACAAAGTACTAACAAACTAAGTAACATATACACGGCATAAGTTTTGTAAAATTAGTGCCTATAAATAAATAGTGTAACACAAAGAATTGGCATGTTTAAAGTGGAACCTAGCTATAAAATTGTTAATGGAACTGCAATGCGAGAAAAAATGTGTTTATTTGTCAACAACTTCGATGTAATAGTATTAACTAGTTATAACTGTTCAAATATTCCTAAGTTCTTTAAATATTTTGCAAAATATTTCTGATTCAAAATTAATTTTAAATTACTTTGGAAAATGTTTTATTTTTAAAGATAATTTTAGAATTACATTACTATCGAGTTTATCAAATTAACAGAAGTGGTTTGTTTAAAATAAGTAACACGTATCTGAAATTAGAGGACAGAATATTTTTATAATAAAAGTTACAATAATACATTATAATATTGGACATTTAAATTCATTTTTATTACTTTAAATATTTAACATATTCCAGACAAATAATACCATCAGAAATTGCAGTGTTACATCACTATAGGGACTGTCCAGGAGGACCCAACTGGGGCGACTGTTCCAAACAGAGAAGGGATAGAGATACAGTGATGAAAAGACACACTAAAGAATTAGAAGATCTTGTAAAGAAAGCGAAAAAAGAAATCAAGAAAATAGTTATCGATAAAGCAAACTCAGAATTTCTTTGATGTTTTGTATAAGCTGTGTAAGAATTATTCAAAATTAAAACAATGGCATAATACCACTTTTATTTTAAAATTAAATAATGTTCGTTTATGTTATGTCGATCCGAAAGTTTGTCATTTATTTTGTATTAAGACGACATTTTATTTCTCAAGAGTGGAGTAAAGACATGATGTGGTATCAAGCCGAAATAATTCATGGAAGTTGTATCTTTAATTCTTACATGTAGTTTGTAATGGAAACAAAATACACGACGAAGAGAAAGAGTATTATTTGTCACATTACGTTTTGCCGCCAAGGCTATCGGAGGCGTTTGACGTTCAACTTTATGGAAAGAAAACATTACTTGTATTTCTGGGATATCTTACAAATGCTTAATTTTATCTGACATTTTCAGTTTCTTATTACAAAAACAGTGGTGTTTCTTAAATAAAGTTACGAATAGGAGTTTTGTAAAGAAGTCGGATATAAACAATTGTAATAATGTATTACCCCAATACAGATTCTTTAACTCCGGGTATTGACAAACTTTCTCAATAACGATGGATTACTGTTTTCAGTAGTTTTATTCTTTACTGTAGTAATCAACACTCGGACTTCAGTAGGAGTAATCTTTTTCTTCATTTGATAGATATCAACTAATGACAAAACTGTAATGATTCTGTTCAATTTAATACAGCATTTTTCAATTTGATGTCGCAAATTTGCATGTTAAACTCGATCATTTTGTCACTTCATTAAATTTTATTACCTGTCTCGTAAGTGTTGATGTGATCGGAAAAAACTGTAGCTTTTTTTACATTATAGATGTGGTAAAAAAAAAAAAAGGTGTTCCATTGTAGTCCTAAAATGATAAAACTGAACAAGCTACTTAAATTAATGCGTTCTGATGTAAAAAGAAAAACGATATCCACATAGAGAGCCCTTTCCTTTGATCACCATCAAACATGTACACTGTCTAAATAGTGTGCTAAATAGTGTGACGTCACTTGTTATTATCAACCAAAACTCGATTTTAATTATCAATGATACATTTAAGTATTACGATATTTCTGTCGTACTTTTAGATCTGTGAATGATTCTTTGAAACTTCTTGGACAATTTTACCATTTGTGTAATATTTATAAATTCGCATGCAAATAGAAAGCTTTTAAACAAAAGTCTTTTAACACAGCGAAAAATCTATCTTCGATCCGCCCGATAAATTGAAATTTTATATTTTAAATAGTTTAATAGACGAGACATACAGTCTCTACTTGTCTATAAATAGTTTAATAGACGAGTCATACAGTCTCTGATTGTCTATAAATAGTTTAATAGACGAATCATACAGTCTCTGATTGTCTATAAATAGTTTAATAGACGAATCATAACAGTCTCTGCTTGTCTATAAATAGTTTAATAGACGAGTCATACAGTCTCTGATTGTCTATAAAGTTTAATAGACGAGTCATAAGTCTCTGATTGTCTATAAATAGTTTAATAGACGAGTCATACAGTCTCTGATTGTCTATAAATAGTTTAATAGACGAGACATACAGTCTCTGATTGTCTATAAATAGTTTAATAGACGAGACATACAGTCTCTGATTGTCTATAATAGTTTATAGACGAGTCATACAGTCTCTGTTGTCTATAAATAGTTTAATAGACGAGTCATAAAGTCTCTGCTTGTCTATAAATAGTTTAAAGACGAGTCATAAGTCTCTGATTGTCTATAAATAGTTTAATAGACGAGACATACAGTCTCTGCTTGTTATAAATAGTTTAATAGACGACATACAGTCTCTGCTTGTCTATAAATAGTTAATAGACGAGTCATAAAGTCTCTGATTGTCTCTAAATAGTTTAATAGACGAATCATAA
>CM056602.1:0-322960 GCA_029721355.1 Tegillarca granosa | reverse complement strand
TTTAATGATGAGACATACAGTCTCTGATTGTCTATAAATAGTTTAATAGACGAGTCATACAGTCTCTGATTGTCTATAAATAGTTTAATAGGACGAGTTATACAGTTTATACTTGTCTATAAATAGTTTAATAGACGAATCATAATGTCTCTGATTGTCTATAAATAGTTTAATAGACGAATCATACAGTCTCTGTTGTCTATAAATAGTTTAATAGACGAGTCATACAGTCTCTGCTTGTCTATAAATAGTTTAATAGACGAATCATAAAGTCTCCGCTTGTCTATAAATAGTTTAATAGACGAGTCATACAGTCTCTGATTGTTTATAAATAGTTTAATAGACGAGTCATACAGTCTCTGATTGTCTATAAATAGTTTAATAGACGAGTCATACAGTCCCTGATTGTCTATAAATAGTTTAAAAGACGAGTCATACAGTCTCTGTTTGTCTATAAATAGTTTAATAGACGAGTCATACAGTCTCTGATTGTCTATAAATAGTTTAAAAGACGAGTCATACAGTCTCTGATTGTCTATAAATAGTTTAATAGACGAATAATAAAGTCTCTGCTTGTCTATAAATAGTTTAATAGACGAGTCATACAGTCTCTGCTTGTCTATAAATAGTTTAATAGACGAGTCATACAGTCCCTGATTGTCTATAAATAGTTTAATAGACGAGTCATACAGTCTCTGATTGTCTATAAATAGTTTAGAAGCGTTGAATTTGTTATTTTAGCTTTTAGTGATAAATGCAGGTTATTGATCACATGAACAAAAATCCGGATACCGATTTGAAGATTACATCAAGTACAAATGAATGTCTTTTAATATACTTTAAATATAGAAATAAGTGAAACTAACCATGTTTGATTATTTTTATGTTTACAAACTATGTAAAGAAAACATGAAAACATATATTTATTTGATTATTTTTTGATATTTATTTTTTTAAAAAAAGAAAATACACAGCAAGAATGCTCTTAGCATTCAAGAATGATATTAAATTCCTCTAACGCCTGCATAACGATTTTTAGCCCAAAGACGTCTCAGATCTATTACGCTTGCGAATGTGCATTTTATACGCCTAAGCTTGCAGTAATCCCGAGTCAATAATTTATTTGAAAGCAGTTTTGTTCCTTGTAGAAAGTTTCCATAGTAGAAACAGACTGTAACGTTTATATTTCATGATTTTTTAAAAAATATTCTGCATATATTCGTTTTAAGAAACAAGTTAAAAGTTTAATAAAAAAAAAAAAGAGTTTCTACAATTTTCATGTCGATTTTCTTTCTTAAATGATCAATGTCCGAATAAAGTATAATGGTCTACATTTGTAGCAAGCATTAGCTGGTATTGATGGAGTTTTATTATATGACTATTTAACTCAACATTAGAGAAAAAAGAAAGTTAAAATATGAAAGAGCGTTCAATTGCTTACTACGCTTCGTATAATCACTGTCGTTATAGAAACTCTAGCAGAATGAATGTCGTCTTACAACAAATAAGACATAAACTTACCAGGACATAACGAAATCACAATTCCAAAAATAAATAAATAAATAAATAAATAAAAATAATAAAGTTTGATAACGGGCCAATTCAGTTTTATTTCCATCAAGTAAGTGAGACCGGATCCTTCGGAAGGACAAGTACCTCTTTTTAAGTTATTTCAACCCGTCACGTGTAAAATAAAATAAATGTTCAGAATGAATAAAACAAGGAACCAATGGGAAGTCAAATGTATCCAGTATAGTTTGGATACAGTAACTTTATACTTTTCAACAATATGCGATGACGGACATAAGGGCCTTAGCCTTGGCTTGAAATATCACTGAGTCAATATTTTAATTGTCAGCAACCTGCTTCGTTGTAGAAAGTCTCTATAGTTGGAACAATAAATTAAGGAAATTAATTAAAAGTGATCTAAAATATGAATATAAAAATTGATAACGAATATGAAAATTTCAATTTTAAATCTACATTATTTTTTTTAATATACACCAGTTGGTTCTTACTTCGTTAAAATATTTTCGTACCCATCAAAATATTAACAAGTTAATCTTTGTTAAAGGAGAATGATATAACCATCAATCTTACATTTCGTAAACACAAACGTCTTTTTTCATGTTACATATTACACGTTCCTTTCATTCTCAAAATTGACTTTGCACATTCCGGATGTAGCTAGCTAGGCAGGAGGTGCTAACCCTCCCGGAGCACCCGGCCTCGTTTTCTTGATGAAAGTTCACGTCTGTGACTAAATTGGTTAGTTTTCAAAGTTTTTACTTGCTTTTTTATTGTGATTTGCACATGGACTGGTATGTTTGTGTTTAATTTTTATCAATTAAAACAGCTGAGGTTACAGTAACAATGACTGTCATCTTAAATAAGTGACTTCATAACATATACACAGAAATAAAGCATGTCAGTTATCTTCCTATTTTATCATACTCTTGTAATTCATGATCTTGAAATCATACCGTTAAAAAGTTACAAAAACTAAAACAATAATATCAATACTAAATACGTTTGTTTTTTTTTAATAAATTCTTCACATATCAACTTAATATACAACTAGTCATTTTAAAACACATAGTTTGTTTTAAAAATTCTCAACAGGTTCACTCGATAACCTACCCAGACATATCAACAAACAATTCTTGTTTCTTTAAATTCTAAACATGTCAACTTAATATCTCAACCAGGCATATCAAAATACAAAGATGCAATTGGTGTTTCTATATTTCATTCATACGTCAACTTGATATTTCAACCAGGCATATCAAAATACATTTGTTGTTTCTATATTTTCTAACATGTCAACTTGATAAATTAACCAGGCTTATTAACACGTTTGTTGTTTATATAAACCCTCAACATGTTCACTTGATAACACAACCATGCATATCAAAATACAATTGTATGACCTTTACATGTCATCTTGGTATCTCAACAAGGAATATTAACACGTTTGTTGTTTCTATAATTTATCAAACGGATCAAACAGGCATATTCACTTTTAATTGTTGTTTCTATAAATCCTTGACACATTCACTTAATAACATAATCAGACGTGACAGTACACATTTAATGCTTCTTCTAATCTTACACAGGTCAACTTGATAACCTGCCCAGACATTTTAACCTAACAATTTATCCTTGACATATTTACTTGATAACCCAACTAGACACGACAACACATTTGTTTAAAAAATAAAACCAAAAAAGCTTAATCTATTTTTGTACTGCTGTTGCTTTCATGTAATGTCAGATATGGCCAAAGTCCCATCCAAAACTGAAATAAAAGAAGGTTTTTAATAATATTAGACAGTACCTTATATATATATATATATATTATACAGTAATATAACTTCTTTCTTTTTATCAAATTTAAACCTTATCAGTCCGTTTATAAAGTCTGTTACAGCAACTTGTCTGTTTTTCTTATAAATGTGATGACCAATTTAGACAAAATTGTACAATTTGTAACCTTCACCTAACTTTCCAAATTTTGTTCCTTTCTGACTAGCTGTTTCCGAGAAGATAAAACTTAAAGATTTGCCATGATATCAGCTACTATTAATGTGCCTATTGCCAATCAAGATAACGCAGACGTAAAAGTAAAATTGAAATTGAAGCAAGAACGCTCTATATTTGTAACTCAATCGTCATTGGCTTTAGGTACCTCTGATTGAGCCGTGTATGTATCCTCTGACAAATCTTTTTTATATGCAAATGAAGATGGCGAATGATTGCTACAGAATCAGAACGTCACATTTGATAAAAGTTCCGACAATCGAATGCGAAACTGACCTTACCTAATTCTGGAATAGCAAATTAGAAAAAAAACGGGCTCAGACATCTTTATTCATGAGGTACAATAATACCTTAACATTTATCAACTTTATATCAACAGCAGTTGGTTAATTGAAATGATTTAACATGATCTTACCTTAATCTCAGGGTTCTTCTTTAGACATGTGTACCTTGTATGTGAACTGGAACAAAGATTCTTACCTTAATCTTAGGGGTCTTCTTTAGATATGTATACCTTGTATATTAACTGGAACAAAGATTCTTACCTTAATCTTAGGGTTCTTCTTTAGATATGTGTACCTTGTATATTAACTGGAACAAAGATTCTTACCTTAATCTTAGGGGTCTTCTTTAGATATGTGTACCTTGTATATTAACTGGAACAAAGATTCTTACCTTAATCTCAGGGTTCTTCTTTAGATATGTATACCTTGTATATTAACTGGAACAAAGATTCTTACCTTAATCTTAGGGTTCTTCTTTAGATATGTGTACCTTGTATATTAACTGGAACAAAGATTCTTACCTTAATCTTAGGGTTCTTCTTTAGATATGTGTACCTTGTATATTAACTGGAACAAAGATTCTTACCTTAATCTTAGGGGTCTTCTTTAGATATGTATACCTTGTATATTAACTGGAACAAAGATTCTTACCTTAATCTCAGGGTTCTTCTTTAGATATGTATACCTTGTATGTGAACTGGAACAAAGATTCTTACCTTAATCTTAGGGGTCTTCTTTAGATATGTATACCTTGTATATTAACTGGAACAAAGATTCTTACCTTAATCTTAGGGTTCTTCTTTAGATATGTGTACCTTGTATATTAACTGGAACAAAGATTCTTACCTTAATCTTAGGGGTCTTCTTTAGATATGTGTACCTTGTATATTAACTGGAACAAAGAATCTTACCTTAATCTTAGGGTTCTTCTTTAGATATATGTACCTTGTATATTAACTGGAACAAAGAATCTTACCTTAATCTTAGGGTTCTTCTTTAGATATATGTACCTTGTATATTAACTGGAACAAAGAATCTTACCTTAATCTTAGGGTTCTTCTTTAGATATGTATACCTTGTATATTAACTGGAACAAAGAATCTTACCTTAATCTTAGGGTTCTTCTTTAGATATGTGTACCTTGTATATTAACTGGAACAAAGAATCTTACCTTAATCTTAGGGTTCTTCTTTAGATATGTATACCTTGTATATTAACTGGAACAAAGAATCTTACCTTAATCTTAGGGTTCTTCTTTAGATATGTATACCTTGTATATTAACTGGAACAAAGAATCTTACCTTAATCTTAGGGTTCTTCTTTAGATATGTATACCTTGTATATTAACTGGAACAAAGATTCTTACCTTAATCTCAGGGTTCTTCTTTAGATATGTATACCTTGTATATTAACTGGAACAAAGATTCTTACCTTAATCTTAGGGTTCTTCTTTAGATATGTGTACCTTGTATATTAACTGGAACAAAGATTCTTACCTTAATCTTAGGGTTCTTCTTTAGATATGTGTACCTTGTATATTAACTGGAACAAAGATTCTTACCTTAATCTTAGGGGTCTTCTTTAGATATGTATACCTTGTATATTAACTGGAACAAAGATTCTTACCTTAATCTCAGGGTTCTTCTTTAGATATGTATACCTTGTATGTGAACTGGAACAAAGATTCTTACCTTAATCTTAGGGGTCTTCTTTAGATATGTATACCTTGTATATTAACTGGAACAAAGAATCTTACCTTAATCTTAGGGTTCTTCTTTAGATATGTGTACCTTGTATATTAACTGGAACAAAGAATCTTACCTTAATCTTAGGGTTCTTCTTTAGATATATGTACCTTGTATATTAACTGGAACAAAGAATCTTACCTTAATCTTAGGGTTCTTCTTTAGATATGTATACCTTGTATATTAACTGGAACAAAGAATCTTACCTTAATCTTAGGGTTCTTCTTTAGATATGTGTACCTTGTATATTAACTGGAACAAAGAATCTTACCTTAATCTTAGGGGTCTTCTTTAGATATGTGTACCTTGTATATTAACTGGAACAAAGAATCTTACCTTAATCTTAGGGTTCTTCTTTAGATATATGTACCTTGTATATTAACTGGAACAAAGAATCTTACCTTAATCTTAGGGGTCTTCTTTAGATATATGTACCTTGTATATTAACTGGAACAAAGAATCTTACCTTAATCTTAGGGGTCTTCTTTAGATATGTATACCTTGTATATTAACTGGAACAAAGAATTTTACCTTAATCTTAGGGGTCTTCTTTAGATATGTGTACCTTGTATATTAACTGGAACAAAGAATTTTACCTTAATCTTAGGGGTCTTCTTTAGATATGTATACCTTGTATATTAACTGGAACAAAGATTCTTACCTTAATCTTAGGGTTCTTCTTTAGATATGTGTACCTTGTATATTAACTGGAACAAAGAATCTTACCTTAATCTTAGGGTTCTTCTTTAGATATGTGTACCTTGTATATTAACTGGAACAAAGAATTTTACCTTAATCTTAGGGGTCTTCTTTAGATATGTATACCTTGTATATTAACTGGAACAAAGATTCTTACCTTAATCTTAGGGGTCTTCTTTAGATATGTATACCTTGTATATTAACTGGAACAAAGAATCTTACCTTAATCTTAGGGTTCTTCTTTAGATATGTGTACCTTGTATATTAACTGGAACAAAGAATTTTACCTTAATCTTAGGGTTCTTCTTTAGATATGTGTACCTTGTATGTGAACTGGAACAAAGATTCATTAGCTCAGTTAAAATCTAAGTAAAATGTTTTAAGTTGGCAAAAAGAAGCATTATTATATCAAATATATTAATAAGTTGGTTTTTTTTGTTAGTATGTAACAAATATCTGTTAAATTTTGATGTGCCATATGTGCACCTTTAGATATTTAATTGACTCTAATATTTTATAGTAAGTTTGTGTTGTTTATGACCGAAAAAACGTACATTAGAAACAGCTTCTATTAAACTCCAAGCAAAATAGAAACGCTATAAAACGCTATAATACTGGATGCAGTTAACCAATTAGAATGTACAAGTCGACGGTGTTATTTAATGACAATCAATATAAATTGGAGTCAATAATTTTTAACAAGCTTATCCTATCATGTTGTTTATAATTAAATTTGTTTGTTGTTTTTGTTCATGTTGTACTAGTTCAATGTAAAACTATATTTCAGCTTGATTTAATCTTTTCATGGACTGTCTTTTTAATTTATCACTGATTCTGTTAAAAACAAAATTAGTTTAAATGAAAATTTTAGCTGAAAAAAGTATTTGTAAGCCAATTCAAAATAAAATCAGAAATACAATGAAACACAAAATAAACAATGAATGTGAAAGCGGGACATAAAGAACACTTATTTTCATTGAAAGTTATGGAAAATAATAATTTGTGATGTGTTTTGGATGGTCCTGTTGATTTCTGTCACTGTACCGCCTTTATTGGGTATATCTTCCTCTTGTCAGTTTGCTATATTTTAAGAGTCTCATTCCTGTAACTTTACTTACTTTGTAAGTTGTTTGTAGCTGCTATCAAATTACTACTTTTGGGTCCGATTCTTTTACGTAACTTTGCCCTTTTTTAGACGGAAGACAATCTCCTAACACATTATTACCTTAGAATGGTCCCAGTCATTCCTGTAACTTTACCACCTTTGTGGGACACCATTTATTCCTGTAGCTTTACCACCTTTGTGGTTCACCAGTCCTTCATGTAACTTTACCACCTTTGTTGTTCACCAGTCATTCCTTTAACTTTACCACCTTTGTGGTTCACCAGTCATTCCTTTAACTTTACCTCCTTTGTGGTTCACCAGTCATTCCTGTAACTTTACCACCTTTCTGGGATAAGAGTCATTCATGTAACTTTACCACCTTTCTGGGATAAGAGTCATTCATGTAACTTTACCACCTTTCTGGGATAAGAGTCTTTTCTGTAACTTTACCACCTTTCTGGGATAAGAGTCATTCCTGTAACTTTACCACCTTTCTGGGATAAGAGTCATTCCTGTAACTTTACCACATTTCTGGGATAAGAGTCATTCATGTAACTTTACCCCCTTTCTGGGATAAGAGTCATTTTTGTAACTTTACCACCTTTCTGGGATAAGAGTCATTGCTGTAACTTTTCCGCCTTAGTGGGACACTAGTCGTTACCGTAACTTTTCCGCCGTTGTGGTTCACCAGTCATTCATGTAACTTTACCACCTTTCTGGACACCAGTCATTCCTGTAACTTTACCACTTTTGTGGGACACCATTCATTCCTGTAACTTTACCACCTTTGTGGGACACCATTTCTTCCTGTAACTTTACCACCTTTGTGGTTCACCAGTCATTCCTGTAACTTTACCACCTTTGTTGGACACCATTCATTCCTGTAACTTTACACCTTTGTTGTTCACCAGTCATTCCTGTAACTTTGCCACCTTTGTTGTTCACTAGTCATTCCTGTAACTTTACCACCTTTGTGGTTCACCAGTCATTCATGTAACTTTACCACCTTTGCTGTTCACCAGTCATTCCTTTAACTTTACCACCTTTGTGGTTCACCAGTCATTCCTTTAACTTTACCTCCTTTGTGGTTCACCAGTCATTCATGTTACTTTAACACCTTTGTGGGATAAGAGACATTCATCTAACTTTACCACCTTTCTGGGATAAGAGTCATTCCTGTAACTTTGCCCCCTTAATGGGATAAGAGTCATTCCTGTAACCTTACCACCTTTCTGGAATAAGAGTCATTCCTGTAACTTTTCCGCCTTAGTGGGACACTAGTCATTCCCGTAACTTTTTCGCCTTTGTGGTTCACCAGTCATTCCTGTAACTTTACCACCTTTCAGAGATAAGAGTCATTCATGTAACTTTACCACCTTTCTGGGATAAGAGTCATTCCTGTAACTTTTCCGCCTTAGTGGGACACTAGTCGTTCCCGTAACTTTTCCCCCTTTGTGGTTCACTAGTCATTCCTGTAACTTTACCACCTTTCTGGGATAAGAATAATTCATGTAACTTTACCACCTTTCTGGGATAAGAGTCACTCCTATAACTTTACCACCTTTCTGGGATAAAAAGTCATTCCTGTAACTTTACCACCTTTCTGCGATAAGAGTCATTCCTGTAACTTTACCACCTTTCTGGGATAAGAGTCATTCCTGTAACTTTTCCGCCTGAGTGGGACACTAGTCATTACCGTAACTTTTCCACCTTTGTGGTTCACCAGTCATTCCTGTAACTTTACCACCTTTCAGTGATAAGAGTCATTCATGTAACTTTACCACCTGTCTGGGATAAGAGTCATTCCTGTACCTTTTTCGCCTGAGTGGGACACTAGTCATTCGCGTTACTTTTCCGCCTTTGTGGTTCACTAGTCATTCCTGTAACTTTACCACCTTTCTGGGATAAGAGTTATTCATGTAACTTTACCCCCTTTCTGGGATAAGAGTCATTTTTGTAACTTACCACCTTTGTGGGATAAGAGTCATTCCTGTAACTTTTCCGCCTTAGTGGGACACTAGTCATTCCCGTAACTTTTCCGCCTTTGTGGTTCACCAGTCATTCCAGTAACTTTACCACCTTTCTGGGATAATAGTCATTCCTGTAACCTTACCACCTTTCTGGGATAAGAGTCATTCCTGCAAGTTTACCACCTGTCTGGGATAAGAGTCATTCCTGTAACTTTTTCGCCTTAGTGGGACACTAATCATTCCCGTAACTTTTCCGCCTTTGTGGTTCACCAGTCATTCCTGTAACTTTACCACCTTTCTGGGATAAGAGTCATTCATGTAACTTTACCACCTTTCTGGGATAAGAGTCATTCCTGTAACTTTTCCGCCTTAGTGGGACACTAGTCGTTATCGTAATTTTTCCGCCTTTTTGGTTCACCAATCATTCCTGTAACTTTATCACCTTTCTGGGATAAGAGTCATTCCTGTAACTTTTCCGCCTGAGTGGGACACTAGTCATTACCGTAACTTTCCCCCCTTGTGGTTCACCAGTCATTCCTGTAACTTTACCACCTTTCTGGGATAAGAGTCATTCATGTAACTTTACCCCCTTTCTGGGATAAGAGTCATTCCTGTAACTTTACCACCTTTCTGGGATAAGAGTCATTCCTGTAACTTTTCCGCCTTAGTGGGACACTAGTCATTCCCGTAACTTTTCCGCCTTTTTGGTTCACCAGTCATTCCTGTAACTTTACCACCTTTCTGGGATAAGAGTCATTCATGTAACTTTACCACCTTTCTGGGATAAGAGTCATTCCTGTAACTTTTCTGCCTTAGTGGGACACTAGTCGTTACCGTAATTTTTCCGCCTTTGTGCTTCACCAATCATTACTGTAACTTTACCACCTTTGTGGACACCAGTCATTCCTGTAACTTTACTACCTTTGTGGGACACCAGTCAATCCTAGAACTTTACCACCTTTATGGTTCACCAGTCATTCCTGTAACTTTACCACCTTTCTGGACACCAGTCATTCCTGTAACTTTACTACCTTTGTGGGACACCAGTCACTCCAGTAACTTTACCACCTTTATGGGATAAGAGTCATTCCTGTAACCTTACCACCTTTCTAGAATAAGAGTCATTCCTGTGAGTTTACCACCTTTCTGGGATAAGAGTCATTCCTGTACCTTTTCCGCCTTAGTGGGACACTTGTCATTCCGGTAATTTTTCCGCCTTTGTGGTTCACCAGTCATTCCTGTAACTTTACCACCTTTCTGGGATAAGAGTCATATCTGTAAGTCTACCAACTTTCTTGGATAAGAGTCATTCCTGTACCTTTTCCGCCTTAGTGAGACACTAGTCATTCCCGTAACTTTTCCGCCTTTGTGGTTCACCAGTCATTCCTGTAACTTTACCACCTTTCTGGGATAAGAGTCATTCATGTAACTTTACCACCTTTCTGGGATAAGAGTCATTCCTGTAACTTTTCCGCCTTATTGGGACACTAGTCGTTACCGTAATTTTTCCGCCTTTGTGGTTCACCAATCATTCCTGTAACTTTACCACCTTTCTGGGATAAGAGTCATTCCTGTAACTTTACCACCTTTCTGGACACCAGTCATTCCTGTAACTTTACTACCTTTGTGGGACACCATTCATTCCTGTAACTTTACAAACTTAATGGGACACGATTAATTCCTGTAATTTTACCACCTTTGTGGACACCAGTCATTCCTGTAACTTTACTAACTTTGTGTGACACCAGTCAATCCTATAACTTTATCACGTTTATGGTTCACCAGTCATTCCTGTAACTTTACCACCTTTCTGGGATAAGAGTCATTCATGTAACTTTACCACCTTTCTGGGATAAGAGTCATTCCTGTAACTTTTCCGCCTTAGTGGGACACTAGTCATTACCTTAATTTTTCCGCCTTTGTGGTTCACCAATCATTCCTGTAACTTTACCACCTTTCTGGGATAAGAGTCATTCCTGTAACTTTACCACCTTTCTGGGATAAGAGTCATTCCTGTAACTTTACCAACTTTCTGGACACCAGTCATTCCTGTAACTTTACTACCTTTGTGGGACACCATTCATTCCTTTAACTTTACCAACTTTGTGGGACACGATTGATTCCTCTAATTTTACCACCTTTGTGGACACCAGTCATTCCTGTAACTTTACCACCTTTATGGTTCACCAGTCATTCCTGTAACTTTACCACCTTTCTGGACACCAGTCATTCCTGTAACTTTACTACCTTTGTGGGACACCAGTCAATCCTATAACTTTATCACGTTTATGGTTCACCAGTCATTCCTGTAACTTTACCACCTTTCTGGGATAAGAGTCATTCATGTAACTTTACCACCTTTCTGGGATAACAGTCATTCCTGTAACTTTTCCGCCTTAGTGGGACACTAGTCGTTACCGTAATTTTTCCGCCTTTGTGGTTCACCAATCATTCCTGTAACTTTACCACCTTTCTGGGATAACAGTCATTCCTGTAACTTTTCCGCCTTAGTGGGACACTAGTCGTTACCGTAATTTTTCCCCCTTGTGGTTCACCAATCATTCCTGTAACTTTACCACCTTTCTGGGATAAGAGTCATTTATGTAACTTTACCCCCTTTCTGGAATAAGAGTCATTCCTGTAACTTTACCACCTTTCTGGGATAAGAGTCATTCCTGTAACTTTTCCGCCTTTATGGGATAAGAGTCATTCCTGTAACCTTACCACCTTTCTGGGATAAGAGTCATTCCTGTAAGTTTACCACCTTTCTGGGATAAGAGTCATTCCTGTACCTTTTCCGCCTTAGTGGGACACTAGTCATTCCCGTAACTTTTCCGCCTTTTTGGTTCACCAGTCATTCCTGTAACTTTACAACCTTTCTGGGATAAGAGTCATTCATGTAACTTTACCACCTTTCTGGGATAAGAGTCATTCCTGTAACTTTTCCGCCTTAGTGGGACACTAGTCGTTACCGTAATTTTTCCGCCTTTGTGGTTTAACAATCATTCCTGTAACTTTACCACCTTTGTGGACACCAGTCATTCCTGTAACTTTACTACCTTTGTGGGACACCAGTCAATCCTATAACTTTACCACCTTTCTGGACACCAGTCATTCCTGTAACTTTACACCTTTGTGGTTCACCAGTCATTCCTTTTACTTTACCACCTTTGTGGTTCACCAGTCATTCCTTTAACTTTACCTCCTTTGTGGTTCACCAGTCATTCATGTAACTTTAACACCTTTGTGGGATAAGAGTCATTCATGTAACTTTACCACCTTTCTGGGATAAGAGTCATTCCTGTAACTTTACACCCTTTCTGGGATAAGAGTCATTCCTGTAACCTTACCACCTTTCTGGGATAAGAGTCATTCCTGTAACTTTTCCGCCTTAGTGGGACACTAGTCATTCCCGTAACTTTTTCGCCTTTGTGGTTCATCAGTCATTCCTGTAACTTTACCACCTTTCTGGGATAAGAGTCATTCCTGTAACTTTTCCGCCTGAGTGGGGCACCAGTCATTCCTGTATCTTAACTATCTTTGTGGGACTGAGTCATTCCTGTAACTTTTCCGCCTTAGTGGGACACCAGTCATTCCTGTAACTTTTCAACCTTTGTGGTTCACCAGTCATTCCTGTAACTTTTTAACCTTTGTGGTTCACCAGTCATTCCTGTAGCTTTACCACCTTTGTGGGACACCAGTCAATCCTGTAGCTTTACCACCTTTGTGGGACACCAGTCATTCCTGTAGCTTTACCACCTTTGTGGGACACCAGTCAATCCTGTAACTTTACAACTTCTTGGGACACCTGTCATTCATGTAACGTTACAACCTTTGTAGGACACCAGCCATACAATATTTTTTCCACCTTTGTGGTTCACCAGTCATTCCTGTAGCTTTACCACCTTTGTGGGACACCAGTCAATCCTGTAGCTTTACCACCTTTGTGGTTCACCACTCATTCCTGTAGCTTTACCACCTTTGTGGGACACCAGTCAATCCTGTAACTTTACAACTTCTTGGGACACCTGTCATTCATGTAACGTTACAACCTTTGTAGGACACCAGTCATACAATATTTTTTCCACCTTTGTGGATACCAGTTAATCCTGTACCTTTACCACTTTTAGGGACAGTCATTTTTGGGCCCCTGTTATTATTGTCATAGTACTAACAACTTGGTTTTCCAATCAGTAACTTTCTGTTGTCATTTATGTAACTTCATGAACATCGCTTGCACCAGTCATTTCACCATTCATTCATGTAATTTAACTTTCTTTGTATGACCCTAGAACTTACTGTTACCGTATTTTCTTTTATGTTTCCAGTTATTCCAGTGTTCTAACTACCTTGGTAGGGTCCCAGTTAGTACTGTTAATTCCTTACCTCTGTTTGGCACTCGTCATTACCAGCATTTAACTCCTAGTACCCGTTCTTATGTCGATTTTAGTGTTCCCCGATTACAGTTAATTTATTTTTATAGTTTGAAAGTCAACCACGTCGATGTTTTACTTCTGTAGTGTCACAGTAATTTCCGTCATTAAATAACATTTTTAGTGTAGTGATTCCCATCAATTTATAAGATTTGTTGATTCTAGTCAATGTATTACCTTTGTAGTATCACAGTGATTCCCGCCAATGTATAGCATTTGTAGTGTCAGAGAAATTCCGTCATTTTATAACATTTGTTGTGTCACAGTGATTTCCGTCATTGTAAAACATTTGTGGTGTCACTGTGATTCCCGTCAATTTCTTCCCTTTGTAAGGTCCCAGTGTTTACCGTCAACTTTTTACCTTTTGTAGTGTCACAATTAATTCCGTCATTTTTCCTTTGTAGAGTCCCAGTAATTCCCGCCAATTTATTACATTTGCAGGTCCCTAGCGATTTACCGTCAATTTATTATCTTTGTAGAGTTTGAGTCAATTTTTTACCTCGTAGAATTCCAGCGCAGTGGTTCCCGTCAATTTTTTACCTTGTAGAATTCCAAAGGTTCCGTCATTTGTTTACGGAACAAAGTAAAGTTCCTGTGGTTCCTGTAAATGTATTACGTTTGCAGAGTTCCAGTGGTTCCCGTCAATGTATTACCTTTGTAGAGTTCCAGTGTTTCCAGTCAATGTATTACCTTTGTAGAGTTCAAGTTGTTCCAGTCAATGAATTACCTTTGTACATTTCCAGTGGTTCCAGCCAATGTATTACCTTTGTAGAGTTCCAGTGTTTTCCGTCAATGTATTACCTTTGTAGAGTTCCAGTGATCCCGTCAATGTATTACCTTTGTAGAGTTCCAGTGTTTGCCGTCAATGTATTACCTTTGTAGAGTTCCAGTTTTACCAGTCAATGTATTACCTTTGTAGAGTTCAAGTTGTTCCAGTCAATGAATTACCTTTGTACATTTCCAGTGGTTCCAGTCAATGTATTACCTTTGTAGAGTTCCAGTGTTTTCCGTCAATGTATTACCTTTGTAGAGTTCCAGTGGTTCCCGCTAATGTATTACCTTTGTAGAGTTCCAGTGTTTCCCGTCAATGTATTACCTTTGTAGAGTTCCAGTTTTTCCAGTCAATGTATTAACTTTGTAGAGTTCCAGTTGTTCCAGTCAATGTATTACCTTTGTAGAGTTCCAGTGTTTCCCGTCAATGTATTACCTTTGTAGAGTTCCAGTGTTTCCCGTTAATGTATTAACTTTGTAGGGTTCAAGTTGTTCCAGTCAATGTATTACCTTTAATTTGTAGAGTTCCAGTGTTTCTCGTCAATGTATTACCTTTGTAGAGTTCCAGTGGTCTCAGTCAATGTATTACCTTTGTAGAGTACCAGTGTTTTCCGTCAATGTATTACCTTTGTAGAGTTCAAGTGGTTCCAGTCAAATGTATTGCCTTTGTAGAGTTCCAGTGGTTCCAGTCAAATGTATTGCCTTTGTAGAGTTCCAGTGGTTCCAGTCAAATGTATTGCCTTTGTAGAGTTCAAGTGGTTCCAGTCAAATGTATTACCTTTGTAGAGTTCCAGTGGTTCCAGTCAAATGTATTGCCTTTGTAGAGTTCAAGTGGTTCCAGTCAAATGTATTACCTTTGTAGAGTTCCAGTGGTTCCAGTCAAATGTATTGCCTTTGTAGAGTTCAAGTGGTTCCAGTCAAATGTATTACCTTTGTAGAGTTCCAGTGGTTCCAGTCAAATGTATTGCCTTTGTAGAGTTCCTGTGGTTCTAGTCAATGTATTACCTTTGTAGAGTTCAAGTGGTTCCAGTCAATGTATTACCTTTGTAGAGTTCCAGTGTTTCCAGTCAATGTATTACCTTTGTAGAGTTCCAGTTGTTCCCGTTAATGTATTACCTTTGTAGAACTCCAGTGTTTGCCGTCAATGTATTACCTTTGTAGAGTTCCTGTGGTTCCAGTCAATGCATAACCTTTGTAGAGTTCCAGTGGTTCCAGTCAATGTATTACCTTTGTAGAGTTCCTGTGGTTCTAGTCAATGCATAACCTTTGTAGAGTTCCAGTGGTTCCAGTCAATGTATTACCTTTGTAGAGTTCCAGTGTTTGCCGTCAATGTATTACCTTTGTAGAGTTCCAGTTGTTCCAGTAACTGTATTACCTTTGTAGAGTTCCAGTTGTTCCACTCAATGTATTACTTTTGTAGAGTTCCAGTGTTTCCCGTCAATGTATTACCTTGTAGAATTCCAGTGGTTCCAGTCAATGAATTACCTTTGTAGAGTTCCAGTGTTTCCCGTCAATGTATTACCTTGTAGAGTTCCAGTGGTTCCAGTCAATGTATTAACTTTGTAGGGTTCCAGTTGTTCCACTCAATGTATTACTTTTGTAGAGTTCCAGTGTTTCCCGTCAATGTATTACCTTGTAGAGTTCCAGTGGTTCCCGCTAATGTATTACCTTTGTAGAGTTCCAGTGTTTCCCGTCAATGTATTACCTTGTAGAATTCCAGTGGTTCCAGTCAATGTATTATCTTTGTAGAGTTCCAGTGGTTCCAGTCAATGAGTCCTTGTCGTTTCTGTTATTTACCTACCGCTGTAGGTTCTTTTCATTCCTCTTAACGTTATTGTATTTTTTGGAAAAAAACAAAGATTATGATATAATCATTTGATTATGTTTTTAAGAACTGTTTTAGAACAGACAAAATGAAACAACAGAACAGACCAGAATTGAAATATTACAATTTTTGAAGAATGTATTTTTACCTAAAAACAACAAAAAGGTATGTCCCTGTCCCCGCAAGAATGTGCCACCATGCATGTAGTTCTGTGACCGGAGTTAATATCCACGGTACATTTGATCGTAGTAATCTGTAAATAACAAATACTAATTTTCTTAAGAATCAAGGATCTGGAAAACAGTTAAATGAACTAGAATCACAGATAAAAATGCTAACACTACTGCATGTAATACTAACTCTACTAACCCTAACCCTACTGCAATAGGTACTAACTCTACTAACATTAACACTACTGCATGTAACACTAACTCTACTAACATTAACACTACTGCATGTAATACTAACTCTACTAACCCTAACCCTACTGCAATAGGTACTAACTCTACTAACATTAACACTTCTGCATGTTGTACTAACTCTACTAACATTAACACTACTGCATGTAATACTAACTCTACTAACATTAACACTACTGCATGAAGTACTAACTCTACTAACATTAACACTTCTGCATGTTGTACTAACTCTACTAACATTAACACTACTGCATGTAATACTAACTCTACTAACATTAACACTACTGCATGTAATACTAACTCTACTAACCCTAACCCTACTGCAATAGGTACTAACTCTACTAACATTAACACTACTGCATGTTGTACTAACTCTACTAACATTAACACTACTGCATGTAATACTAACTCTACTAACATTAACACTACTGCATGAAGTACTAACTCTACTAACATTAACACTACTGCATGTAATACTAACTCTACTAACATTAACACTACTGCATGTAGTACTAACTTAACTAACATTAACACTTCTGCATGTAATACTAAATCTACTTACTTTAACACTACTGCATGTAATACTAACTCTACCAACATTAACACTACAGCATGTAATACTAAATCTACTAACATTAACACTTCTGCATGTAATACTAACTCTACTAACATTAACACTACTGCATGTAATACTAAATCTACTAACCTTAACCCTACTGCAAGAAGTACTAACTCTACTAACATTAACACTACTGTATGTAGTACTTACTTTACTGACCTTAACCCTACTGTATGTAGAACTAACAATACTGACCTTAACCCTGCTGTATGTAGTACTAACTCTACTAACATTAACACTTCTGCATGGAGTACTTACTCTACTGACCTTAACCCTACTGCATGGAGTACTAACTCTACTAACATTAACACTACTGCATGTAGTACTAACTCTACTAACATTAACACAACTGCATGGAGTACTAACTCTACTAAAATTAACACTATCGCATGTAGAACTATCTCTACTGACCTTAACCCTACTGTATGTAATAATAACTATACTGACCTTACCTGCTGTATTTAGTACTAACTTTACTAACATTAACACTTCTGCATGTAATACTAACTCTACTAACAATAACACTACTGCATGAAGTACTTACTCTACTAACATTAACACTTCTGCATGGAGTACTAACTCTACTAACATTAACCCTACTGCATGGAGTACTAACTCTACTAACATTAACACTACTGCATGGAGTACTAACTCTATTTACATTAACACTACTGCATGTAGTACTAACTCTACTGACCTTAACCCTACTGATTGTAGTACTAATTCTACTAACATTAACACTACTGCATGTAATACTAAATCTACTAACCTTAACCCTACTGCATATAGTACTCACTCTACTAACTTTAACACTACTGCATGGAGTACTAACTCAACTAACATTAACACTACTGCAGGTAGTACTAACTTAACTAACATTAACACTACTGCATGTAGTACTAACTCTACGAACATTAACACTTCTGCATGTAATACTAACTTTACTAACATTAACCCTACTGCATGTAGTACTTACTCTACTAACATTAACCCTACTGCATGGAGTACTAACTCTACTAACATTAACCCTACTGCATGGAGTACTAACTCTACTAACATTTACACTACTGCATGTAGTACTAACTCTACTAACATTAACCCTACTGCATGTAGTACTAACTCTACTGACCTTAACTCACTGCATGGAGTACTAACTCTACTAACATAAACCCTACTGCATGGAGTACTAACTCTACTGACCTTAACCCTACTGCATGGAGTACTAACTCTACTAACATTAACACTACTGCATGGAGTACTAACTCTACTAACATTAACACTATCGCATGTAGTACTAACTCTACTGACCTTAACCCTGCTATATGTAGTACTAACTCTACTAACATTAACACTTCTTTATGTAATACTAACTCTACTAACATTAACACTACTGCATGAAGTACAAACTCTACTAACATTGATACTACTGCATGTAGTACTTACTCTACTAATCTTAACCCTACTGCATGGAGTACTAACTCTACTAACCTTAATCCTACTGATTGTAGTACTAAATCTACTTACATTAACACTACTGCATGTAATACTAAATCTACTTACCTTAACCCTACTGCATATAGTACTAATTCTACTAACTTTAACACTATTAAATGTAATACTAACTCTTCTAACATTAACACTACTGCATGTAGTACTAACTTAACTAACATTAACACTACTGCATGTAGTACTAACTCTACTAACATTAACACTTCTGCATGTAATACTAACTCTACTAACATTAACACTACTGCATGAAGTACAAACTCTACTAACATTGATACTACTGCATGTAGTACTTACTCTACTAATCTTAACCCTGCTGCATGGAGTACTAACTCTACTGACCTTAACCCTACTGATTGTAGTACTAACTCTACTTACATTAACCAACTGCATGTAATACTAAATCTACTAACCTTAACCCTACTGCATATAGTACTAACTCTACTAACTTTAACACTATTGCCTGTAATACTAACTCTACTAACATTAACACTACTGCATGTAGTACTAACTTAACTAACATTAACACTACTGCATGTAGTACTAACTCTACTAACATTAACACTTCTGCATGTAATACTAACTCTACTAACATTGATCCTACTGCATGTAGTACTGACTCTACTAACCTTAACCCTACTGCATGGAGTACTAACTCTACTAACATTAACCCTACTGCATGGAGTACTAACTCTACTAACATTAACACTTCTGCATGTAGTACTAACTCTACTAACATTAATCCTAATGCATGTAGTACTAACTCTACTGACCTTAACCTTACTGCATGGAGTACTAAATCTACTAACCTTAACCCTACTGCATGTAGTACCAAATCTACTAACCTTAACCCTACTGCATGGAGTACTAACTCTACTAACATTAACACTACTGCATGGAGTACTTACTCTACTAACATTAACACTATCGCATGTAGTACTAACTCTACTGACCTTAACCCTGCTGTATGTAGTACTAACCCTACTAACATTAACACTTATGCATGTAATACTAACTCTTCTAACATTAACACCACTGCATGAAGTACAAACTCTACTAACATTAACACTACTGCATGTAGTACTTACTCTACTAATCTTAACCCTACTGCATGGAGTACTAACTCTACTGACCTTAACCCTACTGCATGGAGTACTTATTCTACTAACATTAACCTTACTGCATGGAGTACTAACTCTACTAACATTAACACTACTGCATGGAGTACTAACTCTACTAACATTAACACTACTGCATGTAGTACTAACTCTGCTTACATTAACCCTACTGCATGGAGTACTAAATCTACTAACCTTAACCCTACTGCATGGAGTACTAACTCTTCTAACATTAACACTACTGTATGTAGTACTAACTCTACTGACCTTATCCCTACTGAATGCCAATTACGCTCCAGTGTGAAATGTTAGTCTAGCTGTTTACTATGAAAGTTTTTACATACCTAAGTGTATTCGAGAGAGAGAGAGAGAGAGAGAGAGAGAGAGAGAGAGAGAGAGAGAGAGAGAGAGAGATTCTTACTGTAAACTTCCACAGAAATTATTATCGATGTTCCATAAGATAAATCCTCCCGTATAACAACCTAATGATACATAAAATAACCATTTTAGACTCTTCTGTGTCCTAAAGTAATTGAACAATAAATAAATAATTAAATAAATAATTAAATAAATAAATAAATAACATTTATCATCGTTATCTAATACTGCTAATACGTTTAAAAAATTATTGCCCGATTTCTAAGTGATTTTTATGCTACAATTAAAATGTATTTCGCTATAATAAATTTGACCATTTTCACACATTCTGATTGGATTAAAATTACTTCATCATAGACTGCATATATATCTGCTGGACTCCTTTTTTGTAAACAATGACGTTTTTATTTATTTAATTTATTTATTTTTATTTTTTATTTTTTTTTTTATTTTTTTATTTATTTTTTTTTTTTTGTTGTTTATTTATTTATTTATTTTTTTTTTTGATATTTTTAATTCTGAAATTGAATTATAAGCCTTGTGTTTAATTTCTGTTTGGTGCACCATCTTCATTCATGTTATTTCTCAATACACAAAACAAAAATTAAAGACAATGCTTTATTAATTTTTTTCTTGAACTGATGTGAGAGTTTCTGATACAAGATGCTGTACATGACATAAACTTATAGAAGGTCACGTGAGTTTGTTTCATGGTTGCTTCTGGTTGTATTGATGACGTCATCAGATTATGTAAAAGTCGGAGTTTTCCCCGTGAGTCAAATCGTGTCAAAACGAAGAAATGCAAATAAAAATAACGATATCTCGTACAAATTGTGAATTAAAAAGAAAATGAAACAGAAATTTGTTCGACGCCTCGTAGTTTATGACAATAACGGTGAGTAGATTTAAATAACTCTAAAATTCAATGTTCCTTAATGACTTAATATTTAGCGTCTCGTTTACAATGACATACAACTTGTCGTGAAATCGTCATGGAAACAAGTCTCGCCTTATCGTACCTAAATGTGATATAAATAACATATATTAATTTGTTGAATGTTTTTCTAACATATTTTTTCAATAAAAAGTAAAATGCTTGCAGAATAGATAATTTCTAATCCATTTCAATTTGAAACTGAGATTTTTTTTAAATTTGTCTTTTACTATTATTTCATGTAAAGTTATCGTTTAATAACAAACATGAGGGATTTAATTTTTCTGACGAGTTAAAATAAAATGTTAAATCATTCCGAATAGTATCATAAACATTTGAGAAAAAAGGAAAAAAAAGATTATTTAAAAAGACTAAAAGATTTGAACAAGAAATGTTCGTTTCTCATTCCCCGTGTTTTATAGTCAAACTGTTAGCAATATGTCATACTAAAGTAAAGGTAAAATTATGACCAAGTAAAACCAATCAAATGACGTTAATTATCTAATATGTTAAACTGTAGCAATACCCACAAATACACTTCAAGAAACTGCACTCACGAATACACTTCAAGAAATTATACTCACAAATACACTTCAAGAAATCATACTCACAAATACCCTCATGAAATCTTCTAAAATACACTTATGAAATTAAACTCACAAATACACTTCAAGAAATTATAGTCACAAATACACTTCAAGAAATTATACTCACAAATGCACTTATGAAATTATACTTAGGAATACACTTATGAACTAATACCAAGAAAAACATTTTAAAATCATACTAAGAATATACTTCTTGAAATGTAACTCACAAATACACTGAATGAAATGTAACTCACAAATACACTGAATGAAATCGTACTTACAAATACTTTGAATGAAATCGTAATCACAAATACACTGAATGAAATCGTACTCACAAATACACCTAATGGAATCATACTCACAAACACACTTAATAAAATTACACTCAAAAATACACTAAATGACATCATTTTATCAAATACACTTAATGACATATCATTTTATCAAAACACTTATAAAATCATACACATAAATACACTACATTAATTGATACTAAAAATTCACTAAATGAATTTATACTCACAAATACACTTAGTGACATCATACTCGCAAACACTTAATAAAAATGTATAAAATAAACATACTCACAAGTACGTGTAAGGGTTTATACATCTTATAAAACCATAAACACAAATGCTCTTAAATAATACTCACAAAAACACTTTAATTGATAATAAAATTGTAAATGCCATCATGACGCCACAGGCAGTCTGCAAAAAGAAAAAAATATATTGTCATCGTGCCGTCATAGGCAGTCGACCAATAGTTAAAGAATATTGTCATCGTAACGTTATAGGCAGTGTGCAAAAATCGTGTCATCCTAGGCAATCTGCAAAAAAAAAAAAAAAAAAAATTGTCATCGTCGCGCGCCATAGGCAGTCGACCAAAAGTTAAAGAACATTGTCATCGTAACGCCATAAGCAGTCTGCAAAAAGAAATTGAACATTGCCATCGTGATGCTATAGGAAGTCTACAAAAAGAAAAAAAAAGTCATCGTAACGCTTTAGGCAGGTGGTGAAATATTTTAAATAAATTAAATGTCCTAAAGACGCATTTTGTCAGATATAAACATGCCTCGGTGACTCAAAGGTTAAAAGTCCGCCTTGAAGGCATTTGGCCATAGAATTGAACTCCAGCCGGACCATACATTATACTTTCAAATAAAATATATAGCCTTCTTGTCTGTATCTTAGCGAAAGGACAAGATTGAGTACATGTTCGACAGTGTGATTGGTGCAGATGTTAAATAACATGTAGATCTGGTAAAAATACAGCGTGATTCGGAGAGTTGTTAACTTGTAGACTTGGTGCCACGACAGTGTAAACGGGAGAGGTGTTTACGAACATGTAAACCTGGCGCCACGAGAGTGTAATTGGGAGAGATGTTTACGAACATGTAAACTTGGTTCCAGGACAGTGTGATTGAGAGAGTTGTTTACTTACATGTAGGCTTGGTGCTACGACAGTGTAGTTGGGAGAGTTGTTTACGAACATGTAAACTTGGTGCCTCGACAGTGTAATTGGGTGAGTTGTTTACGAACATGTAAACTTGGTGCCTCGACAGTGTAATTTGGAGAGTTGTTTACGAACATGTAAACAGCTGGCACGACAGTGTGATTGGGAGAGTTGTAACATGTAAACTTGGTGCCATGACAGTGTAATTGGGAGAGTCATTTACTAACATGTAGACTTGGTTCCACGACAGTATGATACGGGGAAAGTTGTGCACGAATATGTAGATCTGGTTCCACGACAGTGTGATTCGGGGGTTGTGCACGAACATGTAGATTTGGTGCCACGACAGTGTGATTCGGGGGGTTATGCTCGAACATGTAGATCTGGTGTCACGACAGTGTGATTGGGGGGGGGGTTATATTCGAACATGTCCTGATGGTTATCTTTCGAGATCAATAATCTTCTTGTCTTTCCTAATTCTTAAATAGCGTTTACTTGGGAATGGTGGAGAAAACCGATTGCCCAGTGATAACCATTGAGCTTTGGCAGTAAACTGACAAGTTCTCCAAAATTAGGCTTAGCCCTTAAGATATTCGAAAAAGGCAAAAAGACTGAACAAGTTCTCGATTCCATTCATGCATACACCGGAAATGAAATTATTGTTTTAACTTGTGACTCGAGAGAAATGTCTAAGAAATAAATATTTTATTCATCAGTGTATCCAAGGTTTCCCTTGGCAGTCGAATGATCTTAAACCGAGTAAGAGAATTACTTACAGCATTTTAAGGTACATATCGACAGTCGAATGGTCCTAAACCAAGTTAGGGATTACTTACAGTAATTATAAGGTACATCTCGACAGTCGAATGGTCCTAAACCAAGTTAGCCGATTACTTACAGCATTTTAAGGTACATCTTGGCAGTCGAATGGTCCTAAACCAAGTTAGGGATTACTTACAGCATTTATAAGGTACATCTCGACAGTCGAACGGTCCTAAACCAAGTTAGCCGATTACTTACAGCATTTTAAGGTACATCTTGGCAGTCGAATGGTCTTAAACCAAGTTAGCGATTACTAACAGCATTTTATAACGTACATCTTGGCAGTCAAATGGTCCTTAACCAAGTTAGGGATTACTTACAGCATTTATAAGGTACATCTTGGCAGTCGAATGGTCTTAAACCAAGTAAGCGGATTACTTATTGCATTTTAAGTTACAACTTGGCAGTCGAATGGTCCTAAACCAAGTTAGCAGATTACTTACAGCATATTTAAGGTACATCTCGACAGTTGAATGGTCCTAAACCAAGTAAGCAGATTACTAACAGCATTTAAAAGGTAACTCTCGGCAGTCGAATGGTCTTAAACCAAGTTAGCAAATTACTTACAGCATTTTTAAAGTACATCTCGACAGTCGAATGGTCTTAAACCAAGTAAGCGGATTACTTTCTGCATTTTTAAGGTACTTCTTAGCAGTCGAATGGTCCTTAACCAAGTTAGAGATTACTTACAGCATTTTAAGGTTCATCTTGACAGTCGAATGGTCTTAAACCAAGTTAGGGATAAATTACAGTATTTTCAGGTACATCTTGGCAGTCGAATGGTCTTAAACCCAGTTCCGAGGACTTACAGCAGATGCAATGCTTCTATTGGCAGATAATTTACACCCCTTACATTGATTGTAAAATCTCATAAAGCATATTTTTTTTTTTTTGTAACTTGCGACACCAATTTGATATTTGATGAAATAATTTAATAAAAATTATTGGTAAAACTTACCAGAAAGTAAACTGGATTAATTTTGGAAAGATATAACTACAAAAGAATACACAGTAAATATTATTGACAAAGTCTTCTTGGCGGATAGCATTCAAGAAACCTGACGTAATTACACACACAGATATATATATATAAGATAAGAAAATAACATACAAATGAAAATAAATAAAAGTAAGGTCAAACACATAAATAACAAATATTTATCATACATAACTCAAAGCTTTTGACCGGCAATGCAAATAATTTAAAAATATCCACTGTTAATGAGTTGGACTTTTATACATTTACTTTACAATAAAATAGTTATTTAAAATTTATGTTTTAAACAGAAACTTCAGAAACAGTTACAGGTTTTCCAGTAAGAATAGCTTCTATCTAAAATTGATCAAAAAAGTTTAAGAACTTTTGCTTTATAAATAGAGAAAATAGAACTCTGGATACTTACAAACGCAGCGCCTGTTGAATACAATACCAATAAAATAATATACAACTTATTGTGGCCGTATTCTGGACTATCAACTTCTAAACTGTAAATATAAGTAAAATCTGAATGCATACATCTCGTCAATGCTATCGGTAAATGCATTTCGAGATGTGTACATATGACACATCAAAATTAAATGAGTATTTTTTTTAAAATATTTATATGTTGTATGGTAATTTTCTGAAAGACAACCCCGTAAATGATGCAATGAACTCTTTCTAACCTTCGACTTTTTTGCAAACTTAATGAATCAATGGTGATATGTTTGTTTATTGGTCCGCCTATTTATATACATGTAACACTTGATACTTAATGTATTAGGTCGTTATATCAGGGGGCGGGAAATAAATGGACACCAATGGACAACCCTTCACAATGACCATCCAAAGTCAGGAGTTTTATAATTATTAATTGCCAAACTAATTTGTTTAAGAAATATAAAAGATTACTGAACACACATGTATATGAAAACAGTCAACTCAACCTTACAATTTTATACACAAAACATCCAAACAAAAAGGAAAACAACGTACAACACTGAACGGTTATTGGAGTAAACTTCTAGTTCTCGGGTACAACATTGGACGGTTATTGGAGTAAACTTCTAGTTCTCTTGTACAACATTGGACGGTTATTGGAGTAAACTTCTAGTTCTCGGGTACAACATTGGACAGTTATTGGAGTAAACTTCTAGTTCTCGGGTACAATATTGGACGGTTATTGGAGTAAACTTCTAGATTTCGGGTACAACATTGGACGGTTATTGGAGTAAACTTCTAGTTCTCGGATACAACATTGGACAGTTATTGGAGTAAACTACTATATTTCGGGTACAACACTGGACGGTTATTGGAGTAAACTTCTAGTTCTCGGGTACAACATTGAACGGTTATTTGAGTAAACTTCTATTTCTCGGGTAAAACACTGAACAGTTATAGGAGTAAACTTCTAGTTCTCGGGTACAACATTGGACGGTTATTGGAATAAACTTCTAGTTCTCGGGTTCAACATTGGACGGTTATTGGAGTAAACTTCTATGGGGTACAACATTTGAGGGTTATTGGAGTAACATTCTAGTTCTCGGGTACAACATTGAACGGTTATTGGAGTATACTTCTAGTTTTCGGGTACAACATTAGACGGTTATTGGAGTAAATTTCTAGTTCTCGGGTACAACATTGGACGGTTATAGGAGTAAACTTCTTGTTCTCGGGTATAACTTTGGACGGTAATTAGGGAAACTTCTAGTTCTCGGGTACAACATCGGACGGTTATTGGAGTAAATTTCTAGTTCTCGGGTACAACACTAGACGGTTATTGGAGTAAACTTCTAGTTCTCGGGTACAACATTGGAGGGTTATTGGAGTAAACTTCTAGTTCTTTGGTACAACATGTGACAGTTATTGGAGTAAACTTCTAGTTCTCGGGTACAACATTGGACGGTTATTGGAGTAAACTTCTAGTTCTCGGGTACAACATTGGACGGTTATTGAATAAACTTCAAGTTCTCGGGTACAAGTTTGGACAGTTATTGAAGTAAACTTCTAGTTCTCGGGTACAACACTGGACGGTTATTGGAGTAAACTTCTAGTTCTCGGGTACAACATTGGACGGTTATTGGAGTAAACTTCTAGTTCTTTGGTACAACATGTGCCAGTTATTGGAGTAAACTTCTAGATTTCGGGTACAACATTAGCGGTTATTGGAGTTAACTTCTAGTTCTCGGGTACAACATTGGACGGTTATTGGAGTAAACTTCTAGTTCTCGGGTACAACATTGGACAGTTATTGGAGTAAACTTCTAGTTCTCGGGTACAACATTGGACGGTTATTGGAGCAAACTTCTAGTTTTCGGGTACAACATTGGAGGGTTATTGGAGAAAACTTCTAGTTCTCGGGTGCAACATTGGACGGTTATAGGAGTAAACTTCTAGTTCTCGGGTACAACATTGGAGGGTTATTGGAGTAACATTCTAGTTCTCGGGTACAACATTGGACGGTTATTGGAGTAAATTTCTAGTTCTCGGGTACAACATTGGACGGTTATAGGAGTAAACTTCTAGTTCTCGGGTACAACATTGGACAGTTACTGGAGTAAATTTCTAGTTCTCGGGTACAACATTGGACGGTTATTGGAGTAAACTTCTAGTTCTCGGGTACAACATTGGACAGTTATTGGAATAAACTTCTAGTTCTCGGGTACAACATTGGACGGTTATTGGAGTAAACTTCTAGTTTTCGGGTACAACATTGGAGGGTTATTGGAGAAAACTTTTAGTTCTCGGGTGCAACATTGGACGGTTATAGGAGTAAACTTCTAGTTCTCGGGTACAACATTGGAGGGTTATTGGAGTAACATTCTAGTTCTCGGGTACAACATTGGACGGTTATTGGAGTAAATTTCTAGTTCTCGGGTACAACATTGGACGGTTATAGGAGTAAACTTCTAGTTCTCGGGTACAACATTGGACAGTTACTGGAGTAAATTTCTAGTTCTCGGGTACAACATTGGACGGTTATAGGAGTAAACTTCTAGTTCTCGGGTACAACATTGGACAGTTACTGGAGTAAATTTCTAGTTCTCGGGTACAACATTGGACGGTTATTGGAGTAAACTTCTAGTTCTCGGGTTCAACATTGGACGGTTATTGGAGTAAACTTCTATGGGGTACAACATTTGAGGGTTATTGGAGTAACATTCTAGTTCTCGGGTACAACATTGAACGGTTATTGGAGTATACTTTTAGTTCTCGGGTACAACATTAGACGGTTATTGGAGTAAATTTCTAGTTCTCGGGTACAACATTGGACGGTTATAGGAGTAAACTTCTAGTTTTCGGGTATAACTTTGGACGGTAATTAAGGAAACTTTATAGTTCTCGGGTACAACATCGGACGGTTATTGGAGTAAATTTCTAGTTCTCGGGTACAACACTAGACGGTTATTGGAGTAAACTTCTAGTTCTCGGGTACAACATTGGAGGGTTATTGGAGTAAACTTCTAGTTCTTTGGTACAACATGTGACAGTTATTGGAGTAAACTTCTAGTTCTCGGGTACAACATTGGACGGTTATTGGAGTAAACTTCTAGATTTCGGGCACAACATTGGACGGTTATTGGAGTAAACTTCTAGTTCTCGGGTACAACATTGGACGGTTATTGAATAAACTTCAAGTTCTCGGGTACAATTTTGGACAGTTATTGAAGTAAACTTCTAGTTCTCGGGTACATCACTGGACGGTTATTGGAGTAAACTTCTAGTTCTCGGGTACAACATTGGACGGTTATTGGAGTAAACTTCTAGTTCTTTGGTACAACATGTGCCAGTTATTGGAGTAAACTTCTAGATTTCGGGTACAACATTAGCGGTTATTGGAGTAAACTTCTAGTTCTCGGGTACAACATTGGACGGTTATTGGAGTAAACTTCTAGTTCTCGGGTACAACCTTGGACAGTTATTGGAGTAAACTTCTAGTTCTCGGGTACAACATTGGACGGTTATTGGAGTAAACTTCTAGTTTTCGGGTACAACATTGGAGGGTTATTGGAGAAAACTTCTAGTTCTCGGGTGCAACATTGGACGGTTATAGGAGTAAACTTCTAGTTCTCGGGTACAACATTGGAGGGTTATTGGAGTAACATTCTAGTTCTCGGGTACAACATTAGACGGTTATTGGAGTAAATTTCTAGTTCTTTGGTACAACATTGGACGGTTATAGGAGTAAACTTCTAGTTCTCGGGTACAACATTGGACAGTTTCTGGAGTAAATTTCTAGTTCTCGGGTACAATATTGGACGGTTATTGGAGTAAACTTCTAGTTCTCGGGTACAACATTGGAGGGTTATTGGAGTAACATTCTAGTTCTCGGGTACAACATTGGACGGTTATTGGAGTAAATTTCTAGTTCTCGGGTACAACATTGGACGGTTATAGGAGTAATTGTAGTTCTCGGGTACAACATTGGACAGTTTCTGGAGTAAATTTCTAGTTCTCGGGTACAATATTCGACGGTTATTGGAGTAAACTTCTAGTTCCCGGGTACAACATTGGACAGTTATTGGAGTAAACTTCTAGTTCTCGGGTACAACATTGGACGGTTATTGGAGTAAACTTCTAGTTTTCGGGTACAATATTGGAGGGTTATTGGAGAAAACTTCTAGTTCTCGGGTGCAACATTGGACGGTTATAGGAGTAAACTTCTAGTTCTCGGGTACAACATTGGAGGGTTATTGGAGTAAATTTCTAGTTCTCGGGTACAACATTGGACGGTTATTGGAGTAAATTTCTAGTTCTCGGGTACAACATTGGACGGTTATAGGAGTAAACTTCTAGTTCTCGGGTACAACATTGGACAGTTTCTGGAGTAAATTTCTAGTTCTCGGGTACAATATTGGACGGTTATTGGAGTAAACTTCTAGTTCCCGGGTACAACATTGGACAGTTATTGGAGTAAACTTCTAGTTCTCGGGTACAACATTGGACGGTTATTGGAGTAAACTTCTAGTTTTCGGGTACAATATTGGAGGGTTATTGGAGAAAACTTCTAGTTCTCGGGTGCAACATTGGACGGTTATAGGAGTAAACTTCTAGTTCTCGGGTACAACATTGGAGGGTTATTGGAGTAAATTTCTAGTTCTCGGGTACAACATTGGACGGTTATAGGAGTAAACTTCTAGTTCTCGGGTACAACATTGGACAGTTACTGGAGTAAATTTCTAGTTCTCGGGTACAACATTGGACGGTTATTTGAGTAAACTTCTTGTTCTCGGGTACAACATTGGACAGTTATTGGAGTAAACTTCTATATTTCGGGTACAACATTGGACGGTTATTGGAGTAAACTTCTAGTTCTCGGGTACAACATTGAACGGTTATTGGAGTAAACTTCTAGTTCTCGGGTGTAAGTACGTATCCAGGGCTAAAAAAATATTTTGTTCCATTTTACTATCATTTTTTCACTAAAAATTTTCTTTACATAATTTTAGTAAATTTCAACAATCTCTTCTGGAATCATGAATGAATAAGTTTGACAAAACTGGAAGTGATCTACAAAACGACGGCTTAAATTTCCTGTGTATATAAACATTTAATAAAGTTATTACAACTTCAATATTAAGTTAAGGACAATCTTAGTAAGGAATTGATTGTGGAACGTGAATCAGTTATTACAGGGATACAGTAAATCTTGTTGTAGTGATTTCCTCTATATATTATCATACCCGGAACATCAACATACGAAAACTTAAATTAAAAACTATATCTATTTATTTGTGGGTTTTGTTGTATCGTATTTTACGTAGACCTGACTATGGCAAAATATATGTTTTACGCAAAATTTTATATCATTTAAGGGTAAATTTGTGCTATACTGAGTACTCAGCTCCATTTCTGTCATTTTGCTTAGTCAACGGAAAAAGAAGGAACGAATTGACATCTATCAGCCACCGTGAAACAAAATTAATTTAACCATGTGTCAATCGGTGTGTGTGTGTGTGTGTGTGTGTGTGTGTGTGTGTGTGTGTCTGTGTCTGTCTGTCTGTCTGTCTGTCTGTCTGTATGTATGTAATCTGGTACTTACTATGAATATATAAGAAATGTCATACCAAACAGCATCGGTAATTCGTCTAGAAGCTGTAAAACATCAAAAAAACGATAACTAACAATATTATGTCTTCCTGCCTATGTTAATAATAATAAATAATAATAATAAGAAGAAGAACAACAACAACATTATTATTATTATGATTATGATTATTTTTTTTTTGTAATGTAGGTTGCTCTTGGCGACTTATATCGATTTATAAACAGGACAATCGCGTTCATACGTCATAGGGTAAAACATTTGTCAGTTTGCTTCACAAAGATTATGTTGTTGTTCGTGGTACTCTGGTTTTTGTTTCTAAATGAACAAAAAGATCATACGCCAAGGTATGATATAAGCATAATCCGTCAAGGTATTTTACAATTGTTATCAACCAAGGTATGATAAAAATGTAATTGGCCAAGGTATGATAAGGTGTTATCAGCCAAGGTATGATAAAAGTGAACTCAGGCAAAGGTATTATGAAATTGTTATCAACCAAAGTATGATGAAAGTGTAATCAGCAAAGGTATAATAAAAGTCGTGTGCAAAAGTACATGAGTGATCTGTGAACAGTCCGATCTTTTATCTACCGTTATTAGGGAGAGTCGTATGCAAGAGTTCATGATATCTGTTAATAGCCTTATCATTTATCTACTGTTATTAGAGAGATTTTTTTGATTTTTTAACAGTAAAGATGTTCATAAATCACTATTTAGAACAATCCGGTAGATCTATTTACAATGAATAATAATATATGAATACTGCATAAATATAGTCACACTTTATTTCACGTACCTGCATACTATAAAGAAGAGTCATGTGGAAACACCAAGATCCGATACCCACACCTACAAATAATGATAAATTTTATACAGAAAAGTATCACTCTTAATTTGATGAGAACTAGTATCCGTGACGTAATTATGATGAAGAATAGTATCCTTAACGTAATTTTGAATAAAAGTGTCCGTTCAAAAAACTCAAATTCATCACGATCATCATTTATGACTGCAGATCTTAAGACTAATCCTACATATTTAACAACTCACGTTTTTAATAAAGAAAACAAATGGCACCGTTTACGTCAAGTAAGACAATTATGGCGGCAGAATGAATATTTGACCTAGTTGTCAGGAAACCGACGTCAGCGGTTTCTAAGTGGTAATGACGTATGACGTGTGACGTATGCGGTCAAACAAATTTCGTCTATGAGATCATAGACATAAAAAATTTCCAACGCTGGACTGTTTAAAAGTTTAATTATTCAAAAAATAGTATCATTGTTCTTTTTTTTTTTTTTTTTGATGAAGAAAAGTATCCGTGATGTAATTTTGATGAAGAATAGTATCCGTGATGTAATTTTGATGAAGAGTAGTATGCGTGATGTAATTTTGATAAAGAGTAGTATGCGTGATGTAATTTAGATGCGATTATATGCTGCTTGTTTGCAAAATTTTGTCCATTTCTACAAAAAATGTTCCGAATGAATTGGAAACCTTTCTCGAAATTCCATTCTCTATATTTGGGTAAAAATAATTATAAATTGCAGAGTAAATGATGTATAAATTTAACAACATTTATATATGAGTGATCGTTCATGTGAGTGGACGTGTTTTGGTGGCTCTAAAGAAAAGTCAATTTAATATGTTCCTGATCGGCCTGTTGTAGAAATATGGACACAGTAAGTTTATAATTTATACTGAGAAACATGACTTTTCGGTTTTTCAAGTGTATTTTTGAACTTTTGAAAAAATTCAAATACATGTACATATTTTCATCGAGAAGGCCAATGAAGTATTGTCATTGGCCTAACTTATTTAAATTTGAATGTCTTTTATCTTGTTCATCCAATATTACAATGAACAAACTGTCAAAATATCTCTTTTTTGCATTTAAACGTCGTAACATTATTATGAATGTCGATTAATTATCGATATATGTAGGTAAGGCTCTTGTAATTTTTGCCACCTTGGATTTTGTGGCTATAAACATTTGTATGTTTAATGCCAATAAAGATTAATGGAATAATTGAACTGAATATTGTTCAAAAAGAAATATTAAAGCATGACATTGATCAATTTCAAATGTCATTCAACCATCGAGTTTTAAATAATCCGGGGGGGGGGGGGGGGGGGTTAGTTGCAACAATTGCGATACAATGATTTAGGGATTACACTACTCCTACTCTATTCAACCTATATATAATAATATTATTATTATTATTATTATTATTATTATTATTATTATTATTATTATTATTATTTTTATTTTTATACTCACTCAGTAATCAAGCATGACATAAGTGGTATCTGATTTCATGGCGTTCGACTGCAGCAATTAACAATGCTATGATTGGGGGAATCATAAAACTCATATTACTTATTGTGTTCCCTGCATTAAAGAAAAAATCATATATATATATATATATATATATATATATATATATATATATATATATATATATATATATATATATATATATATATATATATATATATATAGTCAAACCGGTCTATAAAGGCCACACATGGGAATCAGAAAAACTGGCCTCTTTTATGGGCGGGTGGCCTTTAATGTAGGTTTGACTATATATTATAAGAGTTTTTGTAATGTAACAAATACAACATCACCCCCTTTCCGGACACCTCATATGTAGTAAGCATTGTACAGAGTGGACTGGAGTGGAGTGGAGTAGAGTCGAGTCGAGTCGAGTGGAGTGAAGTGGAATGGAATAGAGTCGAGTCGAGTCGAGTGGAGTGCAGTGAAGTGGAGTGGAGTAGAGTCGAGTCGAGTCGAGTCGAGTGAAGTGGAGTGGAATAGAGTCGAGTCGAGTCGAGTCGAGTGAAGTGGAGTGGAGTGGAGTAGAGTCGAGTCGAGTCGACTAGAGTCGAGTGCAGTGGAGTGGAGTGGAGTCGAGTCGACTCGAGTCGAGTCGAGTGAAGTGGAGTGGAGTAGAGTCGAGTCGAGTCGAGTCGACTCGAGTCGAGTGCAGTGGAGTGGAGTGGAGTGGAGTGGAGTGGAGTCGAGTCGAGTGGAGTGAAGTGGAGTGGAGTGGAGTAGAGTCGAGTCGAGTCGAGTGGTGTGGAGTGGAGTGGAGTGGAGTGGAGTGGAGTGGAGTGGAGTGGAGTGGAGTGGAGCAGTAAATGTTATTTTACACCTTAATTAAGATTTCGTCAATCTTTCAATTCTTTTAATTGTTGTAAAATTGAGGAAAGAAGACTACCCGGGAAAATTAACGACTTTTAGGTAAGCGAATGAACAAAACCAGCTAAGATTCTTTATAGTTCCATACTATCCTGGACGTCGGAATGACATCAAAGTTGCTCCAACTTTCGTCCGATAAACTCTGTCATATTTCTTAACAGATTTGAAATGCATAAAATGAAGACCCTCGATGAAATGAAAGAACGTCTTGACAGAGCAGCCGGGCTTGACATTCGGTTGTTCTGGAAGTTAATCAATGCTAAACGTAAAAAGACAAACAAAGTTTACCCAGAGATCATAGTTAATGGCAAAATGTTCACTAATCCCGAAGAAGTCGCAGGCGCGTTTTCATTATATTTTGAACAAGTGTATGAACGAAGTGATGGTCAGAATTTTGATGGTGACTTTGAGCAATTGGTGGAAAATGCGGTAGATAAACTGCGTAAAGAAACTATCAAAGAAGATGAACTACTTCCTGGAGGTTTAATATTAGCGTCGGAAGTAGCCACACAAATCAAAACACTCAAAAGACGTAAGGCTGCTGGGCATGACAGAATACAAAATGAACACTTACTATATGCTAGTGAAACATTCTACAAATATGTAACATGCCTGTTCAACAACATCGTGAAAACTGGTAGAATACCACTCGAATGGAAAAACAGTATCATCGTCCCTATACACAAAGGAAACGGTAAATCAACAACCGATCCAAATAATATCAGACCTATCTCGTTACTACCTACTATTTTCAAACTATTTGAAAAAAATTATTTATGAAAGACTCACAAAGTATAACGTCATAAACCAACGCTTTCCAAACGTCCAGCAACAGGGGTTTCAAAGGAATTTGAGTTGTTCAACAGCATCTTTTAACTTGCAAGAAGCTATTCTTTATACATGTAATATTGAACAGGGTAGCAAAGTTTACGCTGCTTTCCTTGACAGTCAGAAAGCATTTGATACCGTATGGCGCAATGGTGTCTTATACAAGTTAGATCAATTAGGCATAAAGAATAAGCTTTGGCATATTATAGATGACTGCCACACAAACATCAGAGGTTGTGTTGTCTTTGGTAACAACCATTCAGATTGGTTTCCTGTAAAGCAAGGCATCAGACAAGGTGGCGTCTTATCTACCCTACTGTATTGTGTCTTCATAAATGATTTATTGAACATACTTGAAAATCATTCAACTTCTATATGCATAGGTAATATAAAAGCTGGTAATACAGCCTTTGCAGATGATATTACCTGCTTAAGTATCTCCCCAAAAGGTCTTCAGTCTATGCTTGATGCTTGTTATCATTATGCTTGTCAGTGGAGATTCAATTCAATCCTAACAAGTTTGTAGTGATGATATTTAACAAGAGGCACAACTCTCATCAACATGGAGAAGCGAAATTCAGTATCGGCGGAAATGAGATCAACAGTGTTAATCAAACGGATCATCTTGGTATTAAGTTGGACTCTAAATTTCAATCTATAGAGCGGACTTTAGACAGATGTAAAAGAGGCCGTAATTCATTTTTTGCAGTAAATGGAATCGGGACATCCAAACTAAACCCAGTAACAACGATAAACCTTTACAAAAAAGTTGTCATACCAACGGTCTTATACGGTTGTCATGTCTGGTATAATCTGAAAACTGCTGACTATAATGCACTAAACAAGCTACAACACTTCATAGTCAAATACATCCAAAGACTGAATCCAAGAACTCGATCTGACATTGCAGAAAGTATGTGTGGACTGTACCCCTTAACAGCCGAAGTTCAAAAACGAAAATTACTCTTTTTTAGAAAAGTTATGCTCAATGAACAACATGTGTCTAACAAAGCAAATATTTAAACGATTATTATTTGAAAATTTTCTATGCCAGAAATCGAGCACGGGTTTTATCCCAGAAATCTGTGATATACTGCACCAGTACCAACTACAACACTATTTACAGAACTATATTAATTATGGCCAATTTCCAACAGTTAATGAATGGAAGAATATAGTCAGCAAACCGTCAAAACCGTGCAGTTTAACGCTTGGTTACAAAGAACAATTATTCACCCGGATTTCAATAGATTCTTGTGTCTTCATAACACCAACAGATCACCAGCTCTTGCATGGACAATCGCCAAGTGTAACAATGAACTAGAACTTTGTTACTTTATTATACAATTATGGGCAAATCCGTTTCAATCTAATACAACGCATGTTTTTCTGACATCACTGAAGAATCCATTCAGCATGCGGTGTGCACATGCCCTGCGACGGGCCGACACAGAACCGCATTTCTTAATTCCGTGTACATGTTTGACAAAGACCTACACAGTTACATCATTAATCTACAAACAAGCAGTAAAGAAAACGTTGTCTGTTTCCTCCTATCGGGAAGATACTAACACGCTGATGCCGAATACACCCGAAATTGGACATTATCGGTCTTTAGATTTATAAGACATTGTATTGTTGCATGTAGTATCAAGCACCAACCATAGACTGAAGACTTCCGATATGCCACCCCAATAGTAAAAGTCCATCAATACTGAACTTCTGATTGATATATATATATATATATATATATATATATATATATATATATATATATATATATATATATATATATATATATATATATATATATATATATATATACACCATATATGGTGAACTTGTGTTATTATGTGTAATATATAGTGTACATATGTTTATCTGTTAAAATTATGTTGTTGTTTTTCATACATTGTATCTCTAATATAGAGGAAATAAATATGATGATGATGTATTTATAGAATTTTGTAAAACTTTCTAAATAATAATCGTGGCCATAAACGAGTTATCTAATATTTGCTTGTAATTTTTCGATCGCTCCCCTTTGCACACTAAAATCGTATTAAATTGATCTTTTCATGTTTTATGTTATTATGTTATTCTTTTTATGTGTGTGTGTGTGTGTGTGTGTGTGTGTGCGTGCGTGTGTGTGTGTGTTGCATAACTCAATTAATGTTAATGTACAGTGTATGCGAGTAATATAATGCATAAGAAAACCAGAAATAAATTTTTATAATCAGTTGCAAGAAACATCTTATCTTATTTTAATAAGATATATCATTTATATAAAAGTGTAAAATCAATATTACACACATGGAGAGGACGTACGAACGAATTGACATACGTACAGAATTCAGCTATATATGATGAAACTTTGTAGTTATCTTCGCACCAGTCCATAGTTGCTGTAGGTGTACCCCAAAACGCTTCCTTTGGGGCCATTCCTTCCAAAGAGTGATTGTCCCTGTTCGAGCACTATAATTTATAACCAGCGGATGGTATGTATGTAGGTATATAAATAAACGGGAAATATAAAGATCAAGCAATTGCTATAGGAAGGCACACCGGATTTTGTTCATATAGATTTAAACTATGTGTGTGTTATGTGTGTATCCAGGCTGTGTCGCCATCGATTAAACCGACTGAACCGTGGAAATATTGAAATATAACTCAGTATTTTCCAGTAGAATGATCATCGTATGTGTTATTATGAGACATTATTATTCAATATATTTAAGTATATTGCATTGGTAATTCATACGGTTCATTTCACAGGTGAGGCGGGGGGGGGGGGGGGGGGGAGGGGTGTTTAAGGCAAAGGTGATTTATCCGAATCTTAAATAAACGGCTAAGGATGTTTCTGTTTTCTTGTTAGAAATATCAATAGTAATTACGACATTTTATAAATAAGTAGATGCTTTTTTCATATAAACCATAAAACACGACAATAAAACTATTATGAGGTCAGTAGATGTTATCTTTATATATATATAAACCATGATATATTTTATAGATAGTACATTCAACTGTTGTCAGTGTAAAATGTTACTCATTTAGTTTCAATCTCCTGATAATACCATTTATCCGAATGGGCTACTGTAAAACCCGTATAACCTGAATATTTGTAACTTGAAATGACTGAAGTATAATTCCGATAAAGAGTTATAAGTTGGTAAGTGTAGCTCTGCTCCTTTGTTTTATGTTTTGTAGCGAGTCTATTATTACAGGTCATGCCCTTACATTAATTCAATAGTTAGTAGGCAATTCAGTTTATTTTAAATATAAGAGTATTTTTCCTACTTGTAGTAAAACATCTGCACCAATGAGAATTAAGTGTCGTTTTTTTTTTTTTTTACAGAATTTGAATTATTACGATCTTTAATGTGTAATACTTATTAGTTCATGTTTCAGCATTATTGAAGATAAACATTGTAGACCACTCAGTCCGTTTAAAACGTATTGAAGCAACATGATTATAGGTCTACTGCACGGAAAATCTTTTTGTCACGAGTCAAGTCCACTTTTGTGTGGCTGTGTTCTAAAACGCATTAACGAATCACAGTACTTCTTACTGTCTGTGTACGAACCCCGCTTGGGTAGATTCTTTTGTGAGAAAGTTTGTCAATTCGCACGCCATATTTTGGGGTTTTTTTCCGGGTACTCCGATTTCCTTCACCATCCCAGAATTGACTACCGTGATATACGTGTTAAAATCTTCACTACTGTTTAATTCACGTCTGGTGTGGCACTAGTTGTTTAAGGTTTTAGAAGAAAAATCAATAAATGTTGTATCATGTCATATTGTGTTTTATTATACCTCTTGTGAAATTCTTGAATTCTGATTGGGTAATAAGAATTTGGGTAAATATAATGTCACCCTGTGGTTTCAACATAAGATAAGAAGAATGCCAACATTACAATGTGACAACGCTTAGTAATCGTGATAATTATCTCGATATCTTGACTTAGATTTTGGTGTCACAACTTTCCATGATAATAGCCGTATTCGACTGGTCGTTTTCCGTTCAGCAAGAGGCTCTTCCATTAAACGATATTTTCCCACCTTTATTTTTGACCAATCAGACTAAAGACATCAACTTCACGTTTTTTATTCGACTGGTAAGTTGTTCTCAACGCGAACTTCGTGAACAACAGTGTTTTTAGAAGTGAAAAGTGTGTTGAGCACTTTACCAGTCGAATGACAAATACAAAACTATATTCTGTGATCTGATTGGTCAAAAATAAAGGTGGGAAAATATCGTTTAATGGAAGAGCCTCTTGCTAAATGGAAAACGACCAGTAGAATACGGCTAATATCTTGATTTGTCAAGATATTAAGTCGACATGTCAGATAATTTTATGTCGACTAAAATTATGTCAATGTCAGAAATAAGCCACCATAAATAGTATTATGTTTGTTATTCCTTAATGAGCATTAAATAACAGACAAATGGTTATATATTGACAGGAGATTAGTACCCTGCTGTGAGTCAAAGCAAGACATGTTCACGATGTCCGGTGATAAATTGTTCTACTTAGGAAACGTCCTTGGGGAAATTATTCTTTGATGGTTTTTGATACCTTTGTCTCCAGCCACAGTGAAATGATTTCAACTTTGTTTTAGATTGGTTTAAGAACCAGTTGTGTTTAACTCTAGATGACCTCAATCTGGTAATACTTCATTTTATCACAATATTAATGTTTACTCACACATGAATTCCCGGAAACATAGTATGCAAGAATGTCTTGAAAGCTATAATACAAACTTTTCCCCTAAATTATATAAAATAATAAAATGAAATGAACCCCAATCACTTATAAAACAGATGGAATTGCAAACAATTATGATCACCTTGTTACATGAACACCTGTAAAACACTGCATATTCAATATTTAACAAAAAACCTGTTTAATTTTTGCCAAATAAGTTGATTGATTTGAAACAAATAATCAAAGCATTTGAAAATTAATGAATCCAAAGTTTCAAAATTATACGTATCCAAATCCAGCTAAGGAATGCTTTGTATGAGGTAACTAGCCTTGTCTTATATAAATTACAAAAATTAAGACGGCTGAAAATTTTGACAGAAGATAGATTTTTTAACAGCACAAAGTACTGCCTCCTAAGTTATAAATACCCTCGGGGAGTTTCACTCCACCACCAGCAGCAGCAGTTCAATCTAACTGAACTGATATGGCCACAAGTAAAATCATTTAACAATTAATTTATTAATTGTTCAAAAGAACAATTACTTAACCTTTCCAGGGCCTCTTATATGCAAAAACTTAGGTGAAAAACTGTAACGCTAAGTTTGTTTGGCTTTTCGCAAGAACTGTGAAGAGCGAATGTGGTTTGATTAAGCCATGATACATAGAGTCACTACTTTAAACTATGAAGTGATAATGATGTTGTAAATAAGTGTGTCCCCAATGGAATATTACTTGCATAACCCTATGCTTTTTATATCTAGCAACCCGTTTTTGGAGCTGTAAATTTTGTATAAACAATTATTTAGATTGTTCTGTTGTTTTGGAAATGCATCAAAATTTAAAGTCTTTTTTTTTTTTTTTTTATGCAAACTATATAGTGTGATTCAAGTTTTGATGTAAACCATCATTTGTTTACACAACAATGGTGGTCCGTAGCTATAGTCTGCTGAATATTATGAATTTTAATGCCAAATTATTAATTATTTTCCCATTTCATTCTGAGTTAAAAACAAAATTTGAGATTGAATTCGTAATTTAATATCCAGACATTCCGATGGTCCATGAAGAGTCAGCCGATTGTTTGTTTACATTTTTTGCAGACACGGATCGACTCATCGAAGTTCTGTTTGGAATATCTTCCAACCCGAATATTGATGATGAAGTTGTTAAAATATTTTAGGGAAAAATCATCATGCAAATGCCTTTGTTTGCAAATACTTGTTTCCATTAAATCGTTAATTAACAACATGATAAATAAGGAAGCAACGGATAGAAACGTTAAACTTCACGTAGTTTCAGTGGAAAAAAAACCACCAAGTTGAGAACCCCCCCCCCCGCCAAAAATCGATGTTGTTTTACGTTAATTTGTCTCATTGTGATGTAAAGGCTGAATTATACCTTTTGTCGTGGCCCGTCATATATAACGAAAAAACACAACCTTTAAATTATTGATTGACTCTTGTACATGATGTAGATGCATTTTTAAGAATTGGTGATAAAAATTGAAAAAGAAGCTGTTACTTACAAACAAGGATGAAGATTTGTGAGAAAATCCTACATTATCAAAGATCATTATTCATCTCGATTAAATAATGTCACTGATATAGAATCAAGATCGAATTCTACAACAGAAACTTGTGAAAGTAATTCATAAGCCAGTTCGGTAAGTAGACTTTATAGTTCTTGACTTGGTCCCATGATTAAATTGGCGGAGATTTGCACAAATTACGTTTGCATATCAGGTGATATTTAACTCTTCTTTACATTTGCATAAAGACAGCTATTTACCTTTAACTTTTAATGCCAGGTAATGGCTAATTAATCTTCTGTCTATACACCCACCAACATTAACTTTATAATGCCAGGTAACGGCTAGTAAATCAATTGTTTATACACCCACCAACATAACCTTTAACTTTATAACGCCAGGTAACGGCTAGTAAATCGTCTGTCTATACACCCACCAACATTACCTTTAACTTTATAACGCCAGGTAACGGCTAGTAAATCTTCTGTCTATACACCCACCAACATAACCTTTAACTTTATAACGCCAGGTAACGGCTAGTAAATCTTCTGTCTATACACCCACCAACATAACCATTAACTTATAACGCCAGGTAACGGCTAGTTAATAGTCTGGTCTATACACCCACCAACATTACCTTTAACTTTATAACGCCAGGTAACGGCTAGTAAATAGTCTGTCTATACACCCACCAACATTAACTTTAACTTTATAACGCCAGGTAACGGCTAGTAAATAGTCTGTCTATACACCCACCAACATAACCTTTAACTTTATAACGCCAGGTAACGGCTAGTAAATCGTCTGTCTATACACCCACCAACATAACCTTTAACTTTATAACGCCAGGTAACGGCTAGTAAATCTTCTGTCTATACACCCACCAACATAACCTTTAACTTTATAACGCCAGGTAACGGCTAGTAAATAGTCTGTCTATACACCCACCAACATTACCTTTAACTTTATAACGCCAGGTAACGGCTAGTAAATCTTCTGTCTATACACCCACCAACATAACCTTTAACTTTATAACGCCAGGTAACGGCTAGTAAATAGTCTGTCTATACACCCACCAACATAACCTTTAACTTTATAACGCCAGGTAACGGCTAGTTAATCTTCTGTCTATACACCCACCAACATAACCTTTAACTTTATAACGCCAGGTAACGGCTAGTAAATAGTCTGTCTATACACCCACCAACATTAACTTTAACTTTATAACGCCAGGTAACGGCTAGTAAATCTTCTGTCTATACACCCACCAACATAACCATTAACTTTATAACGCCAGGTAACGGCTAGTTAATCTTCTGTCTATACACCCACCAACATAACCTTTAACTTTATAACGCCAGGTAACGGCTAGTAAATCGTCTGTCTATACACCCACCAACATTACCTTTAACTTTATAACGCCAGGTAACGGCTAGTAAATAGTCTGTCTATACACCCACCAACATTACCTTTAACTTTATAACGCCAGGTAACGGCTAGTAAATCTTCTGTCTATACACCCACCAACATAACCTTTAACTTTATAACGCCAGGTAACGGCTAGTAAATAGTCTGTCTATACACCCACCAACATAACCTTTAACTTTATAACGCCAGGTAACGGCTAGTAAATAGTCTGTCTATACACCCACCAACATAACCTTTAACTTTATAACGCCAGGTAACGGCTAGTAAATCTTCTGTCTATACACCCACCAACATAACCTTTAACTTTATAACGCCAGGTAACGGCTAGTAAATAGTCTGTCTATACACCCACCAACATAACCTTTAACTTTATAACGCCAGGTAACGGCTAGTAAATAGTCTGTCTATACACCCACCAACATAACCTTTAACTTTATAACGCCAGGTAACGGCTAGTAAATAGTCTGTCTATACACCCACCAACATAACCTTTAACTTTATAACGCCAGGTAACGGCTAGTAAATAGTCTGTCTATACACCCACCAACATAACCTTTAACTTTATAACGCCAGGTAACGGCTAGTAAATAGTCTGTCTATACACCCACCAACATAACCTTTAACTTTATAACGCCAGGTAACGGCTAGTAAATCTTCTGTCTATACACCCACCAACATAACCTTTAACTTTATAACGCCAGGTAACGGCTAGTAAATAGTCTGTCTATACACCCACCAACATAACCTTTAACTTTATAACGCCAGGTAACGGCTAGTAAATAGTCTGTCTATACACCCACCAACATAACCTTTAACTTTATCACGCCAGGTAACGGCTAGTAAATCGTCTGTCTATACACCCACCAACATAACCTTTAACTTTATAACGCCAGGTAACGGCTAGTAAATCGTCTGTCTATACACCCACCAACATAACCTTTAACTTTATAACGCCAGGTAACGGCTAGTACATCTTCTGTCTATACACCCACCAACATTAACCTTTAACTTTATAACGCCAGGTAACGGCTAGTAATAGTCTTGTCTATACACCCACCAACATTAACTTTAACTTATAACGCCAGGTAACTGCTAGTAAATCTTCTGTCTATACACCCACCAACATTACCTTAACTTTATAACGCCAGGTAACGGCTAGTAAATCTTCTGTCTATACACCCACCAACATTAACCTTTACTTTATAACGCCAGGTAACGGCTAGTAATCTTCTGTCTATACACCCACCAACATTAACCTTTAACTTATAACGCCAGGTAACGGCTAGTAAAATCTTCTGTCTATACACCCACCACATAACCTTGAACTTTATAACGCCAGGTAACGGCTAGTAAATAGTCTGTCTATACACCCACCAACATAACCTTTAACTTTATAACGCCAGGTAACGGCTAGTAAATATTCTGTCTATACACCCACCAACATTACCTTTACTTTATAACGCCAGGTAACGGCTAGTAAATAGTCTGTCTATACACCCACCAACATAACCTTTAACTTTATAACGCCAGGTAACGGCTAGTAAATAGTCTGGTCTATACACCCACCAACATAACCTTTAACTTTATAACGCCAGGTAACGGCTAGTAAATCGTCTGTCTATACACCCACCAACATTACCTTTAACTTTATAACGCCAGGTAACGGCTAGTAAATCGTCTGTCTATACACCCACCAACATAACCTTTAACTTTATAACGCCAGGTAACGGCTAGTAAATATTCTGTCTATACACCCACCAACATTAACCTTTAACTTTATAACGCCAGGTAACGGCTAGTAAAGTCTCTGTCTATACACCCACCAACATTAACCTTTAACTTTATAACGCCAGGTAACGGCTAGTAAATAGTCTGTCTATACACCCACCAACATAACCTTTAACTTTATAACGCCAGGTAACGGCTAGTAAATCTTCTGTCTATACACCCACCAACATTAACCTTTAACTTTATAACGCCAGGTAACGGCTAGTTAATCTTCTGTCTATACACCCACCAACATTAACCTTTAACTTTATAACGCCAGGTAACGGCTAGTAAATATTCTGTCTATACACCCACCAACATTAACCTTTAACTTTATAACGCCAGGTAACGGCTAGTTAATCTTCTGTCTATACACCCACCAACATTAACTTTAACTTTATAACGCCAGGTAACGGCTAGTTAATCTTCTGTCTATACACCCATCAACATAACCTTTAACTTTATAACGCCAGGTAACGGCTAGTTAAATAGTCTGTCTATACACCCACCAACATTACCTTTAACTTTATAACGCCAGGTAACGGCTAGTAAATAGTCTGTCTATACACCCACCAACATAACCTTTAACTTTATAACGCCAGGTAACGGCTAGTAAATAGTCTGTCTATACACCCACCAACATTAACCTTTAACTTTATAACGCCAGGTAACGGCTAGTGAAATAGTCTGTCTATACACCCACCAACATTACCTTTAACTTTATAACGCCAGGTAACGGCTAGTTAATAGTCTGTCTATACACCCACCAACATTACCTTTAACTTTATAACGCCAGGTAACGGCTAGTAAATAGTCTGTCTATACACCCACCAACATTACCTTTAACTTTATAACGCCAGGTAACGGCTAGTAATAGTCTGTCTATACACCCACCAACATTACCTTTAACTTTATAACGCCAGGTAACGGCTAGTAAATAGTCTGTCTATACACCCACCAACATAACCTTTAACTTTATAACGCCAGGTAACGGCTAGTAAATCGTCTGTCTATACACCCATCCAACATAACCTTTAACTTTATAACGCCAGGTAACGGCTAGTAAATCGTCTGTCTATACACCCACCAACATAACCTTTAACTTTATAACGCCAGGTAACGGCTAGTAATCTTCTGTCTATACACCCACCAACATAACCTTTAACTTTATAACGCCAGGTAACGGCTAGTAAATCGTCTGTCTATACACCCACCAACATAACCTTTAACTTTATAACGCCAGGTAACGGCTAGTAAATAGTCTGTCTATACACCCACCAACATAACCTTTAACTTTATAACGCCAGGTAACGGCTAGTAAATCGTCTGTCTATACACCCACCAACATAACCTTTAACTTTATAACGCCAGGTAACGGCTAGTAAATCGTCTGTCTATACACCCACCAACATAACCTTTAACTTTATAACGCCAGGTAACGGCTAGTAAATAGTCTGTCTATACACCCACCAACATAACCTTTAACTTTATAACGCCAGGTAACGGCTAGTTAATCTTCTGTCTATACACCCACCAACATTAACCTTTAACTTTATAACGCCAGGTAACGGCTAGTAAATAGTCTGTCTATACACCCACCAACATAACCTTTAACTTTATAACGCCAGGTAACGGCTAGTAAATAGTCTGTCTATACACCCACCAACATTACCTTTAACTTTATAACGCCAGGTAACGGCTAGTAAATCGTCTGTCTATACACCCACCAACATAACCTTTAACTTTATAACGCCAGGTAACGGCTAGTAATCTTCTGTCTATACACCCACCAACATAACCTTTAACTTTATAACGCCAGGTAACGGCTAGTTAATCTTCTGTCTATACACCCACCAACATTAACTTTAACTTTATTACGCCAGGTAACGGCTAGTAAATAGTCTGTCTATACACCCACCAACATTACCTTTAACTTTATAACGCCAGGTAACGGCTAGTAAATAGTCTGTGTATACACCCACCAACATAACCTTTAACTTTATAACGCCAGGTAATGGCTAGTTAATCTTCTGTCTATACACCCACCAACATAACCTTTAACTTTATAACGCCAGGTAACGGCTAGTTAATCTTCTGTCTATACACCCACCAACATTAACTTTAACTTTATAACGCCAGGTAACGGCTAGTAAATCGTCTGTCTATACACCCACCAACATTAACTTTAACTTTATAACGCCAGTTAACGGCTAGTAAATAGTCTGTCTATACACCCACCAACATAACCTTTAACTTTATAACGCCAGGTAACGGCTAGTAAATCTTCTGTCTATACACCCACCAACATTAACTTTAACTTTATAACGCCAGGTAACGGCTAGTAAATAGTCTGTCTATACACCCACCAACATAACCTTTAACTTTATAACGCCAGGTAACGGCTAGTAAATCTTCTGTCTATGCACCCACCAACATAACCTTTAACTTTATAACGCCAGGTAACGGCTAGTAAATAGTCTGTCTATACACCCACCAACATTACCTTTAACTTTATAACGCCAGGTAACGGCTAGTAAATAGTCTGTCTATACACCCACCAACATTACCTTTAACTTTATAACGCCAGGTAACGGCTAGTAAATAGTCTGTCTATACACCCACCAACATAACCTTTAACTTTATAACGCCAGGTAACGGCTAGTAAATAGTTTGTCTATACACCCACCAACATAACCTTTAACTTTATAACGCCAGGTAACGGCTAGTAAATAGTCTGTCTATACACCCACCAACATTACCTTTAACTTTATAACGCCAGGTAACGGCTAGTAAATAGTCTGTCTATACACCCACCAACATAACCTTTAACTTTATAACGCCAGGTAACGGCTAGTAAATAGTCTGTCTATACACCCACCAACATTACCTTTAATTTTATAATGTCAGGTAACGGCTAGCTAGATAATCTTCTGTCTATACACCCACCAACATTACCTTTAACTTTATAACGCCAGGTAACGGCTAGTAAATAGTCTGTCTATACACCCACCAACATAACCTTTAACTTTATAACGCCAGGTAACGGCTAGTAAATAGTCTGTCTATACACCCACCAACATTACCTTTAATTTTATAATGTCAGGTAACGGCTAGTAAATAGTCTGTCTATACACCCACCAACATTACCTTTAATTTTATAATGTCAGGTAACGGCTAGCTAGATAATCTTCTGTCTATACACCCACCAACATTACCTTTAACTTTATAACGCCAGGTAACGGCTAGTAAATAGTCTGTCTATACACCCACCAACATTAACTTTAACTTTATAACGCCAGGTAACGGCTAGTAAATAGTCTGTCTATACACCCACCAACATAACCATTTACAGTACAGGCCTGTCGAAAGTTTAACACTGAGCTGACGAAAAGGAGCCGAGACTCGGCTGCCGAGGGGCCGAGCTGTGGACAGCTATCGGCCGAGAAGTTGTCAACTCTCGGCCCCTCGGCAACTGGAACTGTCCACAGCTCGGCCACTCGGTAGCCGAGTCTCGGCAACTCATTCGGCTCCTCGGCACTTTGAACTGTCCCCGACTCGGCAGTTTATTTGGCCTCTCAGTAGCCGAGTCTCGGTCACTAGCTAACGAGTGTTCTAACAATTAACATCTGAGAGATTAATATTTAACTGTATATTTAAAATAATAAAATATATCAATCGGTAATGATAAAGACTTTAAAAAATAACAATAAAAATTGAAAAAAATAATGATTATAAAAAAATAAAATAAATAAATAAAATAAAATAAAATAAAATAAAATGAAATGAAATGAAATGAAATGAAATAAAATATAATAAAATGAAATAAAATAAAATAAAATAAAATAAATAAAACCATTAAATAAACGGATGGTGGAAAAGATACATATGTGATTTTTTTTCAGCAATTTACATCTGAGAGAGATTAATTGTATATATAATAATAATAATAATAATATAAAAAAAAATAATAATAATAATAATAATAAAATATATCATTCGTTAATGATAAGGAATATAAGTGCAAATTAAATAAATTAAATAATAATAATAATAATAAATTAAAAAAAAAATAATAATAGAAATAATAAAAAACAAACAAATAAATAAATAATAAATAAATAAATAAATACCATTAAATATATGGACGACGGAAAAATAGATATGTGATTTTTTTCCCCCAGAATTGCATAAATCTTTTATATTCCATTATGGAGTGGGATTTTAAAACAAAAAAACTGGACTTCTGCCATCGCAGTTTTAATTTAGTCATTAAATGTACCTATACAGGTAAACATCAGGTGTCATAATCCTAATCTGTTAATCCCCTGTTATCATCAAATACCTGGCTTCAATACGCGAAGTTCAAAACCTTCCCAGTACCATGACATATTTAGACACATTGTCTCCGAGATCGGCCAGACTCCAACACCTGTCATCAAACTTTTAATTTAGGAAAAAGTCGTCTAAAACGCTGCAGAAACTTGTTCACTGACACTGATGATATATAAATATTATCTTCTCTACTAATTTTCCTACTGATCTCTCTTTGACTTATTCCATAGTTAGATAATCTCCAATTTTCTCTCTAAAATATTGCGATATAACTGCAGGCATGTTTAATGAACTGATGTTTTCTAGATAACGATCAAGGGGTCGAGTGGCCGAAAAAGTGCCGAGGAGCCGAGCGGCCGAAAAGGTGCCGAGCAGCCGAAAAAGTGCCGAGCAGTCAAAAAGTGGCCGAAAAACAGCCGAGCGATGGACAGTAGCTGCCGAAAAGGTGCCGAGCTGTTGATTACTAATGGCCGAGACATAACTGCCGAGGGGCCGAGACGAGCTGCCGAGTCGGCACTAATTCGGCACTAAAGTGTTTAACTTTCGACAGGTCTGTACTGTACTTTATAACGCCAGGTAACGGCTAGTAAATAGTCTGTCTATACACCCACCAACATAACCATTAACTTTATAACGCCAGGTAACGGCTAGTAAATAGTCTGTCTATACACCCACCAACATAACCTTAACTTTATAACGCCAGGTAACGGCTAGTAAATAGTCTGTCTATACACCAACCAACATTAACTTTAACTTTATAACGCCAGGTAACGGCTAGTAAATAGTCTGTCTATACACCCACCAACATAACCATTAACTTTATAACGCCAGGTAACGGCTAGTAAATAGTCTGTCTATACACCCACCAACATAACCTTTAACGTTATAACGCCAGGTAACGGCTAGTAAATAGTCTGTCTATACACCCACCAACATAACCTTTAACTTTATAACGCCAGGTAACGGCTAGTAAATAGTCTGGTCTATACACCCACCACATTACCTTTAACTTTATAACGCCAGGTAACGGCTAGTAAATAGTCTGTCTATACACCCACCAACATAACCTTTAACTTTATAACGCCAGGTAACGGCTAGTAAATAGTCTGTCTATACACCCACCAACATTACCTTTAACTTTATAACGCCAGGTAACGGCTAGTAAATAGTCTGTCTATACACCCACCAACATAACCTTTAACTTTATAACGCCAGGTAACGGCTAGTAAATAGTCTGTCTATACACCCACCAACATTACCTTTAACTTTATAACGCCAGGTACGGCTAGTAAATAGTCTGTCTATACACCCACCAACATACCTTTAACTTTATAACGCCAGGTAACGGCTAGTAAATAGTCTGTCTATACACCCACCAACATTACCTTTAACTTTATAACGCCAGGTAACGGCTAGTAAATAGTCTGTCTATACACCCACCAACATTACCTTTAACTTTATAACGCCAGGTAACGGCTAGTAAATAGTCTGTCTATACACCCACCAACATAACCTTTAACTTTATAACGCCAGGTAACGGCTAGTAAATAGTCTGTCTATACACCCACCAACATTACCTTAACTTTATAACGCCAGGTAACGGCTAGTAAATAGTCTGTCTATACACCCACCAACATTACCTTTAACTTTATAACGCCAGGTAACGGCTAGTAAATAGTCTGTCTATACACCCACCAACATTACCTTTAACTTTATAACGCCAGGTAACGGCTAGTATAAAGTCTGTCTATACACACCACCAACATAACCTTTAACTTTATAACGCCAGGTAACGGCTAGTTAATCTTCTTTTATACACCCACCAACATAACCTTTAACTTTATAATGCCAGGTAACGGCTAGTTAATCTTCTGTCATACACCCACCAACAAACCTTAACTTTAAACCGCCAGGTAACGGCTAGTTAATCTTCTTTCTATACACCCACCAACATAACCTTTAACTTTATAACGCCAGGTAACGGCTAGTAAATCTTCTGTCTATACACCCACCAACATAACCTTTAACTTTATAACGCCAGGTAACGGCTAGTAAATCTTCTGTCTATACACCCACCAACATAACCTTTAACTTTATAACGCCAGGTAACGGCTAGTTAATCTTCTGTCTATACACCCACCAACATACCTTTAACTTTATAACGCCAGGTAACGGCTAGTATCTTCTTCTATACACCCACCAACATAACCTTTAACTTTATAACGCCAGGTAACGGCTAGTAAATCTTTTCTATACACCCACCAACATAACCTTTAACTTTATAACGCCAGGTAACGGCTAGTAATCTTCTGTCTATACACCCACCAACATAACCTTTAACTTTATAACGCCAGGTAACGGCTAGTAATCTTCTGTCTATACACCCACCAACATTACCTTTACTTTATAACGCCAGGTAACGGCTAGTAATAGTCTGTCTATACACCCACCAACATAACCTTTAACTTTATAACGCCAGGTAACGGCTAGTAAATAGTCTGTCTATACACCCACCAACATAACCTTTAACTTTATAACGCCAGGTAACGGCTAGTAAATAGTCTGTCTATACACCCACCAACATAACCTTTAACTTTATAACGCCAGGTAACGGCTATAAATAGTCTGTCTATACACCCACAAACATTACCTTTAACTTTATAACGCCATGGTAACGGCTAGTAAAATAGTCTGTCTATACACCCACCAACATTAACCTTTAACTTTATAACGCCAGGTAACGGCTAGTTAATAGTCTGTCTATACACCCACCAACATAACCTTTAACTTTATAACGCCAGGTAACGGCTAGTAAATAGTCTGTCTATACACCCACCAACATAACCTTTAACTTTATAACGCCAGGTAACGGCTAGTAAATAGTCTGTCTATACACCCACCAACATTACCTTTAACTTTATAACGCCAGGTAACGGCTAGTAAATAGTCTGTCTATACACCCACCAACATAACCTTTAACTTTATAACGCCAGGTAACGGCTAGTAAATCGTCTGTCTATACACCCACCAACATAACCTTTAACTTTATAACGCCAGGTAACGGCTAGTAAATCGTCTGTCTATACACCACCAACATAACCTTTAACTTTATAACGCCAGGTAACGGCTAGTACATAGTCTGTCTATACACCCACCAACATAACCTTTAACTTTATAACGCCAGGTAACGGCTAGTAAATAGTCTGTCTATACACCCACCAACATAACCTTTAACTTTATAACGCCAGGTAACGGCTAGTAAATCTTCTGTCTATACACCCACCAACATAACCTTTAACTTTATAACGCCAGGTAACGGCTAGTAAATAGTCTGTCTATACACCCACCAACATAACCTTTAACTTTATAACGCCAGGTAACGGCTAGTAAATCGTCTGTCTATACACCCACCAACATACCTTTAACTTTATAACGCCAGGTAACGGCTAGTAAATAGTCTGTCTATACACCCACCAACATAACCTTTAACTTTATAACGCCAGGTAACGGCTAGTAAATAGTCTGTCTATACACCCACCAACATAACCTTTAACTTTATAACGCCAGGTAACGGCTAGTAAATAGTCTGTCTATACACCCACCAACATAACCTTTAACTTTATAACGCCAGGTAACGGCTAGTAAATAGTCTGTCTATACACCCACCAACATAACCTTTAACTTTATAATGCCAGGTAACGGCTAGTAAATCGTCTGTCTATATACCCACCAACATAACCTTTAACTTTATAACGCCAGGTAACGGCTAGTAAATAGTCTGTCTATACACCCACCAACATAACCTTTAACTTTATAACGCCAGGTAACGGCTAGTAAATAGTCTGTCTATACACCCACCAACATAACCTTTAACTTTATAATGCCAAGTAACGGCTAGTAAATAGTCTGTCTATACACCCACCAACATAACCTTTAACTTTATAACGCCAGGTAACGGCTAGTAAATAGTCTGTCCTATACACCCACCAACATAACCTTTAACTTTATAATGCCAGGTAACGGCTAGTAAATCGTCTGTCTATATACCCACCAACATAACCTTTAACTTTATAACGCCAGGTAACGGCTAGTAAATAGTCTGTCTATACACCCACCAACATAACCTTTAACTTTATAACGCCAGGTAACGGCTAGTAAATAGTCTGTCTATACACCCACCAACATTACCTTTAACTTTATAATGCCAGGTAACGGCTAGTTAATCTTCTGTCTATACACCCACCAACATTACCTTTATCTTTATAATGCCAGGTAACGGCTAGTTAATCTTCTGTCTATACACCCACCAACAAAACCTTTGACTTTAAAATGCCAGGTAACGGCTAGCTAGTAAATCTTCTGTCTATACACCCACCAACATTACCTTTAACTTTATAACGCCAGGTAACGGCTAGTAAATAGTCTGTGTATACACCCACCAACATAACCTTTAACTTTATAATGCCAGGTAACGGCTAGTAAATCGTCTGTCTATATACCCACCAACATAACCTTTAACTTTATAATGCCAGGTAACGGCTAGTAAATCGTCTGTCTATATACCCACCAACATAACCTTTAACTTTATAACGCCAGATAAGGGCTAGTAAATAGTCTGTCTATACACCCATCAACATAACCTTTAACTTTATAACGCCAGGTAACGGCTAGTAAATCTTCTGTCTATACACCCACCAACATTACCTTTATCTTTATAATGCCAGGTAACGGCAAGTTTATCATCCACAAACAGGTGTCAGTAATATTTCCTGATTTTAAGTAATTTTTTATTTAATACAAAAGCGTATTGCTGCCAACTAAAAAATATTTAGTCGTAGGTACGAATAAGTCGTACGTACGATATCCTAAGTCGTACGTACGACATAATAAGTCGGCATACGAACAGGAGTCTAGGCAAGATGGCTGATCTGGTATCTGCTGTTATTAGTATCAGAAGTTTAAGGAGATTGTTGGCTAAACTTGGTTTGTTCCGATATACTAGATGTGGCTTTATTTATTACAGAAGAAGTGGATTAGTCGGGTCAGCTACATGGATATTAACTCATGCATCAAAAATGGTTTTGTTGTAAGTCCAGAATGTGTAAGAATATTGCTGAAAATTATCGACCCCGATGGTATTGAGAAACGAAAGAGAAACCGATTGAGAAGGCGACGGTATTTCAGCAAGGGGCCTTATTATATGTGGTATGTCGACTCATACGACAAGTTGAAACCCTATGGATTTTGCATTAACGGGTGTATCGATAGTTTCTGTAGGCAAGAAATATGGATGCAAGTGTTCACATCAAACAGCGACCCATCGTTAATTGCAAGCTATTATGTAGACGCAAAGGATGTACAAGAAGGCTACGTTTGGACCATGGAACCGAGAATTCATATATTTCGCAAATGCAGATGTTTTTGAGATATGGGCATCAAAATGAAGATGCACAGCGTTCCGTTATATATACGGCTCAAGCAACCACAATCAACGTATAGATTGTTGGTGGGGACATTTGAGAAAACAGTGTTTTCAGTTTTGGATGAATTTATTCCAAACTCAAAAGGACGAAGGCTATTTTACTGGCGATATTTTGGATAAAAATATTTTTCAATTCTGTTTTATGCAAATGATACAAGTAAGTAAAACAATTCTAAAAATATAAATAATTAGAATCATGCCAGTAAGAAGGGAATAAAATTAAGTTACAAATTTCGTTCCCGATATGGCTGATTACTGAATTTTGGTAAAAAAGATATATTTAACATTGACTGTCTAGATGAAAAAGCCCATTGTCAAACTATTTGGTCATAGCTGTGGTTGTTCTGCTATTTCTCTGTAGAATTTTTTTCTTAAATAATTGAAGACAGAAAATCCGTAAAAATAAAAATGCCCTTAAGTTACGGATTTTTATATGTTCCAAAAATGTTAAATTTGAATATGATTTTAAAGCTCTGAAATGAAAATTATAGAAGTTGGCATAAAAGAAAATGTGGACAAACAGATAACAGACAGACGGACACACCAACGATGTTATAACAATATGTCCGCTTTTCTAAAAAAAAAAAAGTGCGAGTATAACTAGAAGTGATCTGTCAAAAAAATCTCCATCCTTTTAAAAATATCTTGTATGATTTCAATATCACAAACAGTTTTTCGACAGCTGTAAAAGAATATCATTAACGTTTTTTAAAACTCGGCATATGCACGAATAGATGCCGAGATTAAATCATAAATGATAAAACTGAAAATGCGGAGTAAAATCATTCAATTATATGAATTCGTAGTTTAACGTTACAAATAGTTTCAGCATCGCACAATTCTCAGTTTATTTACATATTTAATAAAAAATAACAATTCAGAAAATTTCTGAGAAAATCCCGTTAAAGATAGTTAAGTCCCTTAATCTCCGACGACCAACACCGGAAAAACATACTTTTACCGAAATAATTGGCTTTCGCCGGTAGGGGACAAAAAAAAGTTGATGTTACTGTCATATGCTATTTTTAACATGACAAATGCTACTTTTGAATGCATAATTTTATAAAAACATAACATCAACTCTTTTTTCTTTTTTTTTTTTGGGGGGGGGAGTCACATTTTGGAATTTTTGGTGCTTTTTTCTGATTAAAAAATTAAAAACTACTAAATTATAAATATGTTTCATGTCTTTCTGTAGCAAGTCCATATCAAAATATTTTTCAATCAGATATAATGTTAAACACAAGAGCTTGTGACTTGTAATGACATCTCCTTGTACAATTAACACGTTATTATTATCATCATCATTTTGATTTCCATTATTTTATTATTATTATTATTATTATTATTATTATTATTATACCACAAATTTCACACCTAGCCGATTTTAACCATTTAAGTGCCCATGTTGTAGGAACCAATCGAGTGTATGTGTCTTATTCCGTATTGACATGTGTGATTGATTGCCTGCTACCCGGGTTTGGTACATCTGATGAATTTTTTTCCATTGATTACAATATTTTGTCACCTAGACAATCACTCAGTTGAACATTTTAAAGAAAATATCTCTAACATGTCTACTTCTATATACATGTTTGATTTTTCAACAGGATGAACTCGATAGAATTGTGGAAATGTGGAATGCTCATCGTATCCGTCCCTACAGGAACCGTAATATCCAATGTGGTCGACCTATGGTTATGTACAATCTTCCTCATTTATACAGAAGACAGCCGCAGAATTGTACAGTCAGTAATTTACAGATAGAGTTATGCGAGAACGAATGTTCCCCGAACAGTTGTTACCCTTGTGATGATACTGTGTTCGAGTTGTGTTGCATGTTAATGATGGATGAGAACTATTCTGTACCGTCAAGTCCTGAAGAAGCATTACTTCTGTACCATTTTCTTCGAAATTCTATTCGCATGGCTATATAACAGTGTATACCTATTAAAATTTATGTATATTGTACATGTATGGCAACTTTAACTGTATTTTGTTTAAATTTGTTTTATAAACATAAATGTCTTGATTCCTTTATAACATTATTGTGCAGCCATATTGCTCTAACGATTATCGGTATATTGGCTTGCCTCAGAAGCTGAGGTATCACAACTGGTTGAAAGAGGTACGGTAAAGGATCTTCCTTTCTGTCTGTCCTGTCTTCGCAAATGGGTTTCAGACTAAATCCAATAAACATGATTAAAGGATGACATAATTTCATCGACCATAAGATTTTTGTTTAAATTAATTTAGCCTGCCTTCTAATAAAGTCTAAGGAGTATATCTTCCATGACTAACCTATGAACAAGTTCTTGGGTGCGCAAGATGTGCAAGTGCGTATTAAAGTCTGCTTTGTTCTAGCGCGCACTCGGGGCGACTTTTTAATGGTGCTAGCTCACCGAGTGAATATGCCATTGTCAAGCATACCAATTTCTTACTATGAGTTACATTATCTTGGCACCAGGTGAACCAGTCGGTACCCTGTATCCTTTGAGTAAAATCCTTCCAACAGACGTCCATTCTTCTTCTTGCCATTTTTCATTTATTGCTGGTACTCTAGATTCTTCTTCTTCAGCGTCACCAATGAAGAATTCGTTCCAAAAAGCAGTGTAAGCATCTCTCGAGACTCCATTCTGATCACTACCAGCTTCTCAAACAAACGTAAATGATACGTTAAAATCAAGAATTTCCTTAGCCTTGAAATTTGAAACCATTTCTTCTAAGATATTTACCCTGTGAATAGTAGTTGTGCGTTTATCAGTGTCGGATAGTGATGAGCTCTAATCCAGAGTGTCAACTTTAGGTACATCACTACTTGAAGTTCCATATATTATAGGGTTTGGTTGATCCATTTCAAATTCATTATTTGCGGCACTTTTTTAGGGCGATGTTGTTTGCTCAGACATATCTGTCACGTTTTGCAGAGATGAAATGTAAAGAGGAAGTGTTGTACTAGGTGATTCGTATGTTTCAATTTATCTAACCGGAAAACTGAAAGATAACGGCTCCATATTTCTCTGAGAATCATCTGATGTCATTATAATTGACGATAATGGATTATCAATTGCAGAATCGAATGAACTTTGATGAATGAAAAGTGATATACTTTCATCATTAGGCTTGTTGTTTAAAACCTCTTCTTCGTGTAGAGGAGAAAAATTGTCGGGAGAAAAACGCGTAGAAGGCATGTCGCATTGTGGATTTGTAAGTCAAGTATCTCTGGGTCTGGCAGGCTATCAGATAAATCAGAGTCATTTGAAACTAATACAGAAAAGAGTTTAGTCGAGAGGTAAAATCTCACTATTCCCAATCTTCACTTCTTATAAATACCAGCAATGGTAACACCTTCTGGAAATGGAGTTTCTTTAAAATCTAGGATGTCACATTCTTGATTTTTCAATAGCAAACTTTTTGATTTTCCTTTTGAAAAAATAAATTTTTGCATAAATCCAATAAATCTCTTTTAGTTGTCGTTTTGTCGACTACAACAGTACCTCCGCCATTCCTCTTGCGTACCTGTTTACCTTCGTGAATCCAACCTGCAAAAAAGGTTTTAAGGGTTGAAACAAGCTTAAGACTTTGCATTGAATATTCTTGTTGAAATAACTTCTCTGTGAGTAGCCTAGTTCTGTTTAAAAAATTTTGATATGTGGAACAGGCTCTTGCATAGCGTATTAACTGTGAAATAAACTCCATAAGCTGAAGAAGCAGGAATATTGTTACTTAAAAATGGAAAGTCAACTGTGTGAAATTTGAAGTCATCGCGTTTGTCATTAATTTTAGTACAGAGTGTTGTATTTATGTTTATTTCCAGTAGTAATAAATGATTATTGTTAGTTTATGTGTCTTTGAAAATTGATCACGTTAGAGGATTAGATTTCAACGATAAGGGTCAATATTCAACGAAAATGATCAGAATTCAACGGCTTTGGTCTCATTTTTCAAAGCTGAAAAATGACCGGGTTCGGTTTTCAACAGGGGGTCAAAATTCAACCTGACACCGGATTGTAATATCCACTGGAAGGTTGATTAACAATCTTAAAAATCACTAACAGGCATTCATATTTATTGACATATTGACGTCTCATATGGCACTGGAAGAAGATATACTTCATAACCTGGCATTTACACATCGCAATGCAACAATGTAAATGATTTTGGGATCAACGTTCGGTTTCCCCCTTTTTGAATAATAAAGTTAAGACATATCTTGTTTTCAATTTTGAGATCGATTTAGACGGATATAGCACAAGCCCCACCTCTGGACGCCGGTAGTAGCTTTGCTTGATTAGACTCTAGACGAGGATGACCGCGGGACCTCTGTGGCCGGGTGGCTCGCATTGTCTCTCACCGCCTATGTTTGAATCAACCTTGGAGAATATCCTGGTGTGAAAATTTGTCAGTTCGTTTGACAAAGGTCGGTTTCCTCCAACTTTTTAACTAGAAATTCATTGCTCACATATCTTCACGTCCTTTATCGCACGAGTTATAATGCATAAAAATTACCTTATCTTCGCGCAGCTTATCAAGCACGCAATGCTCCACACCAAGTTTTCGCAAAGATTCTATTAAGTCCATTATCCACAGCGGCAAATTGAAAACTGAAATCTTGTATCAGGTACTCCACTTCGCTGCAAACAATAACAGACTTTTATCAGCTGCCAGCAACAAAAACCTAAACCCCCCCCCCTCTTGAATATAACAAACACAAATTGGATGATGCCCATCGGCATGTATACATACACATTGCATGTAAATTCATTAATCTATTTCAATATCAATGGATGAAAATAAAAATACTACTTGCCTTCGGTCAAATTGTTTGCTTGATATATTAACTTCGTAATACATGTCGTGAATACGACATAGTTGTATGTCGTACGTACGACTTATTATGTCGTACGTACAACTTAGTATCTCGTACGTACTTAATACCACCTTTTAGATCCATATCGAAGATAATTAACGGATTTAAACATGATATTAAAACTTTTATATCGCTTAATTATTTACTAAAGAGATTGAAGTAGAGTATTTCTCCCGTTTCGTAGCAACGAAATAAAATACTGAAACGTTTGCGTTCCTTCACAAGTAAACCAAGGTTCGAAAAAGGCCAAACATTTTAATGGCCAAGTTGCCTTTTTTAAGTTTTGCTGAATTTCTGAAAAGTGAAGGAAAATTTGGGGAAAAATATCAAACTAATTTCCAATATATATAGGAACAAACTGTGTGAAGTTGTGATTTTCTGATGAAAAATGTAGGAGGAGTTGATTTCAAGATTAAGATGCCCTCTTTTCCGAGTGAATGCCAACCCATCAGACCAACATTTACCATATCATAAGCATGATTTCACTATGTGCAACCCGAATAATAAACATAAAGAAAAGACAAATAAAAACAAGAGAAATGTTGAGAATAACATCAGTGTACTCACCTACAAAGTTTTAATTTACTTTCGAGAAAACCCCAGGTATTTGACTCAATATTTTTAACTGAAAACGTTTGAGACAAATCGGACAAACCATGAATCTCTATCAATGTACTTAAAAAATAGTTATAGTAAACCTGACCTAAACCTTTCACCTAGTGACCTGGTTGCAATCCCATGCAGTGCCTCGCCAAAAAGAATACGTTTACAAAGTTTGAGATCAATCGGTCAAACCGTGCTTTTTTGAATTCAAGGACACGAATGAATTTCTGTTGATAGTAACAGTGACAGTGACCTTTGACTTGGTGACCGGTTTGCAGTCCCATGCAATTTCCTGCCAAAAGAAATAAGTTGACTAAGTTTGAGATCAATCAGACAAACAGTTGGTCTTTACATGCACGATAACCAAATTTCTATTAATATTAACTGTGACAGTGACCTAAGACCTACGACGGGCGGACTGAACCGACAGAACCTATATGAACACCTCCATCACAGGTGGATGCATAATGAAAAATTGATTCAAGCTCTGCTATTCAACCACAAGTAAACACTGAAACACTAGGAATAAGAAACATTTGGAGAGAGAGAGAGAGAGAGAGAGAGAGAGAGAGAGAGAGAGAGAGAGAGAGAGAGAATAAATGAATTAATGAATGAATGAATATTTGCATTATCATTCACTTCACAAAATACAACATCCGAATGAGTAGTTGTTCGGATTTCTAAGGAATAAGAACACGGTACTTGCTCTCACGTACAGGACATTATGCCGTACGTACGAGATACCATGCCGTACGTACGACTTAATATTTTTTTTAGTTGGCAGCAATACGCTTCCGTAATTTAACAACCTTTTTTATTCCCAAAAAAAGCAAAACCCCCACTTTCAAATATTTTGGAAGATAAATAATAGAATTATTATTTTGAACATGATATACTTGATTTGGGGGTGCTGCACGTATATATCAGGGTTAATAATAATAAAAATATAATAATAATAACAATAATATCATATTATTATTATTATTATTATTATTATTATTATTATTATTATTATTTAAAACGAACTTGATACATCCCCCCTTTTCCCCTTATTGATTTCTGCTTTGTATCCACAGTAAAAAATAAAACTATTATGTTTTATGAAGGTACATAAATGAACTGATAAACTGAATAACACATTTATAAAAAAAATTAAAAAAAAAAACAAAAAAACAAGCAATATGAAAAATCTCGGAGTTTCTCTTCCTTCTGACATCGACTTTAAATAACCCCAAGTGTCTGTAAATGTTATTTGTACTTTAACATAGGAAGATAAATTTAACTGTTACCTGACGATTAAATCATTTACTAGAAATATACTACAATGGTATTCTGAATAATAATCTATTTATAGACCTAGGATTTCCAAGCTTTTACTTCCATTTCGTGGACATAGTAAAACGAAATAGACAAAGGGCAGGGCGTATTGTTACTTAAAGTGATAAGGTGAGTGTAATAAATCATGAAATAATACTATAAGTGATTCAAAAATAATAAGATATAGGTTATATCTGACCTATATTTTACTATATTAAGATTTCCTCGGGGAAAATCAATGAATTATATTTACACCCCCCCCCCCTTCGTTTTCAGTCGTAGTATCTGACTTTTAATATATGGGTTATTTTAATGATTATTCAATCATGATCTAGGTAAAAGATATATAAAAGTTCAAAGGTCATTTACCGGCGTTTGCTTACTGCGGTTAGAAATAAGATTTAAATCTTATTAGCTGATACAGTTTTTTGTTAATGAATACGTATTCCTGACATGTCCTATCTTCTGTATTATCCCACCTGTCTGACGATTATACCGGTTATATAATGATAGATTTTACCGGGTATATAATGATAGATTTGTAACATGTCTTGAAGTACCTTCTATTATTATCATGTCTATTTGAGAAGAATATTGTAACGGTCGTGAAGTACCTTCTTTATTATTGTATTGCCCAGGGAAATATGTTGTCCAGAGAAATCGCAACACCCAAGCCATAAATTTGTCAATGCGTTCCACATACGTACAAAACGATTTACTACAAATAAACAGAAAAAACAATCATGAATGTTATTAAGTATACAAGTTTACAAATATTATTGCTTACATTCAGTTTTATAAACACAGCTGACCAAAGGGAAGTAAGTCAAACAACCTTAATAACAAAGGGAGATAACCAGTACTTGACTGAAGTTCAATAAAACTATAGCTTAGTGTACATGTGTGTTGTTGTTATATGTATTATATATAATTACTTGTATTATTGTGATGTAAATATACCATGTGGTAATAAAAAGGGAAAATGGATAACCAAATAATACAAAACTTGCGATATAAAGTAACCATAGCAACAATATGAATAAAATGACAGCATGACAAGACTGCCATAAAATTGATTTAATGAACTGGGAGAAATGCAATAGGCATAAATTGTATTATATAATACATTGGCAAGTAGTGCAAACTATGAAAACTACTTGGAATATATAAATCTTGACTGAGAACTAGACTGGTATGACCCGAATATAAACCAAATTTCAATTTACGGGAAATGTCAACAAACACTACACATATGAATGGTAAAGAGAGACATCTGTGACTCACCAAATTAAAAGTATGACTTGCAAAATATATGCAATACAGAAAAATTTTTCTTGAAGTACCTTCGGTATTACTCCATTCGTGTGACAATGGGCATTGATTGCACATATCTTGTTGAAGGACTGGAGCATTGATTGACATATCATGTTGAAGGGCTGGAGCATTGATTGACATATCCTTTGGGGGTGGGACATTGATTAACCTATCCTGTTGCTGGTCTTGAGTAAAGCTGAACGTTGAGTGTAGGTAAACACATTCTGTTGGCGGTTGTGTTGCATTGTCCAGCTGTGGACATCTGTATTGATTATATTGTCCTTTTGATGGCTGTAGGGATTGGATATAGAGTGTTCTGTTGTGGACTGGTGTGTAAATTGGACTGTTTTGTCATGGGATGATGTATCAATTGCATTTTTCTGTTGTGGTCTGGTTAAAAATTTGACTTTTCTATTGAATGCTGTTCTATAGATTGAGTGGTCCTATTGTGGACAAGTGTATAGATCGGATTGTCCTGTTGTCAGCTGTTGTTTAATATTGAATTGCTTTTTGGGGGCTTCTGTAGCGATTGCGTTTACCTGTTGTGGGCTGAAATAAGAATTGCATTGCTCTGTTGTTGGCTGGTGTAAAGATTAAATAGCTAATTCAGTAAAACCGCAAGTAAAAACATCACGATATTGTTTTAAGGTTAATTCATTCCATATTTTAGCTCACCTGTACCTAAGATGACCTATTGCTATCTATCTTAGTCTGTCGTCCGCCATGCTTAAACTTTTAACATTTGTATCTTTTCCTCCAAAATCACTTGGCCAAATTTTATTAAACTTGGCTCCGGGTGAAGGCAATTTAAATTTGCACAAATAAAAGAGTTTTGTCCCATTAAGGCCCGATAAAGAGGGAAAAAGTGAAAAAAAAATTTCTTTGAATGTATAAGATACACCTTAGTTATTTCATCTAAAATATTCTTGAGTCATTGAGATTTAGATTTGCTGAAATGGTGGCAACGGGACTAAAATGGGGAAACCGCAACACTTTTAGTGGGGAAATTGCTAATATATATATATATATATACAGTAAAACCTGCTATAGAGTCCACCTCTATATAAAGTCCACCTGTCTATAGCAACCGGTCTGAAGTATCCCCAATGGTTTTTACTATGTAATGAACCTCTATATAAAGTCCACCTGTCTAATGTGAATAAAGTCCACTCTCTTCAGTCCCAAATGACTCTAGAACCTGTCTATAAAGTCCACTTCTTTAATATAATTTTTTATTAAATTTTATAATATCCCAAATTTTTTGCAGTAAATATCAGCCACATTTCTTTGATACTGTGATGTATGAAGATTGGCAATAAATAATTTTAATATAAATTATTGATCACACTAAATACAATGTAGTAACTTACATAGTTTTAAAATCTACTGTAGTAAAGACTACAGTAGTGACTGATATTACATAAAATTTTGAAGAAAAATATATGAAGTCATACTTATCATGTCAACAACTGAAGCCATCAGATATAAAGGTAGAAATACCCATTGTTATCTATTATGTTTTATATATAACTGTTTAATTTGTGACACCTTTGCTGTGACTTATAACAACAAAGACACAATTAGTCAAGTGTATATAATATGTAACCAAATAATCTTTTCTGATGTACAGTTTATCAAATTTAAATAGTTTGGTTTTTTAAAGATTATTTCTTAATAATCTGTTTTTAAAAAATAAAATGAAAATAACTTTATTAATGTATATATTAATAAGTTTTTAATAGGTACTGCATATTTTTACTATTTTAAACACTGTATGTTTACTCGTATATATAGGGGACCCTCTATATAAAGACCACCTGTCTATTAAGTCCACTTTTGCTCAGTCCCTTAGGTGGACTTTATACACAGGTTTTACTGTATATATTTGTCAATATATCTTAAAAACAATATCTTAACTTTTTGTATAGATATTTTGGTAAGAATATTTTAGATATCATTCGGATATATAATCGAAGGTTGTAATTTCAAAGGTGAATTTCATAGCTTGAAAATTAATAACTTTTTAAATATGCATGTATATCAGAGTATTTTAGGTATTGATGTGACAAATCATTCTGATATATGACTCGAGATCATTGGTTCAAAGGTCAAAATCGTAGCTGCATAAGAAGACAGAAATTGTTAATAATCTTGAAAACTATTAACTTTTTCTATTGGCATGTATATCAGAATATTGTGCGTACTGATATGACGATTATTTTGATATATGGTTCAAGGCCATATGTTCAGAAGTCAAGGTCATAGCTGTATAAGAAGACTGAAATTGTCAATTTTCTTGAACACTTAACTTTTTTGCAGAAGCATGTATATTAAAATATTACAAGTATTGATATGACTATCATTTTGATATATGATTCAAGGCCATAAGGTCAAAGGTTAAGGTCATAGCTACATAAGTAAACTGAAATGGTTAATGGTTTGGAGATGATTTATTGCACTATAGTTACTACAAGCCTATGAGCTTCTTATAAAATTAATGAACTGTGAATAGATATTTTAGATTTTGTATTGTGACAGTTCTAAACTTGAGAAAACTTGGAAAATTCCTGTAAGTAGTATATTGCCTATTACACTTTGCAAATAATTTTGGACATATACTCGGGTGAGCTTATGGACCTCTTGTTAATGAACTGGTGATATCTGCATTTATTGTAATGTGGTATTTAGGAGGGAGCTTGCTGTGTCTTATCAGCCTCTGTGTCGGCTACTTTATCCTATTCGAGTTGTTGTATTGTTCCTCTCTCTCTCTCTCTCTCTCTCTCTCTCTCTCTCTCTCTCTCTCTCTCTCTCTCTCTCTCTCACACACACACACACACACACACACACACACACATTGTCTGTCCTGAGTATTTATGTATAAGTGTAAGACATATCAAGTATAATGTCTGAATGCATTTTATGGACATTACACAATAAACGGAATAGTAATAGTATTAAATGATAAAATCAGATTTTTGTCAAGTTATTAAAGCACCTACATTGTACTTAGATCATTGGAGATTATACACTGGCTAGGTACATGTATTATTCCAGATTATTTAAACAAAATATGTTGTACGTTAAATGGTTGCTAAAGCAGCTTATACTACTCAAAGCATTAGAAGGTAATGGATGACCTTGTCGAAATACCCAGAATGAAATATAACATTTTTCTGTTTCTATAAAGTGAAGGTATTTACTGTTACAGATATACACGGTGTTTATAAAAGACACATTCATGCTATTCAATTGATTCATTCCATAATTTATGCTCATTTTCTTTTTAGTTACTGTTGTAACAGAATGGCTGAGTTTGACCCATTTTTCCTAGACGGATTTTATATGCCAACAGAAGAAGAAGTTCAACAATTAAAAGATGAAGTTGAATCACATGGAGTAAAAGATGTTGATACATTTTTATTGGGAAAAATTACAGAATGGCAGGATGCAAAAATTAATATAGCGTTAGTTGGAGAGTCTGGTGTAGGTAAATCTTGCTTTATCAACTCAATACGAGGTTGCATAGAAGGCGATGACGGGTATGCTCCAGTAGGTCTGGGTGATACTACCAAGGAACCAACACCATACACACACCCCCACAATGAGAACATGATATTTTGGGATCTGCCAGGTGTAGGTACAACAACGTTCTATAAAGATCGGTCCTATTTTGATAAGGTATCGTTTAAACGTTACGACTTCTTCTTGATCCTGTCTGACCAGACGTTTTCGGAGAATGATACATGGCTCGCTCAGGAAATTTGCAGAAGGCAAAAAAAGTTTTTCTTTGTGCGCACTAAACTTGATCTGGAATTAACTAGAGCGGAACAAGACGGTACAGATCCTAACGAAGTAATACCGAAAATTCACAATTCATGTCGAAATAATTTTAGAGCTGCCAGAATTAAAGAGCCAAAAATGTTTGTCATTTCGAATTTTAATCCGGAAATGGGTCAGTATGATGATTTGCTAAATACCATTTTTTGGTCACTTCCAGAAATGAAAAGAAATGCCATGGTACTTTCTATAGGACCATTGACCCATCAAATTATTCGAGAGAAGAAAGAGTCACTTAAAAGTCGCGTTTTAAAAGTGTCCTGTTTGTCCGCCGGTGTTGCGGCTATACCTATTCCGGGGTTGGATATTGCTTTTGACATTGGCGCTCTGGTACACGAGGTCAGCTTTTACTTAGAAACCTTTGGATTGGATGAAAAATCTTTGCGTCGTCTCTCGCAGAAAATTGGTACTCCCTTGGACAAGATCATTGAATCTTTAGGCCAAGCGAAGACCCTCCTTACAATGAAAAATGGTATCAGGTCTTTCCTAATAGATGCAATCAAAGATCAGGCGGCAAAACAACTTGCAGGAAAATTTGCCAAGTATGTCCCAATAATAGGAACAATTGTTTCCAGTACAGTTGCTTTTGGAACAAGTTTTTATTTATTGTCTAAGATAGTTGAAGATCTTGAAAAAGATGCGCATAAGGTTATAGATATTATTGTGAAATCAGCTGCAGAAAAGATTATCAAAAAGACAAATTAAACAACGACAATATTAAAACTAAAAACAACTGTATTGTGTTGAATAGACGGTAGGAGTTCTATGATGGATGTATATATAATCCTTTTTTAAAAACAGATTTTAATTATTGATTTAGCCGTAGGTAAATAACTGAGTGGAATTTTTTGCGTCTCACAGTTACATTCGAATTTTAGAATTTTTGGATAAAAGGAGTATGCATTACTTAGTTCAGATGAGTTGTTGATATCTATCTTCGTCCTACATTTTTAATGCTATGTCGTTGCGCCTAAAAATTCAAGACATTTTAATCCTCTCTGGCGAATTTACTGAGCCACATTACACACATCTTTCCAAATACAAATAAAATGGATGGATACCATAATTAACCAAACATTGAAACAACAACAAAAAAAACGTTTGTAATGCAGTGATTTCATGAATATAATAGTATTACTGGTTTGTCAGCCATATTTAAATAGACTATGTATTTTCATTAAAGAATGGGATTTCTGAAGACTTTAAAATGGCTCAGTGGTAGAACGTACATCGACAGCGAGAGATTGTGGGTTCGAATCCGGGCCGGGTAGTTAAAAGACTTTTGTTATTCTGGTCTGCGGCATACTGACACGGTGAGCTAGCACCTCACTAAAATGTCGCCCTGAGTGTGCGCCATTACATGGCAGACCAAAGTACAAACTCTCGCATATCATCTCGCGACGTTAAACAACATAACAACATACAAAACGGGAATTTATGATTGTTGTCCACAACAAGTGTTTTCCCCTTCGTTCATTATGTTGTATACCTGGTAGTTTTTGCCATTTGTTTTCGGTTGTTAAAGTTTTGTTGTATTTTGGTTAAAGTGTTTTATATTTATTTTCTTCATTTGCATTCAATATATATATTTACAATAATAATTAAAAGAAGATCATATCAAATGTATATTGAATATATTTACAGAGAGAGAGAGAGAGAGATAGAGATTTTACAAATTGTGGTTTAAAAAAAAATAATTTTATGAGAGTTGTTTACATATAGCAGTATAATAGTTACATATAATCATGTGATTTCTGAAAAAAAAATTGAAAAGTCATTTTTTTGCAAAATATAACGGGGTGGTTGCCATTTTGTTCTGAATTGTTCATACTTATTTTTCCTTTTCTGCTTCTGAAAAATATATTGATATTATTGGATTTTGGTTTTTGATTTGTGTAAAACAATCTCTTTATTGTTTTTATCATCTTTTTATAGGTAAAATTGATCCCACTGTAATCTAGAAAATTAATGTTAGAACCATATTTTCAATTAAACTTGTGTATATCGAGAAGATTTCCATCGTCTACAGTTATATCGTTCATGAATATAACCCCTTTATCGTACATCTTTCTAAACAGCATTGTTTTATTGTCCATTTTTATCATAATGTTATACCATATGAAGGATTCTGAAGATTTGTTAATGTTTGTTACTTGTAACTTTTTTAAATTATCTGCAAAGCCAGTGTGAGTTTATGGCAGGGTAAAATATGCGTGTGTCCGTAAACTTTAATCTTAACTTCTCCTCTGAAACTAATCGGCCAACCCAAATGAAATGTGGTACGGAATGTCCTTAATTGTTGTAGATTAAAAGTTGTCACAAGATGTCCGTCTGAAATTCAAGATGTCTACCGTTACTATAAATAGCAAAAATCTATAAATGATCATTACATGTTCAATTATGTACCCATTTTGCTGAAATTGAAACATAGAAAATAGATGTCGGGGGGGGGGGGGGTAAAACTTACATAACTTTTTTTTTGTTCATTTTTTGTTTGTGCAATAATTACGTAATATGCAAATAAGGTGTGTTCTATCCCAAATCTTTAAAAATCTTATTCTCTGAAAGCACATGACCAATTGAACGAAAATTTAGTGTGGATTGTGCCTGGTTGGTATATATTGAAAATCATATCCGACATTTCCGTCCGAAATCCAAGATGGCTGCTCTTACTATAAATAGCAAAGCCCTATAAATAGCCATTATGGGTTCATTATGTACCAATTTTTGTTATATTTAAAAACATAGATAATAATTGCCAGAGATAAAACATTTGTAACGAATATTTCTCTGCAATTTTTTATTTTATTTTATTTATTTATTTTTATTTTTTTTTTTTTTTTTTGAAATTATTAATATGCAAATAAGCCTACATCTTTGAAAATCTTCTCTGAAAGTACGCGGTCAATTTAAAGAAATTCATGATAAATATTGCTTGAATATTATTTTTAAGGATAATGTAAGTGAGTTCGTCTATGATTTAGTAATTTAGTAAAGAAAAAGCCAAAAACAAAATTAAAGGTGTTCCAGGTGAGCGGTAAAGGCCCCGCTGGCCCCGATGGGCCTCTTGTTTATCGATAACCGATGCTTTAAGATGTCTTTCTAAAATTCATTTATGATGTTTTGAGTAATTTCGACAATTCATTTTTGAATCTAAATATATGAATGTAATAATATAATCTAAGAACTGTTTTATGTAAAATTTATCCAAGTTGTTTTGAAAGCACAAATATACGATTTCAATCAACCATTTTAACCCCCCCCCCCCCTTCATATACTTTTATGAAAACATCTCGTTTTATTCTATTAATTCCACTATTCCAAATAAATGATAGAAAGTTGTATTGAGATCAGCTATATATATATATTTTGTTGTGGTTTGGTAATGATATAACATGATAATAATAATATTCCTTCATACCTCAAGTCTGACGATATTTTTTAGAATTTGTATGATATAAAATGTACTGGAGATAATACCCATGTTTTAAATACAAATGCTATAAAACTTGATATGTTGGATTAAGACATTACTGAAGATGAAGTGGTATGTGTTATTAAAAAACTTCATACTGGTACTAGTGCTGGAATGGATGGTATCATACCTGAAATATCTTTAATTAGTGTAAATATATTAAAACCAATTCTGTGTCAGTTATTTAATGTTATATTCTCTTTGGGTTTTAATTCAAAATCTTGCTCTTAATGTTCAGTTATACAAGTTCCAAAGAAGGGTGATTTCAATGTTGTAAAAACTACAGAGGTTTTACATTAATGAATACATTGGGTAAAATATTTTCAAATATCTGAAATGATCATTGGTATGATCTACACGGTATTGTTTGTAATAATCAGAATGGATTTCGCCAAGGTAGAAGTACTGTTGACTTTATTTTTGTTCTGCAATTATTAATCTTTAAGACACTTCACAGTGGCGGTAAAATATTCTGTGCTTTCGTCGATTTTAGTAAAGCCTTTGACACTCTGCAACGTAATCTTTTATGGCTTAAATTACACACATTCTGTTTAAGTACAAAATTTTTTCAATAATTATTAATATTTTACAATGAGTCTATTCTAATGTGAAAGTTTGTGTTAAATACAACTCCTTCTGCGACTCTTTTGAGTCACATTTTGGGGGTAAAACATTTTATCTTGTATTTTATTTTTAAATGATATTATTTTGCAACATCTTGTGATGTAAATAATGTTATATATGGTTTACTTATGTTATTATATACTGATGATATTGCACTGTTCTTCTAATCTCATACAGAATTACAAAATCTTTTAAATCGTTTACATAACTATTGTATTACTTGGGAAATGAGTGTAAATACTGACAAAACAAAGGTCATGTTTTGTTGTTTTTTTAAATTTAATTTGATTTATCATTATTATTATTTTACAAAAGGCGTTTTGTACATGACAAATATGTTTTTGTTATAGTAACAGTAAGATTGATATTGTAAAGTCATATTTATTGTTTATTTATAACGGTAGATTTAATTTCATGATAGACAAACTAGTTGAACGCGGAAAAAGAGCTATGTGTAATTTATTTATTTTATTTACAGATGCTTATTTAGATATAGATAAAAAGTTGTTTTTATTTGATTCCTTGGTTTAGTTTTATCTTACTCTTGTGAAGTATGGGGTTACCATAATGCTAATACTGAAAATTAAATTTAAAATTTTGTAAAAAGATTTTGGGAGTAAAATTATCTTCTCCTCTGATACCATTTACGGCGAGTTTGGCAGGTACCCACTCAAATATAATCGTTATGAACTAATTCTCAGATATTCGTAAAAAATTATTAGCTATTTCACATTATTATGAGGTTTATAATAATTTAAGAAAAGATAATGACTAGAATGGTTTTAAATGGGCTCATTTTGTTTAAAAAAAAACTGTTATTTGATCTTGTTTTTTTCTGTTGTGGTATGCACAGGAATTTGTAACTCCGAATATAAAGATTGTGATACAAAGAATGTATGCCAGTCAATATATACAGCAGTGGGATACAAAAAAGTAACTCAGCTTCAATTTTAAATGGAAGAGTATTTGTTAAATATTAATGAACCTAAATATGGAATAGTTTTTATTCGTTTAAGAATTGGTTCTCATAACTTGGCTACAGAAACAGGTATATATGATAATGTTCAAAATAATATAAGAATTTGTCGCACGTTTAATATGAACGTCATTGAAGACGAATATCATTTTCTATTAGTATGCCAAAAAATTAGACACTTTAGACTTTACCAATTATTATTGCCATTGGCCCAATAAATCAAGTTTTTCCCACTATTGTCTTCTAAAACAAAGCGTACACAGTATAACGTTTCAAAATGTAATTCTTATGCTCTAAAAGAGCGTTAGAGTGTATTGTCTCATTAATAACTCCTCTTCCGCTAAAATATAACAAATTTGTAGTTTGTATGATATCTATTCTACGCTTGTGTTTAATAATTCAGTCATCTTGTAATTATTTATCAATTATCTGTTTTGCTATAAGTTTTGTTTTAATTTATGCAAATAAAAGTTTGTTCTGACATAACTGAGAGATGATTTAATTGTGATAATGATATTAATGTTTTTATTGTTGTGATTTTTACTTTTAGGGTATTTTTTTTTCTTTCACAAGTTTAGTGGAGTGGAGTGGAGTGGAGTGGAGTAATGGAGTTTTACGCACCAGTCAAGATTCTTTCACTTATTTCGAGGCGTTCAGTTCTGGGATGGTGGAGAAAACCGGAGTGCGTGGAGAAAACCACAGACCTTCGATAAGCGAACTGACAAACTTTCTCACACTAGGATCTGTCCCGAGTGGGATTCGAACCTAGGCGGTGAGAGACACTGTGCTCCGTAAGCGCGCGCTTTCGACCACCGAGGCCCGTTTCAGAAGTTAAGTATCGACCTTACTGTATTTAGTTTCTTTTCATAGCTAAACTGGCTATTTTGTCTAAATCAACATCTAATGCTATTCCAAGTAATGTAAACCGCGTATTCCCAAATGTAAGTTACAATCTACACATTGTCTAGATGTATTGTTTTCTTTTATTCCTTGCCAAAATTATATTAGTTTTGTCAAAATTTATTTTTAAACATGAAAAACTTGCAAAAAATAAGTTCTTTAAAAGTGTACCTAATATAAGCGATTTCTCTGAATCAGAAGAAATAAATACGGGGAAATAGGATCTCCCTGTCTACAGCCTCTTTTAATGTCAACGAAAGATACCGCCTTGTATCACTGCAGACTTAATGTCTTCATAAAATGTTTTTATCCATTTCTTTATAGATATCCCGAAATTAAAAAAATCTAAGACTTTATCCAGGAAAGACCAAGATATAAATTTAAAAGCTGTCTCAAATTCGACTAGGAGAAATAAGTCAGGAATAACCTTTTCTTTCGCTATATTGCAACATGTCATGTAGGAGTCTTGTTTTTCCCCTACATATCTCCCTGGAATGAACCCGTTTGTTCTTCACTAATGATCAATCATAACATCTAATGCAGAAGAGTTGTCGTTACCACAATTTATTTTTAGTATCTTGAATTCATTTTTTTTTTTATTAAATGACGACTCCCCTAGCATTGGCTATAAAGGAATATATCCTTCAATAATCGTTTAATTTTCAGAATGAAAAAGAATGTATCTTATAAACAATAGACACTATACACATTTTGAACATTAAATTAAAACACAAAAAGATATGTATGCTCAATCAATCGTATTCTAAACCCACCGTATATTAAGACCTAGATTTAAAGTCATGCAAATCTATCATATTGTAAAAAAAACTTTGTATTTACTAAGATCAAAACTGTCCGACAACATTTACAAACTATCGTTTACTACACCCGTTGTGCAAAAACAAACGAAAATAGATTTACAATCACGTAAATATGGTATAAATATGTGAAAATAAAACAGGAAAATCATTAGTTAATTGTAAATATTGATCAATACCACTAGATGTATAAGATCTTGGCTTAAGTTACGCCTTAGATTGCATGGTTGGGTTTACATCACAAATGTATAAATGAATAAGACTTTGTTAATATGAATAAAGGAAATAAATTGAAAAATAAATTAATGAATAAATTGATAAGTTATTTGAATTGAAAAATAGATTAATTAAATAATTAATGAAAAAATTGAAACATAAATAAATAAATAATAATATTTTTATAATGTAGATATGAAGGTGTCCAATTTTAATACATTATGCATTACATAGGACATGTCAACATATTTTCTGAACCTGCAGAGGATCTACAAAATCAACTTAATGCGTTTTCAAAATATTGTGCTGAATGGAGATTACAAGTAAATGTAGATAAAACAAAAGTTGTTATATTTTCTAAAGGTAGAAGAAATAAAAATATGTTTTTCATTTATAGTAATAATATGTTAGAAATTGTTAACGAATATAAATATCTCGGTAAAAATTTTTCTAGAACAGGATCATTTATGAGTACAAAGAAATATTTAGTTAACAGAGCAACCAAAGCAATGTATGCAATATTTAAAAAAGTCGAGACATTTTAATTTATCTGTTGACTGTCAAATGGATCTTTTTGATAAAATTGTTGTACCTATTTTATTATATGGTTGCGAACTGTGGGGATTTGAAAATATAGATATAATAGAAAGAGTTCATTTGAAATATTGTAAATTAGTATTAAATATAAAACAGTCAACGCCAAATTTTATTGTATATAGCGAATTGGGAAGAACCCCACTAGTTGTTGATATTAAGTCTCGAATGATTAGTTTATTAATCATTGTAAATTAATTATTGGAAAACAGCATAAATTTTGTTCAATTTTATATAAAGTTTTGTATTCGAAATTTTTAGATGGTTCTGAATTTAAGTGGTTGAATTTTATTAAGTCTGTTTTTGAAGAAACTGGTTTGAATAATATATGGTTATCACAAACATTTCCTAATGATACTTGGCTTATTAAATGTATAAAACAAAAATTCTATAATCATGGTATGAAAAATGTGATTCGTCTTCTAAGGGTATATCTTACAAATTGTTTATTGGTATCTATTTCAAATTGCAAAACTATTTGACTTCAAACTTAGATCCGACAGATATTAATATTTTAAGTAAATTTAGGTCTTCGAACCACAAACTTCCTATTGAAATTAGTAGATGGCAGAATATTGTATTTTGTTTTTTATGTAACGATGATATCGGTGATAAATTTCACTATATAATGAACTGTAAAATTTTTGATGAAGAAAGAAAAGCATTATTACTAAGAAAATTTACAACTAAGCCAAATATTATAAATTTTTTTGATTTATTTTCAAACAATAATATACATGTTTTACGCAAATTATGCAAATTTATAAAAATTGTAAATGAGAGAATCAGCTCACCTGGTTAATGTTACTGATTATATGGTCTACCACTGTACTTAATTACTTATGTATTTACTGTATTTGTAATTGTTCTCTAAATTGTAAAATGCTATGTGAGAATAAAGAATTATTACAACATATTTTCCAGTATTGAAATCAACTGGTTGTCGGAGTAACCATGGAAACGCGACGTTATTAGGCGTCACCTTAATCATAATATTTACATGTTCAAACAACAAGATCTTATAATACAAATAAGTTATTAACACTCAATATGTAATTGACATAATGGATTAACTCTACGTCTTCTAAATGTGAAGTTCGGGGAAATCTGGCTTAACATGTACAAAGAATTGGTATTATATAAGGAGGATTAACAGATGTGGACTGTAAATTATATTTCAAGTATTTTTTTTTAATTCTCTGTCCCAAAAAAGTCCACTTAATGATAAGAAAGAATAAGGCACTAGAAAACAGTTAAAGTTATTATATTTATAAAATTAGTTTATGAAACCAAAATTAAAATTACACAACATTTAAAAACCTTACTAAACTGTCAATAAATCATTCACTGACATAAAAAATACAACAACTTTTAACGCCAGTGACATATCACTTCTAACCTAACTCGTGGAAAACTTGACAAGCAAATGATTAGGACAGGGTTTTTTTTTTATTGTTGTCACGTGCAGAATTTTGAATATTTCATTTGTAAAAAATCAAAATTCTGCACAAGACAGTGTTAATATTTCTATCTTGTAAAAAACATTTCAAAAAGTGTCGCTCAAAAATTATTATTATTATAATTATTATTATTATAAAAATAATACAGAAACAAAGTGCACACAAAGAATTTGTTACCAACGTGTAGTGAGCATATTATATTGTAATGATCGATCAGTTTATTCGACGCCTCCTCTTTGCATTCGCGCGCGCGTGTGTGTGTGTGTGTGTGTGTGTGTGTGTGTGTGAATTATTCTTGCAGGTTTTTGATTTTAGAACTAATGGAATTTTTAAATTAAATTTATGCACATGTTTTTACCATAAATGCGTTTTTAAATATTATAAATAGAAGATTTTTTTTAAATGCAGATAAAAGATAAATATTACGATTGTACAACATGATGATAAAAAAATAGAGACTGTAATATATATATTATATATATATATATATATATATATATATATATATATATATATATATATATATATATATATATATATATATATACGTTTATTTTTTTTAAAAATCGCTTGTAATAATTAATCGCCACTAAAGCATGAAATAATTTAATCTGACAGATTTAATGTAGAACATGTGTGAACGGGTACATTATTAATTTTTGCTAACGTGTCAATGTTTTGTTGTTGTCATATATACACAAAGATTCGGAATAACTCTTGCCTTATTATTACCCTGTACACTGTATTACGATGTGTTGTGAAATTGTGTACGTTCGGAACTCGTCAGTACTTATGGTTTAACTTCTGCAAACGTAAACATATTTTGTTTTATTTATAGTAACATGACGTTTTAGACAGTATATAAGGCCTGTGTTGATCAATGATCTTTGGAGCTACCACCCAAGCCTGTCTCTGGTCAGTCAACATGGCTGACTGGAAATGGGTTTTGTCGAAAGTGAAATATTTATCTTGATGATCAAGCTTACTTCGTAACCCTCTAGGCGTTTGTGTCTAGGGACAGTTCCCGGTTTTAGGGCCCTCGCCACAGCGTCCCCGCTGTCTCTGTTACCAGTGCTATGGGGAAGGTGAGGATCACCCTGAGACCACAGGACTTATCCCCTGTTGTTACCGTGACAATAATTTGGAACAAAAAAGGGATAATTTTACTGTGGTTCAGGGCACTAACATCATAAGTAAAGGAACTCTTGAGTGTATAAGGTAAGTGTATTAAAATTTGACAGATTCGAAAATCAAACGATTTCGATTATGACTGATGTTTGTAATTTCCTGATTCGAGGTAGAGTATTGCACATATATGTCAATATTGAGAATTTGTGAAAATCAAAACACTGGTCAATAGATCGAGTATAAGTTCACAACAAAGCCTTTATGTTACAATAAGAACCACACAGTTTAATTATATTTGAAGACTTTTTGGGAGTTAAAATATATAATGAGAAGGTACAACATGTATAAACACGCAGATCGTTATATATATAAATTATATATATATATATATATATATATATATATATATATATATATATATATATATATATATATATATATATATATATATATATATAGAAAGAGAGAGAGAGAGAGAGAGCTTGGTTATTCATTACAAGTACTGATATTTTGATTTTTTTTTTTTTAAATTTTATTGAATCTTATTTTATTAATAAGTGCGGGGTGGGGTGGATATTAACTTATTAAAATTTTACCACGTTTGTTGAGTTGTGGGAATAGGGAAGTTACACGTTTATTGAGTTGTGGGAATAGGTAAGTTACATGCAAGTGTTCACTATGCCACGGTACATTTCAAGAAGCTTTATAATGGACATGTTATGAGGTAAGTAAACAAAACACACTAGACACAGAGGTCGTACTTTATTTGTCAAGGATTACGAAGTAAGCTGCCGGTCACAGATAGACACTTCATTTTTGTACAAAACATGTTTCCAGTCTGTTATGATGAATTAAGTCTACAGAATCATTTAATAACCAATCCGTGATTTAGTTCTTAATAAAAGTTTAAAAAATGGTATGTACTCGCTGTGTTTTATTTGATCACACACACACACACACACACACACACACACACACACACTGTAAAGAGGGAGAGTTAGTAAGATTGATTGATGAAGTGTGATGTTTTTACCCAGTCAAGGGGAGAGTTAGTAAGATTGATCAATGAAGTGATGTTTTTACCCAGTCAAGGGGGAGAGTTAGTAAGATTGATCAATGAAGTGATGTTTTTACCCAGTCAAGGGGGAGAGTTAGTAAGATTGATCAATCAAGTGATGTTTTTACCCAGTCAAGGGGGAGAGTTAGTAAGATTGATTGATGAAGTGATGTTTTTACCCAGTCAAGGGGGAGAGTTAGTAAGATTGATCGATGAAGTGATGTTATACCCAGTCAAGGAGGAGAGTTAGTAAGATTGATTGATGAAGTGATGTTTTTACCCAGTCAAGGGGGGGAGTTAGTAAGATTGATTGATGAAGTGATGTTATACCCAGTCAAGGGGGAGAGTTAGTAAGATTGATTGATGAAGTGATGTTTTTACCCAGTCAAGGGGGAGAGTTAGTAAGATTGATCGATGAAGTGATGTTTTTACCTAGTCAAGGGGGAGAGTTAGTAAGATTGATCGATGAAGTGATGTTATACCCAGTCAAGGAGGAGAGTTAGTAAGATTGATTGATGAAGTGATGTTTTTACCCAGTCAAGGGGGGGGGGAGTTAGTAAGATTGATTGATGAAGTGATGTTATACCCAGTCAAGGGGGGGGGGGGAGTTAGTAAGATTGATCAATGAAGTGATGTTATACCCAGTCAAGAGGGAGAGTTAGTAAGATTGATCGATGAAGTGATGTTTTTACCCAGTCAAGGGGGAGAGTTAGTAAGATTGATCAATGAAGTGATGTTATACCCAGTCAAGGAGGAGAGTTAGTAAGATTGATTGATGAAGTGATGTTATACCCAGTCAAGTTGGGGGAGTTAGTAAGATTGATCAATGAAGTGATGTTATACCCAGTCAAGAGGGAGAGTTAGTAAGATTGATCGATGAAGTGATGTTTTTACCCAGTCAAGGGGGAGAGTTAGTAATATTGATCAATGAAGTGATGTTATACCCAGTCAAGGGGGGGGGGGAGTTAGTAAGATTGGTCGATGAAGTGATGTTTTTACCCAGTCAAGGGGGAGAGTTAGAAGATCTGTTTAGTCCGGTTTAACCACTGCATTTTTCCCATTTCCTGTTTAATTAGATGGATCGTCCGACCATGGGTGTGGCCAATCAACAGATTGGTCCCAGAGTAGAACCTGTAGTTTCTATTCAAAATAGTGAAATCGAAAAAAGGAGGAATGTGTCGAACCAGGTTTCATAGGTGACAAGGTAGCTCTGTGGATAGAGCGTCCTCTAATATTGGGAAGATCCCGGATTCGAGTCCCGGTTTAGCCGCTACATTGTTCCTGTTTTCTGTTATACCAACGCGTTAGTAGAATTCTTATAGAAACAATGATAAACGTTATATAAAGATGCCAAGAGAACATGAGCTAATGTGGCGGACCGGGCTTGATAGGTGAACGGGTAACTAGTCTGAACGGGAAGGTTAAGGGTTCGAGACAAACCGGATGGAGCGCTAGAGTCCCGGTTTGGCCGCATCATTAATTTCCAATATCCTGTTACACCAATGTACTAGTAGGGTCCTTAATAATAACGGTATTAAAGAAATAAAATTACAATAAAAATGTTTTCCCTTCTATCAAGTCTTTAAAGAAAGCATAGACAATGTGTCTGACAATGAATTTAAACCAGCTAATTGATTTTAAATCATTTAATGTAATTCTGAAAGAAAGAACTGTCAATGATCTATAAAAACCAATTGAACACCCCACCCCACCCCACCCCACCCCACCTCCCCCCCCCCCACACACACCATTAAAATGACTTTAAAAAATATGCACTTAATTTGAAATCGCAGACAGGCATCCTAAAGTTCTTCGCCAATGTATTTGATATAACATTGCCATTCATTTTTGAAATCAATAAAAATATTAACAGTGATAACTTTATTCACACTTGAAAAAGGCAAATCTGTCTTTCAGCGATCAAAATTTCCAAAATTTTGTTGAACTTTTTTCGCATAAATGACACAAGAAATGTGAGTGAAATTAAAGTAAGATAATTTAAATGATATTATAATAATTTTGTCAAACACGAAAATCTGCTACATTTAAATCATTTTAATTTTTTGGCATAAGTTATTTTTTTCATCTAGACAGTCGGTTCTTCAGTTAATTATTTAAAATCAATCAGATATTAATTTCATATTATTAATACCTACTTCTCATGTATTTTGTCATCATCGCATATATTACAAATAACATTTAACACCTTATCATGACATGGGCGCCTATCAATCAATTTAGCAGATTGCAGGGTAAGATCCCGAAGATTACAAGTGATGAAATGTGTCTAAAAGGTATCGTGAGAAATAAAAAAAAAATTTCACTTGTTGTTGCTTAATTCTATCGTTATTGCACGTAACATACATTTAACAATTTTGGTTCCATGTCATTTATTGCGACATCGCTCGCTCTCTCTCTCTCTCTCTCTCTCTCTCTCTCTCTCTCTCTCTCTCTCTCTCTCTCTCTGTATAATCTTTTTATAATGGTACATGTATTTCGCATAGGTGTTGTAGTAACCAAGTTTAATGTCTTATCAAAATAATTTACAAGAAGACATCGTATCGTTATACACAACTGCTGGCTAGCGTCTATACAAGAAGACATCGTATTGTTATACACAACTGCTGGCTAGCGTCTATACAAGAAGACATCGTATCGTTATACTCAACTGCTGGCTAGCGTCTATACAAGAAGACATCGTATCGTTAAACACAACTGCTGGCTAGCGTCTATACAAGAAGATATCGTATTGTTATACACAACTGCTGGCTAGCGTCTATACAAGAAGACATCGTATTGTTATACACAACTGCCGGCTAGCGTCTATACAAGAAGACATCGTATTGTAATACACAACTGCTGGCTAGCGTCTATACAACAAGACATCGTATCGTTATACACAACTGCTGGCTAGCGTCTATACAAGAAGACAACGTATCGTTATACACAACTGCTGGCTAGCGTCTATACAAGAAGACAACGTATCGTTATACACAACTGCTGGCTAGCGTCTATACAAGAAGACATCGTATTGTTATACACAACTGCTGGCTAGCGTCTATACAAGAAGACATCGTATTGTTATACACAACTGCTGGCTAGAAGACATCGTATTGTTATACACAACTGCTGGCTAGCAACTATACAAGAAGACATCGTATTGTTATACACAACTGCTGGCTAGCGTCTATACAAGAAGACATCGTATTGTTATACACAACTGCTGGCTAGCGTCTATACAAGAAGACATCGTATTGTTATACACAACTGCTGCTAGCGTCTATACAAGAAGACATCGTATTGTTATACACAACTGCTGGCTAGCGTCTATACAAGAAGACATCGTATCGTTATACTCAACTGCTGGCTAGCGTCTATTCAAGAAGACATCGTATTGTTATACACAACTGCTGGCTAGCGTCTATACAAGAAGACATCGTATTGTTATACACAACTGCTGGCTAGCGTCTATACAAGAAGACATCGTATCGTTATACTCAACTGCTGGCTAGCTTCTCAATAATAAGGGCATTTTATCAAATAAGTCGATAAGGTTTTAAGTTGTTACTTCGGTAAAAACCTAAAGTTGAAAAATATATGGAAATGAGCACGGATTGAGATAATACTTAATATTTCTACCGGATTCCTCAAGCGAAACCTTCATGGACTACAATTTCTTCAATTTTCTCAATTGTACTTATGCCCTGATTTAGGATAAGTTCAACTACAAACAATATTAATGCTGTAAATGAAAACAAACTACCAACTGTTTAGTTCCAGTCCGATTAGAGTAACTTAGTATTTAATAGTTCCTATTGGATTTGCTGTAAAATATCCGGGAGAAGGTCTGTACTCTATACCAAGAGAAGGTGTGTATTCTGACACCAGGAGAAGGTCTGTACTCTATACCGGGAGAAGGTCTGTACTCTATACCAGGAGAGGGTCTGTACTCTATACAAGGAGAAGGTTTGTTCTCTATACCAGGAGAAGGTCTGTACTCTGTACCAGGGGAGGGTCTGTACTTTATACCAGGACATGTTCTGTACTCTATACCAGGAGAAGGTTTGTTCTCTATACCAGGAGAATGTCTGTAGTCTACACCAAAAGAAGGTCTGTACTCTACACCAGGAAAAGGTCTGTACTCTACACCAGGAGAGGGATTGTACTCTATACCAGGAGAAAGTCTGTACTCTGTACCTGGAGAGGGTCTTTAATCTATACCAGAAGAAGGTCTGTTCTCTATACCAGGAGAAGGTCTGTACTCTATACAAACAGAAGGTCTGTACTCTATACCGGGAGAAGGTCTGTACTCTATACCAGTAAAAGGTCTGTACTCTATACCGAGAGAAGGTCTGTACTCTATACCGAGAGAACGTCTGTATTCTATACCAGGAGAAGGTCTGCAATCAATACCGAGAGAAGGTCTGTGCTCTATACCGAGAGAAGGTCTGTATTCTGACACCGAGAGGTCTGTACTCTATACCGGGAGAAGGTCTGTACTCTATACCAGGACAAGGCCTGAATACTATACCTTGACGATAACGTGAGTGTAAGCACTGTTATAAGTTAACAAGAGGCTCAATAGCGCCTATATTGCTCAACTGGCGCACGAATTGCATCATGTTTTGTGAAAATATGGGCAACCAAATATTATTTAGAACAAGAGGTCTAGTAGGCTTTAATGGTCATTTGTGTATGCAAATCAATGAATAATCATCGTATGACACAAAATAAGAAGGTTAAAACATTATAATTTATGAAGTATTGTTTATTATTATGCATATTTAGGACAAACAAAACATCTGGGTATTCTTTTTGTAACTATAAAAATTGAATATACATTGTGTACAAGATTTTGCATTATAAACATGTTCATATAGACTGGAAAGGTTACATGGCATTGATTCAACAGTATCCTACATTGATATTCAAAGGATATATGGGGTCAGTACAGTAATGAGAAAAACATAAGTAGAATTTGGAATCCGTGATAATAGATTGGATAAAGTAAATAGTAAAGTACATTATTTGTTAATTCTGAACAAATATTTATTATACAAATAAACAACACAGCTGTCACATTTCTGCGGCATGTATAGAAAAATGCATACTTCAAATGTGGTACTTTCTGTATTTAGTGAACAGAACAGTGGATTAAAAATTTATAACTAAACATATCAAGCCATAGCTAATGTTTCACTTCAGGGGAACAGCAAGAATTCTACGAAATTAGATTTGCTGCTTAGTAAGCTTTTTATGGTGCGGAAAATATATTTTCAAAAAGTTATAATTTGCTCAAGTTCATCTTGATCGAAGCTCTTTTCAGAATTTCAAGAAGGAACATTTTACCTTTGCAATCATAATCAAATTCCTGATTAAAAGCTGTTGCAAATGGGATTTGCAAAGCAGTCTTTTTTTACAGAAATTGGGATTTTTAACACATAAATATCAACAATACCTATTTATGTGTTTTTGCTATTTATAGTAACAGCGGCCATCTTGGATGTCAGGCGGGATCGCCTGGTACAAACTTTAGTCTAAACTCTCCTAAGGACCTTTCAAACCAAACACGGTTTCAGTTGGCCCAGTGGTTTCAGAGGAGAAGATTTTTAAAGAATTGATTAAATATTACACCTCATTTGCATAATTCGTAAAAATCGGGTCAACCAAAAATTTCTCAGAAAAACCCGTTATATATGTTGAATGCCCCGATATCTACTCTCTACATTTCAAATTTGAACAAAAACAGTTAAAAATGATTCAAAAATCGTTATTATGTGTTTTTGCTATTTATACTAACAGCGGCTACTTGGATGTCAGGCGGGGTCGCCTGGTACAAACTTTAGTCAACTCCACCTAAAAGGACCTTCCACACCAAATACGGTTCCAGTCGGCCCAGTGGTTTCAGGGGAGAAGACTTTCAAAGAATTGATTAAATATTACTCCTCATTTGCATTATTCATAAAAATCAGGTCAAAGAAAAATTTCTCAGAAAAACCCGTTAATAGTAACAGCGGCCATCTTGGATGTTGGGCGAGGTCGCCTGGTAGAAACTTTAGTCTACCCCCCTCCCCCCCAAGGACCTTCCACACCAAATATTGTCTAGTTGGCCCAGGGGTTTCAGATGAGACGATTTTTAAGGAATTGATTGAATATTACATCTCATTCGCATAATTAGTTAAAATCGGGTCAACGCAAAATTTCTTTGAAAAACCCGTAATATATGTTGAATGCCTAGCTATCTACTCTTTACATTTCAAACTTGAACAAAAACGGTTAAAATGATTCAACAATGGCTATTTATGTGTGTTTGCTATTTATAGTAACAGCGGCCATCTTGGACGCCAGGCGGGGTCGCTTGGTACAAACTTTAGTCTACCTCTCCTAAGGACCTTTCACACCGAATTTGGTCCCAATTGGCCCAGTGGTTTCAGAGGAGAAGATTACAGTTTACGCATGAACGCACGCACGGACGCACGCAAAACCATGCCATAAGCTCAGCTGGCTTTAGCCAGTTGAGCTTAAAACCCCTTTTTATTTTAACTTCAGAACAAAAACCAAGTTAAAAATTATATACAAATAAAAATTATAAGATCTAACAGTCGGGATGGGGGTGGGGTTGGTGGTGGAGGTAAAAAGGCCATGTTATTGATCACGTAAATTTTTTGTTAAAAGCCGAAAACGCCGTGGAAAGTATTTATCTAGGTGTGTTAAGTCACACTAGGCATGTTTCCAATTCAACTTCGTCTGTTTATTAAAAATGGCCGACAAATCCAAAATAGCAACCATAATCATAGTTCAATGTTAATTCGGTTAAAATCCACCAGGGAAGTGAGGCCGAATGCCCCGGAAGGATAAGAACCTCATATCTAGTTAGATACAGCTGCCACGTACAAAATAAAACTTGAAAATGCAAGGTTCATGGAATTATAGAAGTAAAATATACCTAGGATAAGGATGGATACAGCGATTTTATGCTTGCCAACAATGTTGTTATGACAGCAAAAATATCTTTTTGAGGGCCTTGATAAGCCTAGGATTGCAGTATCTTTGAGTCGAACAGTTTATATGTAAGCAGCTTTCTCTTTGATGAAAGTTTTTGTAGTGGGAACGAGATCTTGCATACGAAACAAAAATACTACACGGTGTAGCAGACATATTACTTCATAGAAACTGTCGGTTGTTAACAAAAAAAGTTTTAACCTAGCCGTCGAGATGCTGTTATCCACAACGCGTTATAGACAATTGGCTACCGTTAAGTGTTCGAATGTGTATTGTGGTCAGAACTGGCGTTATTTTTTTGGGGTGCTAGCTCACCAAGTCAAGATGCCACAGACAAACATATCACAGAAGAAATATTCAAAACTCTGTACGTCGAACGCCAGGCGCGGAAGCAATATCTTAAATCAATTTCTTATACATGTGTATTACATTGACAGGGTTCGAACGCTCGTCCTCCATCTGTCGAGTTAAATTTAATGTGTATATATGTAAATGTCTATAACTATTTCTATACATTTTTATTTATACAAATAAACATTCTTCAAAAATGTTTAAAAAATATTAGCTGTCACTAGTTTGTGCACTTTTTTTAAATCCTTGTATTCATGAAATATAATTACATGTATCATTGTTTCGTTTAGGATTTTTGGATTTGAACTTTATAAACAACAACTTTTTGTAGACCTTTATATTTTTTCTTTTTAGTTTATATAAACTTAAACAAAGCTATATTCAAGTTAAAGTTGTTTTTCATTAACTTTCTATATAGATTGATTTTACGAACAACATATTTTTTGTATTTATACATCCGGGTAAAAGAAAACATAAAACTATATATACACGAAACATGGATGATCACTAGGAAGGATCCGTCTCTCCTTGTTCCCATAAATACGTTTATTTAGGTGTAAATTAAAGTTGAAATATGCTGTATAATTGACACTTCTGGCTTTGTGATTTAGTTTCTACTGACATGAGTATGAACCAGTCGTTATTTACTCAAAAGTTATTTGTTAAAAGGATTGTATCTTGATGCGTTTGAAGGTCCATAGTTGAGTTCATATGGGTATGGTATTTCTGTAGCAGAGGCAATATCCAATTCTTCAATCTAAAAATATAAGTTCGTGAATGCACTTAGGTGTATCAAAAGTTTTTGATTTTTGTAACCTATTTGATAAACAACTTCAAATAATTAAATTTAACAAATTGTTCTAACAATCTCATTAGATAAAAGGTAAAATACGTTCAGGTCATTTCTCAAAAACTCGAACATTAATTACCCGCGTCAACTCATTGCCGAAATGACGTAATCTAGAACGAACTACTTTTAATGCGCGCCATTTTACCTTTTGGAGTTATTAAAAGCAAAAATTGAATAAATTTATTCTCTCATTTGATTAAGTTCTCTTTAAAATTTAATTATAAGCATTGAATCTGATTTTCATTCGGGTCATTAAGAAACAACCTGAATGGACGCTATGCACACTTTTGCGTAATTAAGCGAATCACAAGATGTGCACAGTGTCCATTCAGGTTATTTTTCAATGATCCGATTGTAAATAAGATTCAGTGCTGAATTAAACCGGACATAATAATCTTTTTCACATTCATCCTATTTATTTCCCGCCCAACTAAACATTTTAAGAGAGTGTATTCTTATTTATTGATTTAATACTATTATAATATACATTTTACAGTCAATCTATTTCCATCGACTTTTATCTGTATCAGTATAATATTGGTTAAGTGACCTGAGACAAAAGCATCATTACAAAGCAAGGAACCTGGTCCTGCAGTTGTTTTCCAGCGACAACAGGCAGTAATTAGCGAAACAGCAAAATCAATGGCAATTCAAAAAAAAAAAAAAAAAAAAAAAAAAAAGATCAAAATGGATGCATTAGATTAAATTTAAAATTTGAATCTCGACAACTTTTCAATACAATTAAATTTTGTCAACATATTGGTTTACTTTTTACCAAATGCATGGCGTCAACAATGCGCCGCCAAAGTAACACCACATTGATTTATCTTTTAACTTTTCCTTCATTAGTTAAGCTACGTAATAGCTCTAATTAAACACACACACACACACACACACACACACACATATCATGGTTGACTCGAGCCATTTCAACGTGGTTAACAATACCTATTAAAACTATTTAACGCTACACAATTCTTTTCTAAATGTCTTTTTAATGTGCAATCTTTACAATGCTCTCACATACAAACTGATTAATAAACAAACTGTTGGAATATAGAATATCAAGTGAAAAATACAAATTCAAAAAACTTTTGAATGACGTCCGCAACGTACCACGTGGTAAAACATCCAAACGTTTTTGCTGGATGATTTGAAAAAAAGTTGTAAATTCCCCGAACAACCAGAAAAGATCAACTTACAATTATTTTAGATTTCATTCCCATTGAAAATAATTGTTTTGCATAAACGTTGAAGAGCGTCACGTGATACGTTGTAAACTTTAATGCAGCGTAATTTTACGTACATCCGCTACCGTTAGGTTCCAGCCACCGGATGCCCCAGCGTTATCTTCCAGCTGCTTTATTGACCTGACACCAATAACTACAGACGCTACAAAGTCCTTCTGAAGAAGCCATCTTAATGCTACTTGGGGTACAGTTTTCCCTATATAATATAAAAAAACCCTTCATTGTTGTCGTTTATCGTCCAGTTCGGAAAGAATTTAACAAATAAACAGAAGTTGATGATGTACTAGTGTTTTATTCCTCAAGATACCTTTAGTTACCTGATTATTGAGGGAGTCAATTCTTACGTTTAGGAAAAAACGGAGAACAATTACCTTCCGTAAATATCCAAACATCTAAATAACCTTCTGTTAATAACCCCCGATTTCTAAATAACCTTCTGTAAATACCACAGGCATAAATAACCTTCCGTAAATATCCAAACATCTAAATAACCTTCTGCAAGTACCGAAACCTCTAAATAACCTTTTGTAAATACCCCATTCTCTAAATTGCGTTTTTTAAATACCCCCGACTTCTAAATAACCTTCTGTAAATAACCCAGCCTCTTAATAACCTTCTGTAAATACCCCAGTCATTAATAACCTTCTGTAAATATCCCAACCTCTAAATAACCTTCTGTAAATACCCCAGTCATTAATAACCTTCGGTAAATATCCCAGCCTCTAAATAACCTTCTGTAAATACCCCAGTCATTAATAACCTTCTGTAAATATCCCAACCTCTAAATAACCCTCTGTAAATACCCAAGTCATTAATAACCTTCTGTAAATATCCCAACCTTAAATAACCCTCTGTAAATAACCCAGTCATTAATAACCTTCTGTAAATACACCAACCTCTAAATAACCTGTAAATACACCAACCTATAAATAACCTTCTGTAAATAACCTGATACTCTAAATAACCTTTGTAAATACCCCAGTCTCTAAAAAAACGTTCTGTAAATACCCCCGACCTCTGAATAACCTTCTGTAAATACCCCCAGCCTCTAAATAACCCTCTGTAAATACCCCAGTCATTAATAACCTTCTGTAAATATCCCAACCTCTAAATAACCTGTAAATACACCAACCTCTAAGTAACCTTCTGTAAATAACCACATACTCTAAATAACCTTTGTAAATACCCCCAGCCTCTAAATAACCCTCTGTAAATACCCCAGTCATTAATAACCTTCTGTAAATATCCCAACCTCTAAATAACCTGTAAATACACCAACCTCTAAGTAACCTTCTGTAAATAACCCCATACTCTAAATAACCTTTTGTAAATACCTCAAGCTTCTAAATAACCTTCTGTAAATATCCCAACCTCTAAATAACTTTTAGTAAATACACCAGTCTCTAAATAACACTCTGCAAATACCCCAGTCATTAATAACCTTCTGTAAATATCCCTACCTCTAAATAACCTGTAAATACACCAACTTCTAAATTACCTTCTGTAAATAACCCCATACTCTAAATAACCTTTGTAAATACCCCAGTCTCTAAATAACGTTCTGTAAATATCCCTACCTCTAAATAACCTTCTGTAAATAACCCCATACTCTAAATAACCTTTTGTAAATATCCCAATCTCTAAATAACTTTTTGTAACTACACCAGTCTGTATTTTGTATACCACCCTAACTTACCTGTAATACCTATTAAATGTCTGATTGATGGCAATCAATCATTTTCTATAGACTATCAAGAACAATAGAATCAATCACTTACAACTGGCCAAGTTTATACCTGTGAAGTTTGTGTAGTGCATGCAAGTGGTAGAAAGTGTGAGAAAAGTGGTTTGATGTACTTGTATTGTTTAAGGGGGGTATATATACAGGTGTATGAGAGTTGTATTTTTACTGGCTTGGAAGATGTACTGCAGTGTGTGTGTTAGTTGTATTTGTTAGAAAGAAGTTTGGGTAATTTTTTTTCAAAGCTACAACTTTTGGTCAATTATGGGAAATTATGGACTGGGAAAATGTATAATGAAACCATATTGAAAATATTATGAATGTAATAAAGAGCCAGTATCTGAACTTTGTTTTCTTTTCTTAATCATCGTAACAACCAGGTACACTCTTATTAAGAAGTATCGCTCCTTATCAATGATTTTTAACGTACAAACTGCATAAAGCCATTTAGAATTTAAAACAACTGAAGCCATAACAATGTTACAGCAAATCTATACAATATCATTGATGATTAAACTGTTAGAGTTTCCTTTGGTTATAAAGTACCGGAGTGATGTCTGATTTACTTTAAATAGATCCAGATCATACGTTGTTTCATTACTAACATGTCTTTATATCTTTTCTGTTACGTCATTTGGTTAATATATTAATAAAGCTGACATCAACCTATCCAAACGTTGTTGAAAATGGAATTGTATTTTAAAAATCTGTTTTTAACATTTATTGATTAAAACCAATTGATTCCATATTTGAACCATTAATACACACCGTTTGTCTTTTGCCTAGGTAATGTGTTGTGACCCCGATACTTGAATTATAAATTATACCAAAAGTAAAAAATAGAACAACTCACATTTCTATGGTAAAATTTAAATATTGGCTTAAGAATACAACATATAAGTTGTTTTACGTACTGATATTCATGTTTCTCGTACTGTTATTCATGTTTCTCGTACTGATATTCATGTTTTACGTACTGATATTCATGTTTCACATACTGATATTCACGTACTGATATTCAAGTTTTACGTACTGATATTCATGTTTTACGTACTGATATTCATGTTTCTCGTACTGATATTCATGTTTTACGTACTGATATTCATGTTTCACGTACTGATATTCATGTTTTACGTACTGATATTCATGTTTTACGTACTGATATTCATGTTTCTCGTACTGATATTCATGTTTTACGTACTGATATTCATGTTTTACGTATTGATATTCATGTTTTACTTACTGATATTCATGTTTTACGTACTGATATTCATGTTTTACGTACTGATATTCATGTTTCTCGTACTGATATTCATGTTTTACGCACTGATGTTCATGTTTCTCGTATTGATATTCATGTTTTACGTACTGATATTCATGTTTTACGTATTGATATTCATGTTTCTCGTACTGATATTCATGTTTTACGCACTGATGTTCATGTTTCTCGTACTGATATTCATGTTTTACGTACTGATATTCATGTTTTACGTATTGATATTCATGTTTCTCGTACTGATATTCATGTTTTACGTACTGATATATATGTTTCTCGTACTGATATTCATGTTTTACGTACTGATATTCATGTTTTACGTACTGATATTCATGTTTCTCGCACTGATATTCATGTTTCTCGTACTGATATTCATGTTTTACGTACTGATATTCATGTTTCACGTACTGATATTCATGTTTCTCGTACTGATATTCATGTTTTACGTACTGATATTCATGTTTTACGTACTGATATTCATGTTTCTCGTACTGATATTCATGTTTCTCGTACTGATATTATTATACATTACCGTGTCTTTTTGCAATATCTCTTAATTTTTCCACCAATATCCAATATTTTTCATTCTTTGAATCTTTCTGCCATGTGGACAAGGCTGGAAATTTTTTGAATAAAAACCCGACTCGTGTTTGGGGGTCTGGTGGTTCGCCTTTGATAAACTTCCCCGTAAGTAAACCCCTGTAAAACAACAATAGTCGAGTCTTTACACAAAATACTTAATAATTGGCCTAAGTATGTTTTTGAAAAATTTGTTTCTTATAAAGCGGTTTACGAATTTTGGCTAATCTAACTGAAATGTGAATTTATGATCTATTGATGATATATACCAGCTTTCAAATACAAGTAGCCCAGCCTTAACCCCTTAAGCCTCAGGATTTTTAGTTGAAATCATGAGAAAATAACTGTAATTTTCAACGCTTTTTTTCTGCCGTTTACGATAATTTTGTCATATACCAACCCCTATATATTATCAAAGCATATGACTTGAACTTTTTGTTTCCAACATACAAGTTCAAATATTGGTTACCATGGCAACAAAATTTCAATTTTTATGCAAAAATTAAGAAAATATCATAAAAATACTGTTCTTGTACCCATGTTTTACTCAAAACATGCATCGGACTATTGAAAATTAGCTAATACAGGAAAAAAAAAGAATAATTTGATGAAAATCAACCTTTATTACATTACATTTCATCAATAATCAAGTTCTGTATCAAATCATAATCCAGGTGTACATATTCACTTACAATATAAAAAAGTAATTAAAATCGCGAAATTCTATGTTTAAAAAATTAAAAATGGTATGGAATCAAGGCTGATTTTCAGCATATATCTTCCATATTACACTAAGGAGACCTGATATATTCTGAAAGATAAGATATTGAACTTTATGTTTTTCCCACAGAAAAAGTCAGATATTGGTTACCATGGCAACAGAATTTCAATTTTATTGCAAAAATTAAGAAAATATCAAAAAAATACTGTTCTTGGACCCATGTTTTACTCAAAACATGCATCGGACTATTGAAAATTGGCTAAGAAAGGAAAAAAAAAGAATAATTTGATGAAAATCAACCTTTATTACATTACATTTCATCAATAATCAAGTTCTGTATCAAATCATAATCCAGGTTTACATATTCACATACAATATAAAAAAGTCATTAAAATCTCTAAATTCTATGTTTAAAAAATTAAAAATGGTATGGATTCAAGGCTGATTTTCAGCATATATCTTCCATATTACACTAAAGAGACCTGATATATTCTGAATGATAGGCATAGTGTCCTGAAATCCTTTATTGCCTAAACATTAAAATAAATCAACAAATTTTCAATATATATGACTGTATAGTACATTATATCCTAATTGTACAGAACATTAATGTGCACTGCCTCCTTTCTTGGTTTTTTATTATAAATATAAAGTATTTTCACAAGTGTATATCACAGTATAAAGGTTGAAATAACAAAATGTTTCCACACATACAGATAAAAATTAGCATGATAATAATGCAGCAGGTGCCTTTTTTACATAATAGAAGTGTATATGTCATCAGCAGGTGCCTTTGTGTATATGTCATCAGCAGGTGCCTTTGTGTATATGTCATCAGCAACCAACAGGTGCCTTTTTTACATAATAGAAGTGTATAAGTCATCAGCAGGTGCCTTTTTACATAATAGAATTGTATATGTCATCAGCAGGTGGCTTTTTTTACATAATAGAAATGTATATGTCATCAGCAGGTGCCTTTTTACATAATAGAATTGTATATGTCATCAGCATGTGCCTTCTTTACATAATAGCGGTGTATATGTCATCAGCAGGTGCCTTTTCACATAAAAGAAGTGTATATGTCATTCTGACTTGAGATAAAAAAGTCATATATATATATACATGTATATGACATTTATCATGTGTGTGTGTGTGTGTATGTGTGTGTGTGTGTGTGTGTGTGTGTGTGTGTGAGAAAGAGAGAGAGAGAGAGAGAGAGAGAGAGAGAGAGAGAGAGAGAGAGAGAGAGAGAATTATGTGGTACTAGAGCAGGTTTTCAAAACATACCAAAAAATTTATTATTTGACCAGTACATTCTTAATCTTGGCAGCTGAACTATTCCCATCATTATGTGTAGGCCTAAAAATGCCATTATTTCAAAAGAAGTGGTCTCATACCAGGTATTATCAGCATGTTGAGTCATCTGCTGTCTTGCATACAAATTTGTTTGATTAGCGATGTGTAGGAAAAACGACTCAGAAAACATCAAAAAGAAAAACTGGAGAACAGGTGAATTAGGAGCAAGCTGATGAATTGGACCAACTGTTTCCTCAAACTGACCAATATCTATATCATGTAGCTGATCTGTCCAGAACTGGTCTTCATGTACGTTTGATATGTCACTTGCCAACGTTTCCATCGATGACTGACTATCATCATCGTCTCCACTGTCAGTATCAGAACTGAAGGAACGGTCACTGTAATCGTCAATTCTGGTCGAAATCAGAGCCATCACTCTCACTGTGGTAATCTGAATCCGAGTCCGAATTATCAACTGACGCCATAGTACTGGTATATAGTTAGTTTCCCGCCGACAGACTCGTACATCAAGACTTTTAAATGTTTGTAAACAATGTATAAGATATATTATAATATACCTGATCAATAAAACACCTCACAAACCCGGCGGTATTCATGACACGCTTTCCACTTCCGTGTTATTGTTTTTCTGTCATGTTGATATTGGAATTCCCGTGCATTTTTTTATAGCACATGTTTATTTCTGTATTTTCTAAATAAATCGGTAAAATTTTTTCTTCTGTCATATTTAGTTACGATTATCGATGTATGTTATTTTTATTTATGTTATTTATTAGTAAAACCGTTTCGTTTGATTCGTAACGTCTGTCGTGTTTTTCCGGGTCTTACCGTCCACCAGTACTGGTGAGTTTAAAAACAAATTAACACGTATAAACTTATGTCCATCAAATAAAAAATTATATAAATAAATTATTATATAATTTTTTTTTCAAAATCTTTATTTGATTAAAAAATAACGCATCGTAATAGAATAATTAAGACCATGATTGGAATAAATTTTATTTTTAGGAACGATTTGTTTATGAGTAAAACCACGTGACATTTCTGGATGAAAGCGGTATTGGGTTAAAAAAAGGTCGTCGTATAGAACTATCCCTAAATGCACAAATTTTAGATAGACTGTAACAATTTTGATATTTTTGAAATATGAATTTCGTCTTTTTTAAAGACATTTACTTTGTTTTGGTTTTTAAAGTGTTCTGTTGAACTTATATCAAATTAAATTTTGTGTAATTTCGGCAGTGATTTTTGTTTTATTCTGACGCCATGATTTTTAAAAAAAAAATTACTAATTTTTTCATAAGAATAGAGTGAAAATAGAAAAAAAAGTAGAAGAACAAACATTAAAGTACGTAAAAAATATTTTTATTTGATACCAAATTCGTCTATATCTGGCGAATATTAACGAAATGGAAGGCACAAGAAAATCATGGTATGACATTTTGTAAATGTCGGAAAAATATGCGTAGAAATGCGTAGTTGAGGCTTAAGGGGTTAAAGCTCATCTGAGGATATGCCGCAGACCCTCTGCAGAAATACAGTGGACAGCAACATTTAATTGTAACTATCAACTTTCCATCCTAGTTTCAATCACACTGCAAAAATACTTCCAAATATTTATGTTCTCCATATATCCTAAGACATCCAAGATTTAGCAAAAGTTTATCAATAGCTAAAAAGTTGCAAAAGTACTAAGGTGAAAAAAAACGCTATAAACTAAATTTTGACCTTCAAAAGTCTAGTTTACGAAAACAATTAAAAACTTCAAAATGTCACAACCTTTAAATAGATCCAAGACATACAATTTAAACATTATGTTGTAAGTAACGAACCTCGGGTGTTTTAAAAATATGAAATGAAACATTAAATATGTATATATATATATATATATATATATATATATATATATATATATATATATATATATATATATATATATATAAACAAGAGATAAATAAATAGGCTTGACCTATGACCTTGACCCAATTAAAGGGCTAATAAAAGATAATGCCAATATTAAAAATCCATTGTCATTATCTGTTCACATAGTCTAGGTAATTTATTACTGTAGTATTCTTTGATATTAATAACAAATCATTAATTAATGTAAAGTTAACCTTTGACTTTGACCTGTTAAGTTAACCTTTTACTTTGACCTGTTAAGTTAACCTTTTCCTTTGACATGTTAAGTAAACCTTTTACTTTGACCTGTAATGTTAACCTTTAACTGACCTGTTACGTTAACCTTTGACTTTGATCTGTTAAGTTAACCTTTTACTTTGACCTGTTAAATTAACCTTTGACTTTGACCTGTTACGTTAACCTTTGACTTTCACCTGTTAAGTTAACCTTTCACTTTGACCTGTTAAGTTTACCTTTTACTTTGACCTGTTAAGTTAACCTTTTTTACTTTGTCCTGTTGAGTTAATCTTTGACTTTGACCATTTTAAGTTAACATTTGACTTTGACCTGTAAAGTTAAACCTTAACTTCATGCTATGACCTTGAATTTTAAATGCATAACATTGAACTATTAATCGAAACGGTTTATATATCAACGCCTTCAAAATACGAATTTAAATAAAAAGTTTAAGTGTTTTCTAAAAACATTGACCATTTCAGTATTCTTTTGCACCTATGATATTGAACTATATCAAAATTTATGCCTATAATATCTTAATATACATACTGTGGGTAATTGTTCAGATAAATAACCTTTTTTATTCATATGCAGCTGTGACCTTGACCTTTAAATTCATGACAACATTTACGTGGCGATTGTTTTTCGAGGTGAGCGAGTATGTTTATTTGGTTTTAAACCGCATCAGTATGTTAAATGAACATTCCTCTATGAGTAACTGTATATACAAAGTTATTATAAATTTTAAAATAATAAAAATAAATGCTAATTTACATGCAAACCAACATTATCACTGACAAGTGTATTACAGGATCTATGATTAAATATTTATATTATATACTTTGTTTAAGAAGTGTAGAGATGGAATCATTAATAAGGACAGTTATATTACCCTCTTAAAGGACTCCATGGGACAACTGTCAGTCCCTCATTTCTACAAACATGGAACTCTTCTAACTCCGAATGTCTGCATAACAGGTTATACTGTTGCTGAGATTGAAAATATCAATTGGATTAATAGAAATACATACACAATATAACAATGATGGGGGGAGAGAGGCATCGTTTTATATAACGAATTATCCAAATTATCAACACGATATAAAGAAAGAGTATTTATAATGATTGTCATGATCTTTGATTTCAAGTAGAAAAATTACTTAAACATTTGATTTTACCTGCTCCCAATACTGCAACGTTTTGATATTTCAATTGTATCTGACCCGATGTCGTATTTTAATTGTATCTAACGCTATATAATATTTTGATTGTATCTAACGCTATGTATAATATTTTGATTGTATATGACAGGATGTCGTATTGTGATTGTATCTGACCCGATGTCGTATTGTGATTGTATCTGACGCGACGTCGTATTGTGATTGTATCTGACGCGATGTCGTATTGTGATTGTATATGACACGATGTCGTATTGTGATTGTATCTGACGCGATGTCGTATTGTGATTGTATATGACAGGATGTCGTATTGTGATTGTATCTGACCCGATGTCGTATTGTAATTGTATCTGACTCGATGTCGTATTGTAATTGTACCTGACCCGATGTCGTATTGTAATTGTATCTGACGCGACGTCGTATTGTGATTTTATCCGACCCGATGTCGTATTGTGATTGTATCTGACCCGATGTCGTATTGTGATTGTATCTGACGCGACGTCGTATTGTGATTGTATCTGACCCGATGTCGTATTGTGATTGTATATGACACGATGTCGTATTGTGATTGTATATGACACGATGTCGTATTGTGATTGTATCTGACGCGATGTCGTATTGTGATTGTATATGACAGGATGTCGTATTGTGATTGAATCTGACCCGATGTCGTATTGTGATTGTATCTGACCCGATGTCGTATTGTAATTGTATCTGACCCGATGTCGTATTGTGATTGTATCTGACCCGATGTCGTATTGTGATTGTATCTGACGCGACGTCGTATTGTGATTGTGTCTGACCCGATGTCATATTGTGATTGTATCTGACGCGATGTCGTATTGTGATTGTATCTGACCCGATGTCGTATTGTGATTGTATCTGATCCGATGTCGTATTGTGATTGTATCTGACCCGATTTGAATCCTACTGTCAGATCTTGATATGGCAAACTTTTTTTATACGTGCTTATGGTCGGTTTCTCTAGATAGCAAGCAATATATGTTGTGGAGTTCACGAGAATTCGGTTTTGTTTCGTATCAGCCATAAACGCGTACTATAAACTACCAACATAAGAGATCGACTACTCTCACCTGTAAACTTATCATTGGTGTCAAACCCATAAATTTACTGTAATCCATGACCTTCTGTAACTGCCAACCAACTAGGTTACTGCAACCTATATATCTGACCTTGTCGCATCTTACCAAATCATGAAAGGTTCGCAAGGTTTCCTCGATTGGTGTCGCTGCATCCCACATGTGCATCTAGTTTAAAATGACAATTCAAAAAGACATGATTCACAACAATGTCGTTATTGCAACAATTATGGATAAAGGGGTTTATAATGTAATTAAATACCGAATTCTTGGGAAAGTTTGTAAAAGCAAAAAGTTACCACCATAAATAATGTAATAACAATCGTCTTGTATTACTATTAACAACTGTAACAAAATTGGTTCGTAACCACTTCATGAAGGTGGTAAATGGAGGATCTGGAACCCCATATTAAGGTTTCAAGAGACATGTAGTTTATTCTATATTCAGAATTGCCGGTAACTGACTTGTGTGTAGTGTGGTCGTGTAAAGGAGGGGGCATGCTGCGTCACCGCTTCAACATATTTTCAAGCTTCTCTTTTGTTCACTTTTCCTTCCCCGCCGTAAAGTGATTGTCCTGAGTATTTATGTATGTGTTTATGCATATGAATACAGATAAGTTGCATGTATTTGTATGTCTTTTATGTACCTTACACAGGTAATTATAGAATTAAAAAACAACAATTTTGTCAAGGAAATAATGAAAGTATCTGTTTCAATTACTGTAACTAAGATCAACTGAGAGTATACACTGACCGGCTGTAATTTCTTAGATTATCTTATCATATTCTGCCGTACGTTAAACAAGGTCTCGATGGTCGAGTGGTCTAAAGCGTGCGTTTACGGATCGCAGCGTCTCTTTCCGCCTTCGTTAAAATCCCACTCCGCACAAATTCTAGTGTGAGAAAGTTTGTCAGTTCGCTTGCCTAAGGTCGGTAGTTTTCCGGGCACTTCGGTTTCCTCCACCATCCCAGAACTGCCCGCGTAAAACACCATTACTTCACTCCACTCCGTATGTTTAACACCGTATAGCAAAGGGTTTCTAAAACTGCATGATGTAATCAACTATACCAATCAAAGCTTGATGTGCAATAATTGATACCTTAGAAGATAATAAATGACATTTGTCCAAATTGTCCAAAGCTAAAGAATTATATAACTCCATGTTTTGAAAATTTCTAAAAAGACTGTATATTGTTACACATTTTATTGTCAATAATTATATACATGCGAGGCAAGCCAAAGCTAAAAAGGGTCGTATATCTACCGTCATAAGAATAAGCTTTATGAAAATATGTCAAATTACATATGAAAACTGTGTCACTGGAAACGGCCAGAAACTACAACAAAAACGTGTGTAACGACATATGTATCAACAGCTGTTTAACACCGATGATATACTAGTATAACGTTCGTGACTGAAGACATTGGGTAGTGAAATAATGGTTTCATTTCATTTGCCTTCTGTAACCAATGAACACAATGAATTTGAGCCTAATATTAACCAGTGTACAGTTTTAATAGATTCTAGATTACAATAGAATCAAATACGTAATTTATGACAGTTAACCGATGGGGAAAGGGAAGCAACTCGAACAAAATTACGATACGACCATGTCATCCATACAACGGTCACACAAGATCAGAATCGGCAAGATCGCGAAAATTACCACCACGCGAAATGTCAAGTATCCGATTTCCACTCGCAAAAATAACCACGATTAAAATATAACGTTCGTGACTGAAGACATTGAGTTGTGAAGTAATGGTGTTTAATACTGGAGTGAAGAGCCTCAATTATGTTTAGCATTAGGAACTGGCTTGTTAAAGAAACCGATTTCTACCTAGGAAACCATCCCCTTTCAGCAACTTTAATTTGTTTCCATCCGTAGGTAATTGGAGGCAGGCGACTTTTGAACGGACTTGTCATTACGGCAAAATGAGATTTAGTGAGAGAATAGAATTATTATCCAAAAAAGGAGTTCTAGACTTCGATCATTTTGGATACCAATTCGATAAAAGAACGGGCACTAGTCAAATAAATAAATAAACAAACAAATAAATAAATACCTGATAAAGATCTATAAAATAGGTTTTTAATCTCTCTAGACTTCGATCTATACTCTCTGTTATATGTCGTCTGCCAAGCCCCCCGGAATTCGGATTTGTCTCATCCATCTTCAACCGACATTTTGTAGCTATAACGAACTTGTCTCTCTTTTTTCTAAAGATACAAATTCAACTCATGCTTTTCATTGTGACATTGTTTATACATATTATATATTTTATGTTGATAAAATTCGGTATAGGTACGGTAGTAAATTAATCCATGACAATTTCTATTTTATTGTAAAAGTCACCATAACGCTTATTGTAAGTCACCATAACGCTTATTGTAAAAGTAACCATAACGGTTATTGTAAAAGTCATCATAACGCTTATTGTAAAAGTCACCATAACGGTTATTGTAAAAAGTCATCATAACGCTTATTGTAAAAGTCACCATAATGCTTATTGTAAAAGTCATCATAACGCTTATTGTAAAAGTCACCATAACGCTTATTGTAAGTCACCATAACGCTTATTGTAAAAGTCACCATAACGCTTATTGTAAAAGTCATCATAACGCTTATTGTAAAAGTCACCATAACGCTTATTGTATAAAAGTTTTTTTTCTCTTGTCTTAGTGCTGATTTCTAAACCCTTTTTTGCTCAAAACATTTTAAAAAAGGCGCAGAGAAAACTATTATAAACAAAACAAATTTTAAAAATGGATTTTTAAATAATTATAAATTACAGTTAGGATATTAGGTAAAGACATTTTGTTTTTGTGTTTTTAGTTAAAACGTCATTAGCAAAAAATGTAATTAAAAATATAATTAAAAATGAAATTAAAATGAAATTTAACAAATAAATAAATGCACATAAATGCACAAGTTTAATGCATCGTCACCTAACACATGACTGTTGATTTTACCTGCAGACAAACAGAGAGAGAGAGAGAGACAGAGAGACAGAGACTAAACACTATTATTACTATTATTTTTCTGATATAAATCTGGGTCTGGAAAAATATTACCCGTTTTTTTTTTTAAGGTTATATTTTTTTATGATTCAGGTTATATATTTTGTCTATTTTTTTTATTCATGTTAACAGACAGGAACGCTGGTGCTCTTTTTAACTTAAGCTCATAGATATCCTTTCGTTTAAAATAAATGTAGTTTAAAAGAAAACCTTTCCTGATCATGAGCCCGTCCTAATGTTTTCAAGTTTCTTCATTGTAAGTTACAACAAAGAAAACATACAAACAAATATAAATACAATAGCATACATGAGTAAACATATACAAATATTTAAATATATAATTTACATATTTTACACTTTTTCTGAGTTTCCAATAACTTTAAGGTTTTCTAGTTTGATACCTGTTACGAGTGGCCGGGTGTTTCTTTTTATTTACTTTTTTGTCACCGTATGACTATAATAATACCATACCTCGCCAACCAGTTTCCAATTATTTTTTCTGATGTTCCTAGAGCATATATATCAGCTGTGTCAATAAAATTACCACCTAGTTGTGAATATCTCTCTAATATCTTAATTGAATCTTCTTCGCTGGTTTGATCAGGATTTTTGAAAAACTAAAATAAACATTGTAAAACAAGACAGTTAAAAGTTATAATCATAATAAATAAAAAATAGATCAGACTATAATTATTTATAATAATTACAAATAATATTGGGTTCTGAAATTAGGAAACAGACTAAAACTAAATTTAAAATAAATAGCAATCGCCCAACAGATTGGAAATGTTTATCCAATAATTTAATTATTTAATTAATTAATTAAGACGACTAAATTGTTGATATACATAATTTTTTATGATTATATAACGCCGGCATTAATGCTGACGATGGTTTTCATGGACGGTTAAATTAAAACAGGAAGATTGAAGGGGCTCATTAATTTTTGTGCTTTTGGTGCCATGAAGGGGTTTATTAGTTTTGTCCTTTTGGTGCCATGAAGGGATTCATTAATTTTTGTCCTTATGGTGCCATGAAGGGGCTCATTAGTTTTTGTCCTTTTGGTGCCATGAAGGGGCTCATTAGTTTCTGTCCTTATGGTGCCATAAAGGGGCTCATTAGTTTTTGTCCTTTTGGTGTCATGAAAGGGCTCATTAGTTTTTGTCCTTATGGTGCCATGAAGGGGCTCATTACTTTTTGTCCTTTTGGTGCCATGAAGGGGCTCATTAGTTTTTGTCCAAAAGAGCTCATTAGTTTTTGTCCTTTTGGTGTCATGAAGGAGTTCATTATTTTTTGTTTTTTTGGTGTCATGAAGGGGTTCATTAGTTTTTGTCCTTATGGTGCCATGAAGGGGCTCATTAGTTTTTGTCCTTTTGGTGTCATGAAGGGGCTCATTAGTTTTTGTCCTTATGGTGCCATGAAGGGGCTCATTAGTTTTTGTCCTTTTGGTGCCATGAAGGGGCTCATTAGTTTTTGTCCAAAAGGGCTCATTATTTTTTGTCCTTTTGGTGTCATGAAGGGGCTCATTAGTTTTTGTCCTTTTGGTGTCATGAAGGGGCTCATTAGTTTTTGTCCTTTTGGTGTCATGAAGGAGTTCATTAGTTTTTGTCCTTTTGGTGTCATGAAAGGGCTTATAGTTTTTGTCCTTTTGGTGTCAGGAAGGGGCTCATTAGTTTTTGTCCTTTTGGTGTCATGAAGGGGCTCATTAGTTTTTGTCCTTTTGGTGTCATGAAGGAGTTCATTAGTTTTTGTCTTTTTGGTGTCATGAAGTTAATTTGTGTTTGTCCTTTTGGTGTCATAAAGGAGTTAATTAGTTTTTGTCCTTTTGGTGTCATGTGCTGTAAATGATTTCATTCTTGACTACCCAACAGTTGATAATATGCATTCTCAAAATAAGTTACTTTCTTACCAAATTGCACGATAGAACTGAGACCAGTAGTACCTGTTTAAGAAGATTATGATGCATCCCGAACATCAGACCAAAACAAGAGTAAAAGTACTTAAAGAACCAGATGATCTAAGAAGTTTTAATGTACGTCAGTAAAATTCATTTTTATTTATAATAAAGTAATGTTGACTTACGCCATTCATTCCTTCAGATGTTCCAAAAGTCATTCCTCCAAGACATATATTGGATACCACTAATCCAGACCGTCCAAGAAACTGATGTTCCATCCTACATATGTCGTTAAAAACACGCACACATAGACAATCAATACGTTAGTCTAATAAATGAACAACAAACTCAACAAAATTTTGTTAAAAACCCTGCAATCTCTTAATTAAAAACTACTTCTTCAATTCAACATTTTGTTCTAATATTTACAAAGAAGCTTTTAACTCTATTATGAATTGTTGTAGTATAAACATGTAAAGTTCAACCGGGAATGTTACAATAAATCTAGCTTAAATACTAGATAATATGGCTTCAGTAAAATATACATACAAGATCAAGTTATACAGTGTTAATGTGTATTGTTCTTATCACTAGACTATAAGGGCTTGTTAGATAATTAAATTGTAAACACAATTACACAGAACAATATATACGTAATAATCCGTTAACAATTTGCGTTATCTTTCTTTGTCCAATTGTATCAATCAATCGATCAATCGTCAAGTCATTAAGATTGTTAAGATTTATTTTAAACAATGAAAAACACAATGTCTACGAACTATACAAACTGTAATCTTATTTTTGATAAACACTGACGACCAATATAGGACAAAATATAAATTTGTACAAGGGGTGTTAAATGATGTCCAAAATGATTTCCTTTCTATATTTATTATATTAGTATATTTATCTCTTCTTTCTTCTCATTGTCATAGTGAAATCCTTTTTTTTTTCGGTATCACAATACTTTGACGGAATATTTAGCATCTTCTAATCTCGAGGACATTGCGGGGAAAAACTTAATTGAAGTTTTAAAGGGTACCTGTAACGATTTTCAGTTTTGACATATTTTATTCGTCGTACTTAAATATGGCTGTAGCGAAAATTCCAAAAAATTCCATTCCATAATAAGGTAGATATCGGTGATTTTCTAATACATCTCTAGAAATCCAAATCAAAAAGGTCGATATCGAGGCTCCTGTGTTGTGACGTCATACCAGTAACATACATCCACAGAATATTATTTACCAACTACTAAAATAAGTCAAATACGAACTCGTGGTTAAACTTTTTATGATTATTTTACGAGAAAACGATTTAATAAAGTGGAATTAACATCTGTTAGACATGTACCGATAATTAAGCATTGAATTTTATTTTCGTTCGTTTCATTGAGAATTGACACGAATGCAGCCTGTGCACACGGTGTAATTTGCGTAGCGAATTACGCCACGTGTGCACAGGCTGCATTCGTGTCAATTCTCAATGAAACGAACGAAAATAAGATTCAATGCTTATAATTAAATTTTGTAAAGTTCAAACTAAATAACCAACACTATAATTACTTTGAGTTTTTTAATTATTTAACAAGTTAAACAACTGAACATAGACATTTTGCGTATGAATACATCGTTAGTATAGGCTGATAATTAAAATGACGTCATCAACGGGATACGTCAACTTGCGGCAGATCACCAAACCAAGACGTTCTCGAGTAAACATGTGCAACGAAATCTTGTAGTTTAATCCTGAATTTGAAGTACATGTAAACTGAAACACACAACCATGAAAAGAAGAATTTGAAACTATTCCAGAGGAAAGCAAACTGTTACAATTCCATGTCACTTGGAAATTACTTGCAGTAGCTTGTTGCAGACTTGTTACTTCACTGGTAGTTGTAGGGACAAGTGCATTGTTTACACCAGAAGAAACTGCAGATAGTATGTGACTGATAGATTTTTTCTGTTGTGTTGAACATTGCCTGTTGTAGCTACGCACGGATCCTTCACTACGGTGTCCTGTCATATACATGATGTAACGAAGCTCGAAACCGGCATCATTTATAGCCTGAATTGCAGTCGCACGAATGCAGTGTGTAGTGTACCTATTTGAACAGCCAGCATTTCTGGAAATATCAGACATAAACTGTGTAAATTGGTGGTATTTTAAGGGTTTAGTTGTGTACCAGTTTTGTTCATTTTGTGGGGATTCATCTGAGAATTTTGTGCAATGATTAAACAGGGACTTAGAGTTTTTGTTTGTTTTTGATAAAAAATATTTATAAATTTTATATTTATTGATAAAATAAGTGATGCAACGGGGCAGCGATTAGAATTTTCTGAAGCATACATTCTTTTTTTTCGGCAGGATTTTCATTGCCGTCTAATCCACCTTGCCAATTTTTTTTTCCATCGTTTCGTGTGACAGGTGTACATATTCAAGACCATTCTCGTCGCGAGAAAATACAAATGATTGAGGATTTAACTGTTTATGGAATTTAAGACCTCGCGTAACAAAATTCATAGAGATGTCATACCAAACACGGTAACGTAAAATTACTGGATTACATTCTGAGTACAAGTAAGTGGATATTTTAATTATATCTTCATTTGTGATTATTTCTTTATGTTTTGTGCCCCTTGATAGACCATGTTGTAAATTGTACTTAAGTTTTCCATCCAAAATATCATTCGACGACCGAAAAGCTCTGTCTCTGACAATGTCAATGTTTCTTCCAATATCTTTTAGATATCTGTTCAAAGCAGATCTGATGTTTTTCATTGTATTCTTGTGGTATTCGATACCCTTTTCTCTTAGTTTTTTGTTAATTTTTTCTGAATATTTTGTAGTAGGCCTAGCTTCAGCGTAAAATTTTCCCAGAAGCACATTTAATTCTGTTTCTGTAATATTTTGGAAATCTGTTTCAGTTCCTATTGTCGCATTACTCTATTCTACAAATAAATTTTTTAAAAATCCTTTTTTTTTTATTTACAGATAGTGAAATCTGAGTTTCCAACGTTGTTTAATCCATACTTTGTAAAACCCCTTGTTTAGAAAAAATTATCGAATGTCATTTCGCGACCAATTTTTGTAGAAAAAAAATTGAGACACTTTTTTCATGATTCTTACATACTTTTTAAGTTGTCAGGTATTTTTTTTCCAAAATCATTTCAAAAAAAAATAAATAAAGAAAATATATGTAACATAGGGTTAGTTAAGATTAATTTATTAGTAGTTATCTTATTTAGTAATAAATAAATTAATTAAGTTTGTCTTTGTTTTTACTGTGTCGTCTTCTGTGACTAGTAACATGTACTAAGTGGGTGTGTGCGTGTACTTTTATGGGTGAGTGACTTCCGAGTATGGTTTTGTCCAGTATGTGTGTGTATGTTGTTATCCAGGATGAACGATTTTCCTTACTTTGCATGAGTTACACTGCATGCTTACTCCTCTATATAAATAAATTTTTACTTTTCCTTAGTCCACACCTGGCGCCTCATGGTAAATGAAACACATACATAATTTTATATGGGAACATCTGGTAAGAATAATTTTATACATGTATTGAATTTCTAATATTGAGTTTTCTGAAAATTTCGGTCGCTTTTGTCATTTCGAAATTATTCTTCATTTGTATTTGTATTTGTTTTAGACTTCGTCCTTCGTCTCAATAAAATAGATATATACGAAACCACGATGTGTTACATGTTTTACAAGCCCTGGTTAAATTTGGCGCCCAACGTGAATTAGGAAGTCAGATGTTTCCCTGCCTCCAGTTTCCAAAAACAGAAGGTAATTGATATGACTACATATTAATTTCTGCCATGGAAGAATTGTACGATTGCATGGACGTCCAGTACAGTTGTTGATTTCATGTGGGTTGAAAAACAGGGACGCGATTGAGTAAACCGTTCAGTTTGGAAAACAAAGATTGGTAGAAAATGGTTTAATATTCCATATTCGCAAATTTGAAATTGGTGTTTAAAAATTCAAAATGTTGTGTTGATATTCAAAATTCTCAAAATTTTGTTTGCTGCTCGTTACAGACAATATGAAAAAAACTCGTGCAAAAAGTGCTACGCATGTTTCGTCGGACATAGACTTATTTTGATTGAACATTCATTGGTTTAACTTTGATTGGACATTCATTGGTTTATATATTTCATAATTCCATTCCATATTTAAGCATTGTGTTGAACTAATCTAATATGCTTTTGAATTTTGTTTATATTAATTTAATTGAAAAGAAAGCCACATATCTTGTGTAGAAATTTGTATAATTTAATTTTTGTTGAACTTTTTGATTTTTTTTTAAATTGTCTTAAACCTTAAATTTAAGATAAAAACCTCTTCCCCGAAATCACGGGTAATTTGCACATTTTCCCTTTCTGGATGTAGAGTGTAGGACGTTCATTTTGTATATATGCGAGAGTGTGTTTAGCATTTATGTTTATATGTTACATGTTTTTATGTTTCTGTGTTATATGTATATAAAGATGAGTATCGTAGTTAAGTATAGTGTAAAGTGTAGTTAAGGCATACTGGTTTAATTCAATAACACTTAAATCATCATGTCGTTGTCAGAACATGATATGATTCAGTCGTTAGAGGCTACAGGAAAATACAACATTACTCCCAAGAAGCCCGATCCAAAATTAGAAATAGGGGCACAATTTAAGGATACTCCTCGTTCTTTAATTGGAAATTTGTTAAAAGCATCATATCCCACTAGTAGTAGTACGCCTAGCACTGGTGCTATTCAAAAAGGCATGAAATATACTGCACATTTAAATTTGGGAACCGATAATAAACTTCATGAAACGCATGACTGTGTCACAGAGGATCAAAATGATTCTTATATTTTCAAAACTGCTCCAAGTGTTCCCAAAATACCCCAGTTTTCGGGAGATGACCCACCACAAAAAGGTGACGTCACTTACACTGAATGGCGATTTGAAATTAAATGTTTGGAGGGGGATCCTGATTTATCACCAAATTTACTATTACAGTCAATTAGGAGATCTTTGCGTGGCACTGCTTGGAAAATGGTAATTCCGTTGGGAGAGAAAGCGTCACTTGTAGATATTTTAACAAAATTAGATTCTTTGTTTGGTGAAATATCTACTAATGGCATGATATTACAAGAATTTTTTAATTCATATCAGATGCAAAATGAATCTGTAACGGCCTTTGGTTGTAGACTTGAATGAATGTTACAATCTGCTGTAGAATGTGGTTATTTAGATCGCAACTGCAAAAATGGTTATTTAAAAGAGAAATTTTGGACGTGTTTAAGATCTGAAAGTCTTAAAGCACAGACTAGACACAAATTTGAAACAATTGAACGATATGAGGATCTATTGAAAGAAGTAAGGAAGGTAGAGAGGGAATTAAATATTTCAAATTTCCCGCCTCAGGTTAAAACGCCTGTAAATACTATTACTTCTCAAAACAAAAAGATTTCTCATCAAGCTGTTATTAATTCTGATAGGTTTAATGATCTAGAATTGAAGTTTGATAAAAAGTTGGAGCAATTAGAAAAACGACTAGATGATAAACTTAATCAGAAATTTGATCTGATTTTACAAAAACTAGATCAAAGAAATTCTTCTATAAATAATCAACAGCAAAGTTTCAATGATAACAGTCAAGGTAGAGGTTATTAAGGTCGTTTCTCTGGGTCACCTTCATCTGGAAGAGGAAGGGGAAATACTAGTAATTCAAACCACCCAAACTAGTGATGGCTTCTGGTGAGGGCCAGCCGGAAGCCGCTTGTAAATTAAGTGGCCTATCACTTTTGAATAGGATGGTTGGAGTTTCAAATATGACAGAGGTATATTTGAAAGGTGAAATTCATCGGGCTTTGATCGACAGTGGGTCAATGGTGACCACTATGTCAAAATCATGTTACGATAATTTAACTCGTAAGCCATCATTGTTTGCTTTAGACAAGTTAGGATTGCAAGTTTCATTAGCAGATGATTCAAATCTTGAGTATTTAGGCTATGTAGAGTGTAGTATTTCGGTTCCATTCTTAAATGATGTTGAATTTCATGTTCCGGTTTTAGTACCAGATTCAAAGTTAAATGATATGTGTGATATAATTATAGGTACTAGTGAAATTAAGGTTATGTACAAATCAGGTAAATGAGTCTGACAAGAATATTCCTAATGCATGGCGTTTAGCTATGGACAGTATTAAGTGTAAAGTTCATTGTGTAAGATCTGCAAATAAAAAATGTTTGGAGATTGGTCCTTACCAGTCTGCAGTAATTAACGGTATTGTAAGAGGTTTAGATCAGGATGTAAAATAAATTGTGACTGAAAATTTAGAAAATCAGTACAATTATATAGTATGCCCTAGAGTTTTAAAAGTCAACAACACCTCTATTGCAAAGATTCAGGTTAAAATCTGCAATATTTCTGCAAAGGCAATTAGTATAAAACCAAGGTCAGAATTATGTCAAGTTAACGAGGTCAAGGTTATTGATGACTTGGCACAAAACAATTCAAATATTACAGAGTCCTATAAGGTCACTGAGAGTACTACTGATAATATTGTGAATGAATTAGGCGTTGATGTGAATGTATCTGTTTTAGATTCTTCACAGATGGGTAAAGTTAACAAACTTCTAAGCAAATGGAAGCACATTTTTTCTACAAGTCCCCTTGACCTAGGTAAAACTGACATAGTTAAACACAAAATAGAACTTGAAAACTCCAAGCCTTTTAAACAACCTTATAGAAAAATCCCTCCAGCAATGTATGAGGAAGTTCGCCAGCACATCAAGGAGATGCTTGATTCCGGGGTTATAAGGGAATCAAATAGCCCTTTTTCTTCCAATTTAGTCTTGGTAAGGAAGCGTGATGGGACTCTGCGCATATGCCTAGATTTTAGGATGTTGAACTCTCTCACTCTCTTCCTAGGTTTGATGACATAATCGACACTGTCAGTGGGTCCAAATATTTTTCAAAGTTGGACTTAAGATCTGGTAACTGGCAGGTCGAAATAGAGGAAGAAGATAAACAGAAAACGGCTTTCTCTGTAGGAAACTTAGGTTTCTATGAATGCAGCCGTATAGGCATGGGTTTAACTAATGCTCCGAGTACTTTCCAACGCCTAATGGAAAAATGTATGGGCAAAATGTTGCTCAAAGAAGTGCTTATATTTCTTGACAATATTCTCATTTTTGCGAATACATTTGAGCAACACATCGAACGGTTAGAGTCTGTGTTTGCCAGGTTGGCTCAGCACAATTAAAAACTTAAACCTTCCAAATGCGAGCTATTTAAAACGTCAATTACATACTTGGGTCACGTTATATCGGAGAAAGGTATATCTACAGATCCCGAAATAAACTTTAGCTGTCGACAACTGGCCACCCCCACAAAATGTAAAAGAATTGCGTCAGTTTTTGGGATTTGTTGGGTATTACAGACGCTTTGTTAAGAACTATTCAAAGATAGTACAGCCTCTTAATGCTTTATTAATAGGTCATTCAACCAACAAATCTGCTAAGCAATCTAAAGTTAAGAAAAAACCTACCAGTTGGATATGGGTTGAATCTCAGCAGAGAGCTTTTAACACTATAAAACAAAAGTTAATTGAGCCTCCTATTTTAGCATATGCTGATTACTTTCTACCATTTATCCTCCACACTGATGCTAGTAATGTTGGACTAGGTGCTGTTTTATATCAGAAAAAAAATGGTGTTGAGAGGGTGATAGCATACGCTAGTCGTGGTTTAAGACCAAGTGAGCGTAACTACCCAGCTCACAAGCTGGAATTTCTAGCTTTAAAATGGGCTATCTGTGACAAATTTCATGATTACCTGTATGGTTACAGTTTTGATGTAGTCACTGATAATAATCCGCTCACATATATCTTGACCAAGGCCAACCTTGATGCCACTAGTCATCGTTGGGTTGCCTCCCTTGCAACGTATAATTTAACTCTGTCTTATAGACCAGGGAAGATGAATTCTGATGGGGATGGTCTTTCCCGTAAACCCCAGGTCTTTACAGATACAATTAAAGCCATATGCGAGTCTGTTTAAGTTTCTATTCCCCTCGCATTATGTGTATCACAAGAATGTATTTCTCATACGGCCGATGAGGCAGCATTAACTGGTGAGCACTTTAACAGTATAAACTGGCAAACTGAGCAGAGTAAAGATAGAACGTTACGGAGAGTTGTTGACTTGGTAAGAAGCGGTTTTCGCCCAAGGGTAAAAGGTCTAGCAAGGGAATCGCTAAGCGTCCAAAAGTATCTCAGGGAATGGAATCGTCTTCAATTACACGGAGATATTTTGTACCGTACCAGCTTCTTTAGATGGTCACCAAGTCAAGCAACTAGTGCTGCCCGAGTCATATCATCAATTAGCTTTAAAGATGATTCATGATGATACAGGTCATCAAGGTAAAGAAAAAACTTTGTGGCTAGCAAAGCAAAGATTTATTGGCCTGGTTTAGAAAATGATATTAATAACAAAGTGGAAAATTGTGGCAGATGCATAAGGCGTAAGCAGCCAGTTAGACCAGCTGCCGAGCTTGTGCCTATTAACACCACCAGGCCCATGGAACTAGTTTGCATAGACTTTCTCTTCCTTGAAAAATCTAAAGGTGGATATGAACATATCCTGGTTATAACTGATCATTTTACCAGATACTCTCAGGCTATACCTTGCCGTAATCAATTGGCTCATACAACAGCCAAGGCATTATTTGAAAATTTCATTTTATTTTATAGTTTTCCTGAGAAACTCCATAGTGATCAGGGTCGCAACTTTGAGAGTAAAGAAATCAAAGAATTATGTAAGCTGGCAAATGTCAGAAAAGTAGAACTACCCCTTACCACCCCATGGGCAATGGCTCGGCTGAACGCTTCAATCAGACTCTTCTTAAAATGCTAGGTACTCTTGAGGAGGATAAAAAGGCCGATTGGAAATCTTATGTTGCACCTTTACTGCAAGCGTATAATGCCACTAAAACGAGGCAACTGGCTATTCTCCCCATTATCTTATGTTTGGCTGGCATCCTCGCCTGTCAGTTGATGCATATTTAGGACTTGATCCTGATAATGATGAGAAAGTTAGTCACGAGACTTACGTAGAAAAGTTGAGAGATCGAATGCGGTATGCGTACGAGTCTGCAGCTAAAGAAGCCACTAAGCTTGCTGCTCGTAACAAGTTAAGATATGATAGTAAAGTACGAGATTCTGTTATTGAAGTCGGTGATCGTGTTCTTGTTCGTAAAGTGGGACATATAGGTAAACAAAAACTGGCTGATAAATGGGATCAACAACCCTATTTGGTTATTCACAAACCAAGTGGTGATATACCCGTTTAAAAAGTGCGACCAGAGTTTGGGAAGGGGCCCTCCCGCACTCTCCATCGCAATATGTTATTGCCATTTAATATTATTCCATCAGAGGAAGTGAATTTTACAATTCAATCTAAAGATGGCAAGCCAGTTAAAACCCAATCTGTTGTGAATTTAACAGAAGTCTCGGAATCTGAAAGCACAGAATCAGACGAAGAAAGGTCTCAAAATGCCCGTTATATCATACCCCAACGAAGGAAAAAATTTTAATTTCACGTCATCGCCAGGCTTAGCAAAAACGAATGATACTGTCAATATATCAGAATCATTAATATCTAACAATTTAGTTGATTAAGATAATACAAGAAAAAATATTACTAGTATTGAAATACCTCAAAATAACAGATCAATCAAAGATGCATCTGTTGATATCAGTTCTATTAGAAATGAACATAAAAATGAAATAGAAACTGAAAATAGTGATTATGATTTACGCTGGTCACAACGACCTAGAAAACCACCTGATCGATTTGATGAGTGGGTAACCTCACAGATAGTTATAGATGGAGAGTATTTTGTCTAATATTTGTTATCAGTTAGTTTTATGGGGTTTTGTAGATTTAAGTTGGTATTAGTAGCTTGTTTTGTTGCAAAACAAACCAGTTGATATGTAAAATATTTTCAGGTAAATCATCATTTGATGTATTTATTATAAATGTAGATTAATCCTTCAAAATTGAAGCTATAAAACTTAGTATTATAAGCAGGAAGACTAGTCTCAGACTATGCCAATAATTTCTTTCATTAAAATTAGTTGTTTCATAAATTATAAAAGTTATGAAAAATAAATAACTAAAAATATAGGTGAAAATATGGTACATAAAGGAAACCGAAATGTCGGGAGACATTTCCTTAGGAGGGGGAAAATGTAACATAGGGTTAGTTAAGATAAATTTATTAGTAGTTATCTTACTTAGTAATAAATAAATTGATTAAGTTTGTCTTTGTTTTTACTATGTCATCTACTGTGACTAGTAACATGTACTAAGTGGGTGTGTGCGTGTACTTTTATGGGTGAGTGACTTCCGAGTATGGTATTGTCCAGTATGTGTGTGTATGTTGTTATTCAGGATGAACGATTTTCCTTACTTTACACGAGTTACACTGCATGCTTACTCCTCTATATAAATAAATTTTTTACTTTTCCTTAGTCCACAACTGGCGCCTCATGGTAAATGAAACACATACATAATTTTATATGGGAACATCTGGTAAGAATAATTTTATACATGTATTGAATTTCTAATATTGAGTTTTCTGAAAATTTCGGTCGCTTTTGTCATTTCGAAATTATTCTTCAAATCTTCATCTTGTTAGTATTGTATATTTGTATTTGTATTTGTTTTAGACTTCGTCCTTCGTCTCAATAAAATAGATATATACGAAACCACGATGTGTTACATGTTTTACAAGCCCTGGTTAAACAAAAAAAATTAAAATAAAACAAATACATGTAGAATCTATTCCTGTATTATTTTTCTTTATTTATTTATTTTATTTATTTATTTATCGGTGACACAGCGTGCTAGATATCCAGATAGCTCAATGTAGAGCACTCATTTACAAGTGAGAGGTTCCGGGTTCAAATCCCGGTCTGGACTTGTATGCATTAGTTGTGACATCATCATCATCATTATTGTCATCATCATCAAATCATTATTATTAACTTGAAACAATTTATATTCCCATTTTGTGTTTCTCTTTGTCGATTTTGACTGCCGACTCTCCCCGTACTCTTTAAGCATTTCTGCACTTATGGGTTTAAATCTTTTTGATGAGTGTAATGTAACATTTGGACGCGCATCGCCACGCAATGCCGTTTCCATTTCTTTCCGGGTGTCTCTGACCGATGTGGATGCCCCTCCATTTTCTAATATTAAATTAAAAAGTTCTGAATCGGAAAAATCGTCATCGAAAATTGTTATTCAATTTCAGAATTTCACTGGGATGCCAATTTCAAAGTTCCCGAAATCGTTCTCCATACTTCTCAAATGGTGGTGCATAAAGGAATGCACCCGGCAGCAGACAGATTTTCGTTATGTTAAAAATGTTTGTTAAAACAATTTGCGAATAAAAATTGCTTAAAAAACAACAAAAGATGCAAGTCTAAAATGAAAATAATTTTATTTTCTTTGTTGTTTTTTCCTCAACAAAAAATCATATGTTACTATTTTGTATGTATCGCGTAACTTGAACATGCACATTGTGTTGTTTACAAACATTACGTCGTTGTGACAGATGTAGGTCAAAAAATAGTTCTGGTTCCCTGGCTTGATGATGACGTCATTAGTTTCATTCAGAATGAATCGAACGTAATTAACCAATGAAATTGCTAGATTTTCTGAAAATTTTATTATTTAAGATTATTATTAATCCTTTTGTTTATTAGACATATTCCTTAGATTCAGACCCACACCTGTAATTAACAGGATGTTACTTATAATTTGCAAAATTGATTTGCAGGTTGATAAAGTTATCTTACGTCCTGTAATATACAATAATATACTAGTATTTACCAGTTTACAGTTCGAGTAAAGTAAAATAATTTTATTTGGTAAACGTTATTTGTCATATACAGTATAAAGATTTCACTCCGGAAAAAATGGATATTTCATTTGTAAATTTTAAAAAGTAAGAAAAAGAATTCTTTCTAAGTTTTCATGTCAATAATAATAACAGTAATAATAATAATAATAATAATAATAATTATTATTATTATAAATATAACTTTTAGGCAAAGTCAAAAATTAAAAATTGACGACCAGAATAGTCTATTTAAAACATGTTTATTGATCTACTTACAGCATTTGATTTTATTTAATTTTGTTTTCACTTTCCCTTGGGCATACATTTAGCTGTGATATTCTTAAATTCTTTATTCTATATAAACAAATTCATAAAATTAGTATTATTATTATTATTATTATCATCTCGTTTTTTTAATGTGGTCTCATTCTAAAATCCGTGTCATTTCATTCTAAAAAATTTTAATATATTTCGCGTAAAATAATTTTGAGATGGAATATCTTGTATTTTTTTTCTTTTTTTAATTATCCCAGCATTAATTAGCCATCGAACAGTTGAAAAGAACTATGTTACAAACTTTAATCGTGTGAACATTTTCCAATTATCGAGGAAATGTAATGCCACCAGACTACTTAAAAACTTTCTACATCACGGTCATTTAATTTCAACTGTCAATAAATATTGCACAAAAAACATAGGCGATTGATTTTTACCCGGTGCCACTGTCATGTGCTGATTTTGAATTTTTATTAAAATAATGCATTCAAAGTTCAAAATAAGTAAGTTCCATAATATTCATCCGGTAGTCTGTCCAGTCCGACTTGATATTTAATTCATTTTATAATGACGACGATAAAATTTCGTGTATTTGACTAGTTAAAACTAATCGCGCATTTTTTGTTATAGCTATGCAACTTATCGTAATTATCGAGTCTGTTCAGTCCGACTTCATGAAATAATTTATTTTCTTAAAAAGTCAAAGATATAATCAATTTTCGTGTTATTGACAAGTTAACACTCGTCAAGTTTTTTTTCAACAGCTATGCAACCAAATGCAGTCACAATTCTTGAGAAGGTCGGAACTCGACTCAATATGTTCATCAGATTTGTCAGTTTCTGGTTCGAATAAATAACGGTTATACTCCAAATTCATCACTGATAAAATTGTCTACTGCTTTCCGAAATAATGACGAACTATTAGACAGAAATACTTACATAGTCGTTACTTTCTTCTACATACGTCAATATATCATCATTGTTACTACTGTCTATTATGTTAGACACTACTTCTAATACTGCAATGACGTCACACGTTTATAACTCAAAACGAGGCGTTTCACTTTTCGATAAAGAGAAAGTTATAAAATGGGGATTTCAAACCGCTATAACTTTTTATTTTGTCACCAATTGTGATGCGGTTTTCAATATTGTTATATTTAAATTATATATAAAACAACTGTGATAAAATTTTTGGTTACAGGTACCCTTTAACTTTGTTCTTAACTTGAAATAAATGCTTTAATCATAATTTGGTTTTTTATGTTGTACCTAAGAGGTTTTTAATATTTACTTTTTTTAAACAGTTATATAGATTTCTTCATTTAGAGTCCAAATAACGATCCTCTTCTATAGCAGTAGGTCACATTGCAAACTATTCTGTAATTTCATTTTAAACCAATTCTAAATTAACAATAGTGGGAAAGGATCATTTAATAATTAATGAAATCAGTAATATTGCACCTTCGATGCTTAAATCGGGCAGATAGCTTGTCGATGAGCTCTATGGTTTTCTCCAGGGGAGGAAGGTGACCCTTCTAGATAGACATATAGTGAACGCAAAAAATAAATAAATAATTAAATACATTTATCATATATTTGTACTAAAATACATAATTTTTGCATATCCGATATTGATGCAAACTACAAATCAATATCGCACCCCAAATATCACACCCCTTTTCGGATCCCCTCGGCTATCAGTATCCGGAAGTTCTCTGTGTTCTTCCGGTTTGATGCAGACGATCATATTCAAACACCATGTCGTTCATGTCCAGTCGGGGGGACCAAATTATGGACGAACTTGCGTCCGATATATTGCAGTTGGATTATTTGATAGAAAGAAGAAATGCAGAGAGAGCAACAGAAGATTTTGTAAAGTCTATGAAAAACCCAAACACCGTAAGGAAAACAACATCTGATATAAAGAAATTTACCAACTGGCTGAAATCACAAAACGAGCAAAGAGAATTACACGAGATGCAAAAGCAAGAATTAGATCGCTACTTGGCAAGATTTTTTATGACTGCTAAGAAAGTGAACGGTGAAGAATTTGAGCCCGACAGTTTAAAAACAATTCAAAGTAGCATAAACAGACATCTTAGTGAAATGAATGCAGGAATTAATATAATCGAGGATAATGAATTCAAACACTCCCGTGATGTACTATCGTCAAAAAGAAAATATCTCAAACAGCAGGGAAAGGGAAACAAAACCAGGAAAGCTGAACCCTTAGCTTGACGCAGGAGGAAATTGACATATTATATAACAATAATCAACTTGGAGCAGGTACAAAAATATGAAATTAGGAAATTATTTATATCTTTAACAGTGAAAGCTTTAGATTGGAAACATCTCTTAGCCATTTTAAGAGCCTAATAAACCAGTGGTCAGGCAGCTCGTGCCATTGCGTGGCATGCAGACAAAACTAGTAATTTCAGCATGGCTCTTTTAACTTAAATTTATTTTAATTTCTTTTATGCTTAGTCTAGCTACATAAGATGCTTTTATATTATTAGTGCTTTATTTTATCTTTTGGAATGTGATTATGCTTGCATCCTGGCTTCACTTCATTTTTATTTCATTATATTATTTTAATAACAGTTGCTTCATTGTGCTACTTTTTATCGACTGTGCTTAATTTTAATAGTGTGCTTACTGTTTTATGTTAATCTAATTTGTGTATTTGTCTCTGTATATATATATATATATATATATATATATATATATATATATATATATATAGATGTCTCAATTGTATAGTCAATTCAAAAGCTCATTAGAGCTTATGTTAACTTGTTATGTTTTTATCGACTTTAAATAAAACTTTGTATTGTATTGTATTGTATCATTATTCATAACTCTCACTATTTCCTCTGTCACCAATTCTAGTTTCATAATCCCCCCTCTCTCTCAATGTCGGTGAAATATTGGAAAATACATTAGGCAGAGAAATCTACAGTCAATGATTTGTCATGCTTCAAAGATATTAAGATATTTAATCTCTAATAATAAGGCTTAACCTTTGCATATTTGAGATGGATCAGATCGACATTAGAACTTAATTTTTGTCATATTATTTGACTTTTTATTTATTATTTATTGTAGCCAATGCCACATCACTTACAAATACAATGTATCTGAACAATGCTATATTTTTTGGAACGCGTTCACGACAAGAACATGTCAACTTGAGATGGTGAGATATTGAGGTGAAAAGAACTTCCAATGGAGAAAAATTCCTAGAATACACAGAAAGATCAACAAAAACTCGTACTGGTGTCACAAGTGAAAACAGAGCTTTCACACCAAAAATGTTTGAAGACAGAGGTACAGAACATATGTCTAGATTCTGAGAATTTAATTTATTTAAAGTATATTCATAAATACAATTTAAATTCCATTTTGTTTTAAAGCATCCACTTTGATTAAGGGAGGTCTGGAGTTCGAACCCCATTTAGGTTATGTAAATGACATTCTCACCTGGAAATTGTTAAAGTAATACATCCTAAATTAATGTGGTCTTTACACTGGATAGACTCTGTTATCAAATACTATGCATTGATGATTTCATCAAACAAAATATATTTTCTGGGTTCCATCCACCCTGTGTGTGTGTGTGTGTGTGTGTGTGTTGTAAGTATATTTCTGTTATTTATATCATTTTATGTTTTATTTTGAAGGAAATCCTAGATGTCCTGTATACATGTACCAGTTATATGCTGAAAAAAGACCAGATCAAATGAAACTACCAGATTCACCATTTTACATTGGGATAAACAAGAGAAGTAATGAACAGTCCGAGTTTTGGTTTGTGAATCAAGCAATGGGTAAAAACACTTTTGCAGGCATAGTAAAAACTATGTGTGATAAAGTTAATATAACAGGTCGCAAAGTTAATCACAGTGCCAGGAAGACTGGAATTACTACTCTTGTACATGCCGGCATGCAGAACACTTTAATTCAACAACAATCAGGTCACAAGAGTTTGAGTTCTTTAAATAATTATAGCACAGCTTCTCTTGATCAGCAGAAGCAGATGTCGTGTATTCTAAGTAATTTGAATAAACCAAGTACTCTTAAAAATGCTTCTAGTACTGCTACTACCAGAAGTGTGAATCAATTTCCAGTTGACTCTTTGGTTCTCAACAATGTGAACAAACCAAGTGTTATTGGTACTGTTACTAGTATAAACCAATTTTCAGATGATTCTTCAGTTCCTAGCCATTTTAAAAAGCAAAATTTGTCTTGTACTAGTGAGAATGACTTTCCAGATGATTTTAATGATTTACTTTTGTCCAACTTTCAGGAATTAATTGAGCAAACTTTAAGAGACATAGAGCATTTTGAAGGCAAATATTTGAATCATCCTGCATCTACTATAAATGAAATAGTTGATAAAAATACTTGCTCTGTAAGTTCTGTAGATAGTAATTGTATGAATATTTCAAGTTCTGTGGATAAAAATTCTCTTATTAAGAGCAATGCTGTTCCACAAAGTGTGAAATTGTCAAATATTTTAACCAATGTTAATGATAATATTCGATTAGGTACTTGTAATAAAATTTCACCCACAAATATACTAAGTAATGCTACAATACACGGAAATGTTATAATTAATTATGGCTTTGAGAGATATCCTAAAACAAATGATGAAAATTTGAAACAAAATCCATACAAGAGGAAAAGAGTCATATATGATACCAGTGACTCTGATTGAATTATAACATATCATAGGCTGTAAAAAAAATTGACAATTTTGTTTTCAAGTTCTTTTTTATATACATGCATTCAACAATGATAAATGTATCAATTTTCTAAATGTTAAATAAATTTTATTACACTTATATGTGCTGACATTTTTTTTATAATTGATATCATGTATAAAAAACTTCAAATATATGATAAAAAGAATAAATAAATACACCTATTAATATATTGTCTCCTTAAAATCTAAGACCTGTGTATTGTGCTGATTTTGAAATATATTAATGCATTATTAAAAAGAAAGAAAAAGTAGCGAAATTCAAACATTTATTTACTGACTGTTAGTTTCCAAAAAAAAAAAAAAAAAAAAAAAAAAAAAAAAACCAATGTATTTATTGACACTTTATTTTCACTTGTCAAGGTTCAAACTGCTGTGAAAATCTTAAATTCTATCAAGATTTGTCAATGTTAATGGCATGGGGCCCAAAGATACTTTAGTTCCTGATGTAGTTTCCTTTCTTCATTAACAGGTAGTCTTTGTCACAACTGCAAACGTAATATGGCCATTTAGGAGATGCAAACATACGTTGTTCACATAGAATTAAGGAATTTATCCGATTGTCTATCTGGTGACCTATGTTATATCTATGAAATCATTTAAAACAATTCACAATATTTAAGTTATTAATTACAACGTTTTTTCGCCAAACTAAATATCAAGTTTTTTTTAATAAGGTCTAGATTTTTACATTGCCATTACAGAAGGTCAATAGTTACAAACCGCATCACTGGAATTTAAATTAAATGCCTGTCCAAAGTCGGGTATTTTATAGTTAGTGATTCCACTATTTTGTTTTGTATATTTCTGTTCGGTTGTATTTATTGAATTTTTTTGTTAGTAAAGTACATGTGTTCCTTGTCTCTTTTTATTTTTACCGTCATAATAAAGGATTTTGATTCATTTTTGTATTAAAATAAGGAAGCATGGTTTACGATTTGTTTAAAAACCTTTCTGTTGCAGGTTCAAAAACCCTTTTATCGTTTAAATCATTTTATTTATTAAAACATTAAATGTTTTGGTTTTGGTTAACCAGGTTTGCAAACCTTGAGGCTTTATGCGATTATATATATATATATATAATATTTTCTATTATTTCATTATTGTTATTATTAATCTGATAAAACACATATTTTCACAGTAGTGAAATACATATATTTTCACCGGTGAAAATATATGTAACTCCGAATTCCTTCACATGCATTTTAGAGGGTTTTTTAATTAGAGTTACTCCCCTTTTTATTATTGCGAACGGGTGCCCTGTACTTGTTTTTCGTCACAGTTCGGTGCCGCAGGTTTTTCCGAATTGCGTCAACTATAAAGACGAGCGAAAAACAGTAGTACCTTGTCAATGTTGTTTATTATCGTCGACAACGGTCACATCTGTACGTCGACGGCGCAATCCATTGTTTTAATTAACCAAATATGTCAGATATAAAAACGATTCAAACAGTGATATAAAATAAATAGATCATTTAATAGTGAAGTATGAATATGAATTTTGTTTTGTCTCGTGAAGTGAGAAAATCAATATTTTCACTCGACGGTTGCGCCTTCTCGTGAAAATATTGATTTTCTCACTCCACTCGACAAAATAAAATTCATATTCATACTCACTGTTAAATATCCTCTATGTATAAAACAAAGCAAGTTTTCCCAGCGCTATACCCAACTTCAATAATGTTGATCTTTCGTTGCCTTGTTAACTGCTTTTTTAATTATGCGTAAAAACTCATTACTCCAGTAAAGTGTCGGGTTGTACGTGTCGAGAGTTTTTTTAATATATTTTGCGACTTGTTTCATTCCATACCAGCTTGCTCTTTGTTTTGCAAAATGTCAGCATAAGCCAAAAATACATATTTAACATCACTGTTAACCTTTAAAGAATTAAAAAATTATTATTTATAAAACAAAAAAGTTTATGAAAGTGAAAATATTTTCGTTAAAAAAGGAGAGAGAGAGGGGGAGAGAGAACAACATTTTTATAAAAAAAATTATGAAAATAGGACATTTTGGTTAGAGAAAGGAACAGAAATAAACAGCTGTGCCTGGAGCGCATGATACGCCCGTCAGATATTTAAACTTCTTTTTTTAATGTCTTAAACAACTTGACATTTAGCTGAAATATATTTTTTTAAAACAAAAGTAGAAAATTTATTTCTCAATGTTTATTCACAAACCTTTTTGATTATAGGACAAATTTAACACAAAAGTTTCATAAAAAAAGTTCAAATGGTTTTTGAGTTACAATATGCAAGAAATGCCTAAAATTTGACAATTTAAGGCCAAAAAACTCTTAAACAAGAAAACATATAAATCTCAAAAATAAAAGGGAGCTCTCTGCCATGGATACCAATATAACACAAAAGTTTCATTCAAATTGTTCAAAGCATTTTTGAGTTATTATACAACATGCAGAAAAATGCCTTAATTATGACAATAAAAGTCTCATAACTCCGCAGTGACAAAAAGGGTGCTTTCTGTCATGGATAAAAATATAACACAAAAGAGCCATTAAAATAGTTTAAAGGAAGTTTCAGTAATTGTACAACATGCAAAAAATGCCTAAAATTTGACAATTAAAGGTCAATAACTCTGCAACGAGAAAACATACGAATCTCAAAAACAACAGGGAGCTTTCTGCTTTAGATACAAACATTTCACAAAAGTTTCATTAAAATTGCTCAAAGCATTCTTGAGTTATCGTACGACGTGTGGACATACGGACGGACGGACGGACTGCGCCATACCATAATACTTCCCGTAATAGACGGGCGTATAAAAACTTAGGCATAGTATTAAATATATACATACCATTTTTAGGATCAATAGAAATACTCGGTAAATTGGTTATATTTTGCCAATAAAGTGTTCTTCGAAATTTTACGTCAATATCGGTTACTTCTTTATAAGACTTTCTATAGCCATAAAGATGTTTCGCATTCGCCAATCGAACATCACAACTATTGGTCTGTAGACAATTTGAAAGAGTCCGTAGAATTTATTTCCTAATTTCGATTTTATGCTACAATCTAATTTAACTGCAGACATTTCTGAAATGGAAATACTAAACGTGGTAATTAAAATTACTTTTTAAAGTTGGATAAGGTAACTATATTTTCATATATAATGTATCAAAATGATACTATAAGACCGATTTGGTTGACTAAGTTTTTTTTTAAATATGTAAAAACCCCAACCCTAAAATTGGATACTCTTAAAGTTCTTTGTACATAAAGAAACATAGAAAATACAATTAATAATAACTATTTTGTTTTTTAAAAATTTTCAACTTTGATTCAGCTACCTTACTTATTATTTCCTTATTAGCTGGGCACAAGCAAATGAACAGATGATTAATGTTCATGATGATCAACAATTTCAAAGAAGAACAACTAAAAAGAAAGATGCTAAAATGCACACAGAAAATGAGTATGAAACAGACAATAATGAAGGAACTTTTTCTCAGGTAAGTTTCATATACCATGATATGAAATTTAGGTATATAGCTAAAAAATAAAATAAAAATAATAAAAATACAATTATATAGTTTTATATGAAGAGTTGCTACGGCATACAGCATGAAAGTATATTATTATATAGAGATACAGAGACAATTAAGGAGAATGATAAAATGAAAATCAAGGCATAATTGGACATAGAGAAGAAACTATCTATCAGGCTAGAGTATTGATAATGTGATATAAAATAGGTCTGTTATTATGTAATTTTTGGCTTGCTTTCGGTGTCTTATGTCATAAAAAGAAATTTAAAGTGAATGTTACGTTACGTAGGAAATGTAACCAAAGTGAGCATAATTGACAAAGCCCGGAAGCAGAAAAGGCTGACACTATGTTACTTATTAAATGTCTGTTTGTTACAAAACCAACGATAACATACAAAATCAACATTGAACAAAATTATGTAACGTTAGGTTATACAGTAGAATCTCTGAAAACCGATGGTCCTCCGGATCGAGAAAAATATTCGGTTTTGACAGGTTTCGGTTTATAGAGGTTTTCGCCAAGAGTTACTTGCCCCTGATAAACATCGGAAATTTGTCACTTAGGGCGAGTAACAACAAGGACATTGAATGTAGAAGTAGATAAACACAATAGGGTTGTTATTTTATGTACTTGAACATATATTGAATAAAAGGAAATTTTGGGAAAAATTAGAAAAGTCTTTGTTATTTTTTACGTTACGAAACGGTCCACATGTATCACTTGTCATATATAAATGCACATGATTTTTTTCTCCGCTACATGCATCAGTTATCGGGAAGAAATCATTGATCATTATGATGATGTTTTGTAGTGCTATGTTAGCTAAAAAAGATAAAATATACAAAAGTTAGGAAGCACAATTTTTTCTGGGTTGCTTCCAACATTCAGTCCTATATATGGAAATCGGAAATTGTTCGCGTGACAAATTAATTTTTAAGGATTTGTGATTGTTTATGGGTTATGTTGCACTTTTGTTACTGTACTTTTGGGTTTTCCATCAACAAATTTTCGCACAACTGGATGGATAATAAGTAAAATAAAAATATAAAACTGATTGGAGTGAAGTGGCATTTACCAGTATCTTGACCGGGGTCCAGTAAAAATAAATTTGAAGGGTCATAAGTAAAATTAATTCTCTTTGATTAATTTTTAGTGTTTTTGGTTTTTAACATGAATATAAAGCCATAAAAGGTAAAAAAAAAGAATTAATAAAAAACCACCATGTTCATGAAATACACTTTGTTCTTACAATCATATTGTAACACATAATGGCTTACAAACAAACACCTGTCCGACCAAGCTATTGGATTAAATGTTAGTTGATTATTCAATTATCGTTTACTATTGTTTACGTGGATAAGACGTGATGTACGTAATTATGATTATGATCTCCATTGTTTCAATAGTTTGTCTTGATTAGACATTAACTGAGATGAATGAATAGAAAGAAAACATCGTTGTTTAACATTAAAATAAAGTGTGGTATTCAGTAGATGAAAATGACGGTTTCTGAGTGAAATTATGTAAATGATTAGAAAAATAAATGACAGATTTTGCATTAAAATCAAAGCAAAATCGGCCAATTTCCGAGATCAGTTTTCACAGGTAAAATTTATTGTCAGAGGACGGATTTGCGATAAAAAATCAGCCGGTATTCGGAATTCACAGGCTTCGGTTTATCAAGGTTTGTAACAAAAGGAATATAGAGGAAAAAATTCGGGACCATCGGACCTGGCCGGTTTAGACAGGATTTCGGTTTTCTCAGGGTTCGGTTTCCGGAGGTTATACTGTACATTTATTTAAAAGGTTACAAAATCAACCACTCGATTCATAAATCGTTTTGAAGAAATTTTATGTATCGTAAAACTACAAAAGTATCTTTTATGCTGACAATATAACAACATTACACGAATTTGTTAGTTTTATATCGTCAAGTTGAAAAGTTAACACTGGGTTAAGCATGCAATTGTAAGTGACAGTTCGATTTGTTGTTGGAAGTATATCTTCACTGTACATATTGATTCCGATATATATATTTATCCATTGTTTATGCTATTTATTTTCGAATATGTACTTTTATTGTTTTCAGTTCCAATTTTGAAAGAATATCATATTGTAAATCAAAGCTAAGAAATTTAAGTAGCTGCTGAACAGCAATGGATGCAGATTATGACAATTTGGTAGATTCCCTTTAACTATTTTGGTTTGGCCCAATAATAAATCCAGACCGCATTCACAATGATTGGTTAGACGTAATATAAAAACAACCTGGCACAGTTGAGCCATACCTTTGCATATTATTAGAATACTGAATGTATCTCAATATCAAAACAATAATAAATTCTAACAAATTGAACGAATTAGTACACAGGCGATTGATGTGGATCTGAAGAGTGCGTTATGTGTAGAAATAATGGTAAAAGCCGTTAGAGAAATAATTACACCAGAAGAAATTAGAAAATTTAGGTCGTCGTTAATTAAAGACAAAGCATTTTGGCAAGAGGGACTGACCTTGTACAGGATAAGTGGTGTCTCATGACGAATTGTATTAATTCTTAAGTGCTTTTGATAACGCCCAGCGTGGTGGAGTAATATTAGGACTAACAATAGACGTTTTTGAGTAGAAGAATCGGTAAGTTTTATTTTTGCAATGCTGAAACACAAAACCGGATTAAACAACCATGTCAATTAGTACTGACTAAAAATAGACCGAGACATTACTGCTATATTTAGAGGCCCGTTGCGTGCTACCTTTGCCAGAAATGCATAGACAAGAGCTACTAGCACCAGATTCCCCTCTGTTTCTACAATGGCCAGGGTTAAACATGGAACATTCATATCTCTTTAAGCTTATCAATAGACTTGACTTTAGAAGAAAGCTGATTGCAAAGAAACTATCAGTTTTACCAAAATCAGGAAAGTGTAGTGTCAAGATTCCGTGACATTCGACAAGGATCACGTAGGACACTTGCTTGGCATATGACAGATTTGCAAACTACTGCGGACCTGTTTTACGATGTCAATATTCACAACGAACATCTTATGAAATCCACGAGGCAATGTCGAGTAAGAACCCATGTCAATATATAACAAATACCTGCTAAACTTTGATGTGACGCATGTGCACATTTCGGAAAATCATTCGTCATCAGTGAAAAATGAGATATTTTCAGCATTAGAATTATGCAGGACTGAAAGAAAAACATCAAGAAGTGTAAGTCTCATACATCGGAAAATGTGGCCTCTGACGAAAAACATTTAAGCAAAACTGAAGAAGAAAAGGAAGGAAGTGAAACTAAGAAACTTCAAGTAAGAAAGGATTTCAAATTTATGTGTTTAGTTTGACTAAAGAAGGAGAGGCAAAATCATTTGAGATAAGATAATAAGATATAAGATAGAAGAAATGTCAGACTTCATCTAAAGATCTCGCAAGACTATTTACAAGAAATTTACAAGAAATCAAATATCATCAACAACATTTGCCAACAAATAACAGAAAGTGGAAGACAAATAAGACAAGAGAATGTGATGTTTGCTTATCAGATTCCATTGAAGGGAGAAATCTTATAGAGAAAATTTCAGCAGAGCATGGTAGAAAAGTGACTGAAAAGAAACTTGCAGATTTTAAACAAAAGGCCCATGTGCCTTAACGCCCACTTGAAGATATGACCAATATTGTTTTCAAAGTGCAATAGGCAATATATTAAGTACAGAAACTTTTAAAGTTTTCTCAAGTTAAGAACTCCCACAAAACTTAATCAGAAATATTCACTCACATTTCATTTATAAAAAGCTTATATAATATGCATGAAGAAACTGTAGTGCAATTAATACTTTCCATATCATTGACAAATTTCAGTATAATTCTGCAGCTATGTCCTTGGCCTTTGAACATATATGACCTCGAACCATATATGATTGTCATGTCAATACCTACAATATTCTAATATACATGCCTAGCAAGAAATTAATAGCTTTCAAAATAATTAATAATTTAAGTATTCCTATGTTGATATGACATTGACCTTTGAATATATGACCTTGAACCATATATTAAAATGATCGCCATGTCAATACCTACAATATTCTTATATACATGCCTATACAAAAAGTTAATAGTTTTCAAGATAATTAGCAATTTAAGTCTTCTTTTGCAGCTGTGACCTTGACCTTTCAACATATGACCTTGAAACATATATCAAAAATGATCGCCATGTTAATACCTACAGTACTCTAATACACTTGCCTATACAAAAGGATAACTGAAGTATTGTCATAAAGTTTGTCATCCAACAATTTATTTTGCATCACTGCAATTTTTTTAACATAAAAAATATTTTGTTCTAACCCTTTTCTAAACGCCGTACATTCACTTTTGTTACATAATCCACCTCAGTTTGCAATTAGATTTAAACCTCGAAGATAATAATAGCTGCTTGAAGTTTCGATTCATATCAGGGATGGGCAAAATAACAAATAAGCTAACAATTTTTAGAAATGAAATTGTCACAAAATTGTATGCAGATTTGTCTTATCAAGTTGATTTCACATTTGTAACATAAAAAAGGTCACATATTACTCAAGGATTCAGTCAAATATAAGCCCTTTTGGCCCACCGAAGCATTTCATGCTTAATCATCAAACACTAACGTATGAATAATTTTGGGAAGATAAAATTTGATCACAAAAAAGTATAGAAATTATTTAAAAATATAATATGTGCTTTATAATATTCAAACTTTTATAAGAAATTACAAAATCAAATGAGAGTTTATGAGAAAAAACAAATTAACAAATAAAATATTCACGGTATTTTATGAGACATACTTTGCTATATATTTTCGTATTTGAACCCATAGATCTTAATTCAGAAGTTTTCATGACTGTTTTGAATTAAAACGGCACAAGTTACACCAAAAAAAAAAAAAAAAAATAAACATGTAACAACAGATCGAAAGAAATTTAAGTTTTATAATGAAATTCCCTGTCGAAAAACTATCAGAATTAACGTATCTCTTCATATTTGTAACTTAATTATTTTTCTGTATCAGTACCATAGATTTTGAAACGGCCATTCGATCAATCGATCTTTCAACAAGACACATGCTCTCACGCATGCACATACAAACACACATGTATGCACATAAACATGCTGCGCTATGCCATAATAATACATGACCAATGGACAGGTAGGCTTTCACTAGTCAATTGATAATGAAAAAATAATAAAAGAATGAACTACAAAACAAAAAAAAAAGAAAAAAAAAAGAAACAAACAACAAATTAAATAAATAAACAAATGAGTTACCTCATACTAGATATAAGTTTTATATATATAATGAAAAACAAATGCAGTTAATGTATCTTAATTCACTTCTGATACTAATGTCTTTACACTAGTGATAAAATTCAGGTAAATTATTAAAATGCTATGATTTATTACATGGTGGAGTAAAACTCTCCGAGGGTATCCATATTCAGTACGCAGTACTTTGTGCTGTCAGAAAGAAAATGTACCATTTAGCAAACTTTTTAGCCATCTTAAATTTTGAAATTGATTCAAAACTAAGATTTGTTCCCTCATGCAAAGCATTCCTTAGCTGGATTTAAATAATTTGGGAACTTTAGATTATTATTTTTTTAACGTTTGGCTTATGTTTGCTATCTATCAAACTTTTCGGTCCTAGTGTCACTGATGAGGAACGAATTTCCGAAATGTGCACATCAAAATTTAACTGGTATTTGTGTTATATATACCTATACTAGTATGTATTATTAAACCTTTTGTTTCACCCATTAATTCCCCTTTCTTTGATTCTTTAACGTATTATTAAACCCTTTGTTGAACCCCATAATCCCCCTTTCTTTGATGACGTATAATACTATAAACGCACCTTAGGTCCAACTGCATAGCAATTTAATCATTTAATAAGTATGGAGTCACTGTATCCAAATTTATACTGGTTACATTTGACTTACCATAGTTATTTGTTCCTTTCATTCTCAAATTTGACTTGCACGTAACGGGTGTTGCTAGCTAGACAGGAGGTTAACCATTCCGGAGCACCCGGCCTCGCTTGCTTTATGGATGTTCACGAACATTACTAAATTTGCCAGCTTTTAAAGTTTTTACTTTGTTTTTGGGATAGTGATATGGACAAGGACTGGTATGTTTGTTTTATTTATACATTTATTTTAAAGGTTACAAAATCATTTATTTTGTTTATATGTTAATTTAATCAACTTTTAAACATTTTATTACGGTTTTCCTTCTCATGTAGTGTATAGTTACAATTATTATTACAATTACGCTGTTTAAAGAATCTAACCCCAGGTACTTCATATTTGCAACTTATTCATAAAAATAAGTAACAACTATGAAGGCATCGCGGTTAGCCAATTGTTACTTTAAAAGTTATACAACAAGCTTCTCTGCATCAATAGTTTAAAAAAGTGGTGAAATACATCGTTTACAATTCATACCAAATCTGTATGAATTCAATTTGATAAAATCCATGAATGATTTAAATTGTTATTTTGAAGTCAACCATGTATTTGTTTTTGATTAACAGACCAAGTTTTAATGGGGTTCTACGAACGGCTATCGTAAATTGAATCGGGCAAATCTAGCAAAACCGCCGACTAAAACGCATTTCGGTTATGGAAAGCAGTTGACCCATCGATGCATTTAAAATGTGTCACAAATAGAAGTTTAATCATAACAAAGTTTTTTGACATCAAGACGCAGGAACTAGCTCCAGGGTCACGTAAGAGCTACATTTCGTCTCTCAGGCAGTTTTACAATTATGTTAGATTCGAGGATCTCGATGGCTCTGGCCAAGATTCAAAACTGATTATCTAAACGGACAGATGGTTTAAAGATTTAAATAAGGAGTCCACAATAAGGCAGACCGATAAACAAGTTAAAGAATGTTGTAAGATATATTTACATGCCCATTTCCAAAATACCTACAACGCACACACACAATATAAATAAAACAAACATACCAGTCCTTGTCCATATCACAATCCCCACAAACAAAGTAAAAACTTTGCAAACTGGCAAAATATGTGATACACGTGAACTTCCATCAAGGAAGTGAGGCCGGGTGCTGCGGAAGGGTAAGCACCTCCTGTTTAGCTAGCTACACCCGTCACGTGCAAGTCAATTTTGAAAATATATATATAAAATATTTGATGTGCAGTTTCTGATCTACATGTACGTAGCAGGTTAACATGTTAAAATGATAACCTAACCCTGAACTCTTGGTGTTGGAAAATAAAGTGTTTTGGAAGTGATTTTAAAAGACAACGCTAATATTAAAACATACATAAACTAATGAAATAAAAGTAATTGCGAAAATTACGAAATAATTTTAATGTTCTAAGTATGTCATATATCTCATTACAGTTGTTTTTTTTTTTTTTTTTGTTTTTTTTTTGGGGGGGGGTTTGCATAGGTGCAAAAAAGCGAGAGAGAGAGAGAGAGAGAGAGAGAGAGAGAGCACATTTTAGAGGTGAACATATTGAAGTAGGAAAGCAATCACAAAAGTTAAAGACCACTGCGGTAGCTCAGTTGGTAGAGTGCTCGCTCCGTTAGTGGAAGGTCGTGGGTTCGAACCCCGGCAGGGTCTAGCCCAAGACTTGAAAGGGGGTACTGACTTTTTTTCGCCAAGTACTCGGCATTATGAAATGAAAGTCACGGTTCTTTCGGATGGGAACTTAAAATAAACGAGGTCCCGTGTCATGGCGGCATGGCAAGATAAAGAACACTGCTGTACATTGCCATCAGCGCAGCGCAACGCACAGGGAAAAGTTTTGCACTTTCGCCTATAGCTAGCGACGTCTCGATATAAGTGCAATATTCTTGACTGGGGTGTTAAACACCATTACTCAACTCAACTCAACTCAACAGAAGTTAAACTTCTAGACCTAAAAAGTCAGTTGTGACCCACGTGCGGGAGGCTGCACCTGAGCAAAGAGAATCCCTAGCTTTACAAATGACTCATAACGCCACAACGGCTGATAAATACTACCAGTTAAAGCATATATAACTAAATGCCTTTAAAACTGTCGACATCATTACCAAAATAATGACAAAAGTCAATATGTACTATTCTAACACTGAACAAGAATAATCAGTAACAACCCCGATGGCAACAACAACATCAACAACAACATCAGAACAGGAACCTATTTCAACAGAAAAAACTACCACACAGCAGCAAATATTAACATAATTACACCCACAACAATTAGAAAAATTTGCACAAATTGTTCAAAAGAGGAGTTTATCACAGCTTTCACAGAATATATTTGAAGATTTTAATATTACCTCTGAAGAGAACAAAAACGATTCTGCTAAAGCAAATAATTGTGAAGCATCTGAATATACACCAAAGAAGGTCTTTTAGGTCCGATATATTTTAATTTCTATGAAAATATACTACATTTTGCTAGAAAATCACTGGATGGTTGTTGTTGTTCTTTGACTGGTAAAAGCCATCAGAATGAATAGCATGGCAAAGCTAATATCTGTTTGTAAACTTTAATCATCTTCTTTAAAGCGGGTGCTTTGGTTACCAGGCAGTTAAGGCATCTCTCAGCCTTGGTTTAGATCCAAATCAACTGATATTGTTTACCTTGCATCAGCAATTTTTTAGCTATTTTTGACAAAACAAATATAAAATGATACTCTCAAGTATTGATCTTAGAACAATGCTTCTTTGTACATGATTACACAAATATTTATCAGCTGCTTTGTACTAGTGCATACTTAAGGCGACTTTTAGAAAAATAGTTAAACTTGTCTACAATGTAGAAGATAAGCATTGTTGACCTTCAGTCCATAATGTTTACTAAGCTAAGCAGTAGAGGCATATACAAAGAAAAAACATGTTCGTAATTGCAGTCAACTCTTATGGAACCCACAATGGAGGAGATGCCTTAGATTTAAGGCTTATGTTGTTATTGCTGTAACCACTTGGATTCTGTGGCCAATGACTTAAGAAAGAGGATTTGTCTTCTAAGCCTGTGATCTTTGATGAATGTTTTTAGATGCTCCATATGAATTGATGTTTAAGATAAGAAATAACTGTTTTGTCATTAAAGCGGCAGATTTATGCAATATTATTCCACTTCATCTAATATGATGTCTCTTTTCTGTTGTCTAAAGCAATTCAACTGAGATCGACTTGTCTTTGTAAAGTATGACATATATGTACCCTCGTAGTCATTGTTGATATTTTAAAATTTGGTAAAGATGTCAAAGTTATTGCTGTCAAAGTTATTGCTTTAATTCGCTACAACTCCTATAGGTCACAAAGGATCTGAAAATATCAGGTTTCAAATTTAGCCTGCACTCAATGCCTCATTGGTACATTGGGGGTCCTGTGCAAGTCAAGCATGTCTATTATATTTACATTTCAGTAACAATACATAAGCTGTTTCTGAAAAATAGATCTTACAAACGATTCCATTTCTTGCGATTCAAAATTAAATACAAAGTGGATATTTTTTTATCAATTTATCTCTTGCAATATATAAAATGTTGAAAAAAAAAACCATTGAAAATATGAGGTTTTAATATGAGACCAGATGATTATATTCATTTTGACACATTTTGTTTGTCAAGAAAATAAAAGTTAGGACTACTTTTTAGAATCTTAGTGAAGAAAATTATCCAGATGTTGATTGAAAATTTATATTTCAAAACTGGAAGTTGGCTACATATTTAGTCAAATAAATCACATCAAATTTATTTTAATTAACAGTTTGTCTACAGTCCTTGACTGGAACTGGTAAAACATGGCTTCTCAGACAATTTGAGAAATAAAATCACTGCAATAAATCAATATCCAGCTTGTATCGAAGTAACCAATGGCAAACGAAATCGGGTAGAAATTAATATCATACTGATATGGCAGTGACCAACCTTTAATATGAATTTTCGTGCGCTCTTTGATAATTCTAGCACAAAAGATGATAGAAAACAGTTCTCTTATAGACCAAAGTAAAATTCTATCGTGACAAACACATATCTTTGAATAATCCCGGCGCTTGAACTAGTAGACTGATTTGTTTACACGTAACCCGTAGTACCGGAAGTCACCTTGAGGAACTTTTGTTACATTTCGTAAACATATTTTATTTTCAAAGATACGACAGCGCGTAACCCGAAACAACCGTATTGGAATAAAACATATATCGCAGTATATCTGGACTGTAATACTAATGTTCAAAGATTTGATACGGTTTCCTTTCGAGTCGAATGTAAGTAATAAGATTGGTATAAAAATTCCCCCTATCCAGTCTCAAAAAAAAAAAAAAAAAAGAAAAAGAAAAGGAAAAAAAGGTAAAACTTAAAAAGCCAAAAACAACCTCGACTAATTATTTTGTTGTAACGTCAGATAAAGAGTATCAGAAAAACAGACGAAAGCTTAAGAGATTGAAAGAAGAGATGAACAAATAGCAAAGAAACAGAGAAAAGACCAATACAAGAAACAGAAGGAAGTAGCGAAACTCAAACGGCTTTTGAAAAGACAATAAATGATCACAATGAAACGAGTTAGCTTTTAATCCAACGAGTTATTACATATTATATCATAAGTGTTTTTAATATTAATATTAACATATTTAATATCGTGTTAATAAAATTATACTTAGCGAGATGGTCGATAAGTGATAATTCTTAATGTTAGAGTTGAGTAATGGTGTTTAACATCCCAGTCAAGAATATTTCACTAATATCGAGACGTCGCCATCTATAGGCGAAGTGCAAAAAATTTGCCTGTGCGTTGCGCTGATGGCATTATACAGCAGGGTTCTTTATACAACATGTAGTGCCAGCCCTACCGTGACACGGGACCACGTTTATTTTAAGTTCCCATCCGAAAAAACCGTGACTTTCATTTCGTAATGCCGAGTGCTTGACGAAAGAACAGTCACTACCACTTTCAAGTCTTAGGCCAGACCCGGTCGGGGTTCGAACCTTCAACCTCCCACTTACGGAGCGAGCACTCTACCAACTGAGCTATCAACTCTTAATGTTGGATTCGGCAAAATAAAAAAGCAAAATGTTTTTATTTTTAATTTTTTTTTTTAACTGACCAAACCGCTTCCGAAGCAACTTCGTGCTTGATTGAATAAATGAGGTTTTACGTCCCAGTCAAAAATATTTCACTTTTTAGGACATTATTAGCTATAGATGAAGAGGAAGAAATTTTTACCTTTGTAATGCGATTAGGTAAAACGGTGCATCGGCTTATAAGGACCCGTGGCGACTTTCATTTCAAAATAACGAGTGCTTGACGAAACAAGTTACAAAATCTACAATATCATATATACAATAAACTAAATCTAGAAAAAATCTTGCTTCTATTGAATAAAAACTTGTTTCACACTTTTGCGCACGCGCACACACATAGAACGGGTTAATATCTGGGATTTGAACCTCGTTTTGATTTTTGCATTGTAAATAAAGGAAAATGCGATGACAAACAACAATTAAACAATTATAATTAAAGTTATAAAGGTTTTTGGCAAGTTACACGGCCCCATGTACCCTGTCAAAGATCTTTGACAAGGTACATAGGGCCATGTAACCTGCAAAAATCTGTTTAACGTATATGTCAATTTTCAAAGCAACATATTAACTACCAGTGAAAAAATTAAATAAAGCAATCAATTGACGACTTAACATTTTATTGTTGTAAGCGACAAATCGGTTAGGGCAAAAGTCGCTAACGTCAAAGAAAAAAATTACATTCGAAAATGGCACCGATTCAAGGCAGGTATCGACAAAGTACGTTATAACACACTTTTATTCAAATGACACACGTCCATAAAAGACACAATTAAGCCCCAGCGTACACATAAGTTTTATATTGGGTAGAATAACCGATTAGAACTGTATAGACACATGGACCTAACTTTACATTCTCGATGTAGTGTATGTAGTAGTGATAACCATTTGGACCGTTTAGACTAACTGGGTCTAGGTGTTAACTCTTCAACTCACTCAATAGAGCAGCCCACATTTCACTGCGTGTAAATAAACGTCAAGCAGGATCCGGCTGTAGTTGGACGGGTGATCAAGATTCTTTAAACAAATCATTTCAACACTTTGTTGATTGTGATAAATAACAAAACGTAACGACAATAATTGAATAAAATAATTGAAATATTTATTGTAATTTTCATAATAAACATTAAAGAATACGATTTCTGTTCTCTTATTTACATTTAAACAGGAACATAAATAAACCGTTGCAAGTAGAATGAGGGAATACCTCAAATATGCATATGCAGACTATTCAAATACAGTAAAACTTCGATCGAACGTCGCTACCTCGAATATCCCGAACAACTCGAAGTCATCTGTCGACCCAGACCAATTTCATATAATATACTATGTAAATAAACTTCGATGGCTCGAACTTTGTAAACTCGAATACCCCCCGCTCGCTCGAACAATAAATATTTTTCAAATGTATAAAATTAGGGAAAATTCAACTTCTTTCGCTCGAATACATTTTTTTCAGAATGACATGTGACCCGGGTCATTGTAAACAAAACACAAGCTAAAGTCATTGTATATATATATACTTTTATTGCATGTCATAAATTGATGGGGGGAAATCTGAAAAAAATATATGATGGAAATATTAGCAGCCTATTTTCCAGTAGCAATAAAACTTAAACAAACCTATTAATTTTTGTTGATGTTTGCACACCAATTATTTCGTTAACACAAAAACATTTAAAATTGACACATTTTGGTAAGCTTTTTAAGGCGCTGGTATGTGTTACGTATTTATTTATATGCATATACTCCAGCATTGGATTAACTATGATGACATCTAATTTACTTTGTTAAATTTTCTCCGTACATTTTGATAGTATGTTGTGTTTGACCGACATTCTCACAATTTTAATGCATTAAATCAATTCAAATTATGTACAACACACTACACACACTTTACAATATTGCATTTTAAGATATCTGTCCATCATTCACTTTCAGATATTCAATTAATCGGTATAAATATGTTGATTTAATTTACAGTTAATTTTAATGTTTATGTAATATTTACCAGTTTCTGTTGTGTTATGATGTCTAAAAAACTATCACCAAGTACTTTCATGTACAAACAACTAGTATACTCCCGTACGATGGAGAAAGAACATGTGTGATAAACATAAGTGCAATTTGGCTCAATTTGGGTCTGTCCTCCTCAATGTAAGCTTTTCCCTTTCCCCACTGAGCCTAAGAATCCAAATCAGCAGATAAAATGGATGTCTAGTTTAATATTAATATGTATACATTAGCTTTATCCTTATTTATTTTTTGGTTGATTGTGCATCAACTTTATCCATGTATGTTTGCTAACATGACATTTTTTTTGCAAATAAAATTGATGTTGAAGAACTTTTAAGTGACAGTCAATCAGAACTAAATTCTTAAGTTACTTAAACTTTAGAAATATATATTGAAATAATCTTTGAATAGTTGGTACACTGTATCAATGTATAGTAACCTTTTATAATCTCGTCTATCCTGGTCTAGAATCTGGCTCAAGGAGGGAACTACTAGCATATTCATGGAATGAGTGGCAAAAAAAAATGCAGAGAGTTCTTGTTTCATGCCGTCCATAGTAAGTCACCTTTCAGTTAACAAAAATCGTTAGACTTCTATTTTCCACGTTAAAAATTCATCGAAAAAACTTTTAAAAATAAATGATTTCAAAAAACCAGCTTATATACCACAGATAACAGTTCTGTTTTACCGCTGCTTCCTGTTTCGTTCACTATGAAGAGCTAGTTAAAAAGGTAGAGAAAGCATACTTGACTGAAGTCGCCTATTGTCGTCATGCAAGAATTAATTAACCATGCATTGCTAACTAGAATAGGAAAATCAGAAAGGACATCATAACTTGATTTTAGACGAGCATTGGATAATCAAATGATTGGTAGCTCAACAAGAACACGAAAAAGTTCCGCCAGTTGTTGACCATTGCGGTATAGGACATTGACCAGTGCAGACTGCTCAAGAGAACTGTGTACTTTTTGTTTTGAAACAAAGGAGTCTGTAATGCACCTGTTTTTCTAATGTATGCACGTTAGATCAGTTTGGTTTCAATTATTAGATGATATCAAACAAAAATGTGGAGTTGAAATTGAAAAGAAAAAAGAATTGTTTTTATTTGGAATCATCGATCATGCTCAAAAAGATAGTATCAACCTGTGTTTTTTTAGTTTTTAAATATTATATTTATTTGTGCAGATTTAGAAAAGTACTGCCCAACTACACAGGTGCATTGCGAGTCTTGCAATATTACTATAAAATAGAAAAATATTCTTTGTTTTTTTACACCCCTAAAAAGACTAATTATATTATAAAGAAATGGAATTTGTTGAAAAATATTATAGACGATGTAAATTAATTATTGAAATGGTTATGTGTCATGTAATTATTGTTGTCTATGCACATTGTAATTATATATATAAGGTTAAATAAAAATATGAATACCAAAAAAAAAAGACTGCTCAAGAGAAGGACGGCGTTTCCAAAATATGATCGGATGCAGCGAGTGTGATGCGGGAATTAATGGACGAACTGACACAGACCTAGACACACCCATATAAATGTAACCATTAATCAATTTAGAGGCTAACATATTATATACGGGTTTAGAACTGTAAAATGTTTACAAAATATTTGATCGTCAGTTATATTTGAAAAAAATATAATTATTTTAGACGTAATTTGTTTTTGCTACTGTCTTTTTGCCAGATTAGAAAAAAAATACCTTAGTATTATTCCGAACACATCATAATCAAAATCTCATGGAAAACAACTTAAAAGTTGGCCTGACCCCGGTTTCACAATCACACTTAAGTTTGAGTTTCCACTCAAATCTGAGTTTACACTTAAATTTGACTGGATTCCTTAGTTTTGGGTTTCACAATAAAACTTGAGTGATTCACTCAAATTTTTTTTGAGTGTACACTCGAATATTTTGAGGGAGGTATTTAACGCCCTCAGACACTCACTCAAATATGGCGAATGGTTATCATAATAGCTCGCCTGAGACGCCGAAGGGCTGTTTTACGACGACAGAAAAGTTTCAAGTGCGTGTTGAATCCATTGAATGGGTTAACAGACGGATATATTTTTTGCCGATATCGTTTTCGTCGTGAAACAACTATTTTTTTGGTAACTTTGTTGAGTCCTGCCATCCAGTACCATACCAGTAGGTCAATGGCAGTGCCTCCTCTAATACAGATTTTGGCAACTCTAAGATTTTTAGCAACTGGGTCGTTCTACAGGCTTGTGGGCGATTCACTCGGCCTATCCATAGCTTCAGTTGCTCGAAGCGTGGATAGAGTGACTAGTGCCGTTTGTCGTCTTTCAAGGACATATATCAAATTTCCAACTGGGCAATATCTGTCTGATACGAAGAAGAAGTTTTTCGAACTTGCTGGTAAGTATGTTGACTTGTTTTTTGTTTTTCATCTTCACACCTAAAAGCGACCATGACTTGGAAACAAAAGAGAAATGAGTATTGTAAAATTCGAACCGGTTAAAAACACTGTTTCCTCTCTTTAAGTGTAAGTGTGCAAGCTAAAAACAAACATTTAAAAAAATAGACGGGATGATAAATATTTGAATAAAACATTAATATTTTATCAGAGACATATATTAATATATGTCTCTGATTTATATTTGAATATATAAAAAAGTTCATCAACATATCACTGTATTATTTAATAATTCATTAAAAACACTTAAATTTTTGAATTTTTATAAAATAAATATTTTATAACTTTTCATGAGTTTTAAAAAAACATTATCCATTTTTTAAATATTAAATCATCATCTTGTATATTGTGTTGCAAAGTACTGAGCTGTAATTTCATTTCTACTGTATATTGGTACAATATTTGCATCACTAGGAATCATGACTCTATTAGTACATAGGATTGATTACTGACTGATAACATATCTTTTGTCTATTAATAGTGTCAGTTTTTTCTTTGGGTATGACTTGAACTTGCAAAATAAACCTAAGTTACTGATAAAGAAAGAATACAATGAATTCATCAGTCATTAAATTTATTTTTATCTTTTCACTAAAAGGTACAATGTGTAGTTATATTATCATCATTTTTTTAAAAATACCACTATATTTCAAACACATATAAATCCAATATATAGACAGATGAAACATATTTCATTCTAAAATTAAGAGTGATAATCTGGAAAGCTTTTAAGGTCATTAAAATTTTCATATTATCCATGACAATATCAATTTTGTGCACTACCAAGAGAAAAAAACCTTAAGTTAAAAAAAATAAATAAATAAAACTACATTTAAAATTTAGTATATAATGTTACATTAAAAGATTTGTTTTTATGCACAAATTTTAATATTTTTCTGCACAAATTGTTAAATGTATTAATTTTAAATTTTAACATAAGGATATTGCAAATTGCTCATCACTTTTTATTCTAGAACTGACAGTAAAACTGCTTATTACTATAAATTTGCATAAGATTATTTTTAAGTACTTTCTATGTAAAATTTAAAGATCTTTGACAAGGTACATAGGGCCATGTAACCTGCAAAAATCTGTTTAACGTATATGTCAATTTTCAAAGCAACATATTAACTACCAGTGAAAAAATTAAATAAAGCAATCAATTGACGACTTAACATTTTATTGTTGTAAGCGACAAATCGGTTAGGGCAAAAGTCGCTAACGTCAAAGAAAAAAATTACATTCGAAAATGGCACCGATTCAAGGCAGGTATCGACAAAGTACGTTATAACACACTTTTATTCAAATGACACACGTCCATAAAAGACACAATTAAGCCCCAGCGTGCACATAAGTTTTATATTGGGTAGAATAACCGATTAGAACTGTATAGACACATGGACCTAACTTTACATTCTCGATGTAGTGTATGTAGTAGTGATAACCATTTGGACCGTTTAGACTAACTGGGTCTAGGTGTTAACTCTTCAACTCACTCAATAGAGCAGCCCACATTTCACTGCGTGTAAATAAACGTCAAGCAGGATCCGGCTGTAGTTGGACGGGTGATCAAGATTCTTTAAACAAATCATTTCAACACTTTGTTGATTGTGATAAATAACAAAACGTAACGACAATAATTGAATAAAATAATTGAAATATTTATTGTAATTTTCATAATAAACATTAAAGAATACGATTTCTGTTCTCTTATTTACATTTAAACAGGAACATAAATAAACCGTTGCAAGTAGAATGAGGGAATACCTCAAATATGCATATGCAGACTATTCAAATACAGTAAAACTTCGATCGAACGTCGCTACCTCGAATATCCCGAACAACTCGAAGTCATCTGTCGACCCAGACCAATTTCATATAATATACTATGTAAATAAACTTCGATGGCTCGAACTTTGTAAACTCGAATACCCCCCGCTCGCTCGAACAATAAATATTTTTCAAATGTATAAAATTAGGGAAAATTCAACTTCTTTCGCTCGAATACATTTTTTTCAGAATGACATGTGACCCGGGTCATTGTAAACAAAACACAAGCTAAAGCCATATTACAGCTTTCAATAAAAGTAATAGAGTGGAACAAAACAATTAGTCTAGTTACCTAAAATGTTGAGTGCTTCTCGAGATTATTAATTGACCTAATGAGTACCGAGTTCTTTAATCTCTTAATCCGATTACGACACGCGGAAGCGTTCGATCGCTAAAACACCTCAGTCGTCCACGCTTGATGACTGCACGTTGGATTCTGTAATTTACATGTCACTGGAGTATGTTGAGTAATGTGTCGTTATTTTCTCTAATTTAAATAACCGGTATTAACTGTGCTTTGTATTGTTATTAGATTAAGGTAAGTTTACTTTTTACCATCACTTGTTGAATTTCAAATAAAGTACCATGTTTAAGCCCCGTAGCTATAAAACATATTACATGTACATATTGCAGGTCAACAGTTTGAAAACATTATCAAGATATCATGATGAATAATAAATTTTGTATTTTTAATTGGTGCGTGGCTACGTTTACATTATCTATAAATTCTTAATAATTCAAGATGAAAACTTCAATTTTAATTCGGACATTTTTTTTTAATTTGACCTTTAAATACATTTACATGTACAAATATACTACAAATTTAAACGGATTCTCTGTCCACCGATAATCATGAGGACATGAACTTCCGATCGTATCTCGATGTTCGATATATATATATATATATATATATATATATATATATATATACTTTTATTGCATGTCATAAATTGATGGGGGGAAATCTGAAAAAAATATATGATGGAAATATTAGCAGCCTATTTTCCAGTAGCAATAAAACTTAAACAAACCTATTAATTTTTGTTGATGTTTGCACACCAATTATTTCGTTAACACAAAAACATTTAAAATTGACACATTTTGGTAAGCTTTTTAAGGCGCTGGTATGTGTTACGTATTTATTTATATGCATATACTCCAGCATTGGATTAACTATGATGACATCTAATTTACTTTGTTAAATTTTCTCCGTACATTTTGATAGTATGTTGTGTTTGACCGACATTCTCACAATTTTAATGCATTAAATCAATTCAAATTATGTACAACACACTACACACACTTTACAATATTGCATTTTAAGATATCTGTCCATCATTCACTTTCAGATATTCAATTAATCGGTATAAATATGTTGATTTAATTTACAGTTAATTTTAATGTTTATGTAATATTTACCAGTTTCTGTTGTGTTATGATGTCTAAAAAACTATCACCAAGTACTTTCATGTACAAACAACTAGTATACTCCCGTACGATGGAGAAAGAACATGTGTGATAAACATAAGTGCAATTTGGCTCAATTTGGGTCTGTCCTCCTCAATTTAAGCTTTTCCCTTTCCCCACTGAGCCTAAGAATCCAAATCAGCAGATAAAATGGATGTCTAGTTTAATATTAATATGTATACATTAGCTTTATCCTTATTTATTTTTTGGTTGATTGTGCATCAACTTTATCCATGTATGTTTGCTAACATGACATTTTTTTTGCAAATAAAATTGATGTTGAAGAACTTTTAAGTGACAGTCAATCAGAACTAAATTCTTAAGTTACTTAAACTTTAGAAATATATATTGAAATAATCTTTGAATAGTTGGTACACTGTATCAATGTATAGTAACCTTTTATAATCTCGTCTATCCTGGTCTAGAATCTGGCTCAAGGAGGGAACTACTAGCATATTCATGGAATGAGTGGCAAAAAAAAATGCAGAGAGTTCTTGTTTCATGCCGTCCATAGTAAGTCACCTTTCAGTTAACAAAAATCGTTAGACTTCTATTTTCCACGTTAAAAATTCATCGAAAAAACTTTTAAAAATAAATGATTTCAAAAAACCAGCTTATATACCACAGATAACAGTTCTGTTTTACCGCTGCTTCCTGTTTCGTTCACTATGAAGAGCTAGTTAAAAAGGTAGAGAAAGCATACTTGACTGAAGTCGCCTATTGTCGTCATGCAAGAATTAATTAACCATGCATTGCTAACTAGAATAGGAAAATCAGAAAGGACATCATAACTTGATTTTAGACGAGCATTGGATAATCAAATGATTGGTAGCTCAACAAGAACACGAAAAAGTTCCGCCAGTTGTTGACCATTGCGGTATAGGACATTGACCAGTGCAGACTGCTCAAGAGAACTGTGTACTTTTTGTTTTGAAACAAAGGAGTCTGTAATGCACCTGTTTTTCTAATGTATGCACGTTAGATCAGTTTGGTTTCAATTATTAGATGATATCAAACAAAAATGTGGAGTTGAAATTGAAAAGAAAAAAGAATTGTTTTTATTTGGAATCATCGATCATGCTCAAAAAGATAGTATCAACCTGTGTTTTTTTAGTTTTTAAATATTATATTTATTTGTGCAGATTTAGAAAAGTACTGCCCAACTACACAGGTGCATTGCGAGTCTTGCAATATTACTATAAAATAGAAAAATATTCTTTGTTTTTTTACACCCCTAAAAAGACTAATTATATTATAAAGAAATGGAATTTGTTGAAAAATATTATAGACGATGTAAATTAATTATTGAAATGGTTATGTGTCATGTAATTATTGTTGTCTATGCACATTGTAATTATATATATAAGGTTAAATAAAAATATGAATACCAAAAAAAAAAGACTGCTCAAGAGAAGGACGGCGTTTCCAAAATATGATCGGATGCAGCGAGTGTGATGCGGGAATTAATGGACGAACTGACACAGACCTAGACACACCCATATAAATGTAACCATTAATCAATTTAGAGGCTAACATATTATATACGGGTTTAGAACTGTAAAATGTTTACAAAATATTTGATCGTCAGTTATATTTGAAAAAAATATAATTATTTTAGACGTAATTTGTTTTTGCTACTGTCTTTTTGCCAGATTAGAAAAAAAATACCTTAGTATTATTCCGAACACATCATAATCAAAATCTCATGGAAAACAACTTAAAAGTTGGCCTGACCCCGGTTTCACAATCACACTTAAGTTTGAGTTTCCACTCAAATCTGAGTTTACACTTAAATTTGACTGGATTCCTTAGTTTTGGGTTTCACAATAAAACTTGAGTGATTCACTCAAATTTTTTTTGAGTGTACACTCGAATATTTTGAGGGAGGTATTTAACGCCCTCAGACACTCACTCAAATATGGCGAATGGTTATCATAATAGCTCGCCTGAGACGCCGAAGGGCTGTTTTACGACGACAGAAAAGTTTCAAGTGCGTGTTGAATCCATTGAATGGGTTAACAGACGGAGATATTTTTTGCCGATATCGTTTTCGTCGTGAAACAACTATTTTTTTGGTAACTTTGTTGAGTCCTGCCATCCAGTACCATACCAGTAGGTCAATGGCAGTGCCTCCTCTAATACAGATTTTGGCAACTCTAAGATTTTTAGCAACTGGGTCGTTCTACAGGCTTGTGGGCGATTCACTCGGCCTATCCATAGCTTCAGTTGCTCGAAGCGTGGATAGAGTGACTAGTGCCGTTTGTCGTCTTTCAAGGACATATATCAAATTTCCAACTGGGCAATATCTGTCTGATACGAAGAAGAAGTTTTTCGAACTTGCTGGTAAGTATGTTGACTTGTTTTTTGTTTTTCATCTTCACACCTAAAAGCGACCATGACTTGGAAACAAAAGAGAAATGAGTATTGTAAAATTCGAACCGGTTAAAAACACTGTTTCCTCTCTTTAAGTGTAAGTGTGCAAGCTAAAAACAAACATTTAAAAAAATAGACGGGATGATAAATATTTGAATAAAACATTAATATTTTATCAGAGACATATATTAATATATGTCTCTGATTTATATTTGAATATATAAAAAAGTTCATCAACATATCACTGTATTATTTAATAATTCATTAAAAACACTTAAATTTTTGAATTTTTATAAAATAAATATTTTATAACTTTTCATGAGTTTTAAAAAAACATTATCCATTTTTTAAATATTAAATCATCATCTTGTATATTGTGTTGCAAAGTACTGAGCTGTAATTTCATTTCTACTGTATATTGGTACAATATTTGCATCACTAGGAATCATGACTCTATTAGTACATAGGATTGATTACTGACTGATAACATATCTTTTGTCTATTAATAGTGTCAGTTTTTTCTTTGGGTATGACTTGAACTTGCAAAATAAACCTAAGTTACTGATAAAGAAAGAATACAATGAATTCATCAGTCATTAAATTTATTTTTATCTTTTCACTAAAAGGTACAATGTGTAGTTATATTATCATCATTTTTTTAAAAATACCACTATATTTCAAACACATATAAATCCAATATATAGACAGATGAAACATATTTCATTCTAAAATTAAGAGTGATAATCTGGAAAGCTTTTAAGGTCATTAAATTTTTCATATTATCCATGACAATATCAATTTTGTGCACTACCAAGAGAAAAAAACCTTAAGTTAAAAAAAATAAATAAATAAAACTACATTTAAAATTTAGTATATAATGTTACATTAAAAGATTTGTTTTTATGCACAAATTTTAATATTTTTCTGCACAAATTGTTAAATGTATTAATTTTAAATTTTAACATAAGGATATTGCAAATTGCTCATCACTTTTTATTCTAGAACTGACAGTAAAACTGCTTATTACTATAAATTTGCATAAGATTATTTTTAAGTACTTTCTATGTAAAATTTAAAAATTTCTTCTTTTAGGATTTCCCCAGGTTGCTGGGTGCATAGATGGCACATTTATTCGTATTATTGCACCCAGTGAAAACGAACAGAATTATGTGAACAGAAAAGGATATTTTTAGATATTTAGATATTTAGATATTTTTTTTAATTACACAGTTCAATCAGTCAATCAATTTCTTTATTTTCATAATTACTATGGCATAACAAATAAAAAAATAATAATAATGCAAATACTAACATATGAAAAATCACATGTATAGACAAATAAATATTAAAGTTTAATCTAGAGGACATACTGTCTATTAACCTTTTTCAATAAATTGACACAAATTGTTTTTAAAAAAAAGTTATAGAAAAATAATTTAAAGTCAGTTTCTGTACTGAACTAGAATGAACTAGAATAAATGCATTACAAATGACACAAATCACCATCATATATGATGTTACTGGTCATACAATCCATTGATATGCTGGTCTTTGGTGGTCGAGTGGTCTAAAGCGGATCATAGATCTTATCACCATCTGGGTTTGAATCCTACTGAGGACGGATCCCAGAGTGAGAAAGTTTGTCAGTTCGCTTGCTGAAGGTCTGTGGTTTTCTCCAGACACCCTGGTCTCCTCCACCATCCAAGAACTGACTGCCTCAAAATAATTGAAAGAATCTTGACTTGGGCATAAAACAACATTAATCCACTCCACTATTTAATATGCATGATTATACAAAAAATTGTATAGTTTTTAAGAAACTAAGTATTCTAATGCAGTTATGACCTTGACATTGAACCAAGTCCTTAATCCATATATCAAAATGATCCACATAACAATACCTACAATACTCTAATATACATGTCTAAACAAAAAGTTCAAAGTTTTCAAGTTAATTCACAATTTTAGTATTTATAAGCAAAAAATAACATTCCAAAGGAAGCATTACTCCTACATGGATTATCATATAGTTACAAAACTTGTTATTACCTTAGATTTTGCAATGCCTAATATTTTTGCAATGTTTTTATCTATAATTCTTACAGTTTACCAGAAAATACATTTACAATATTATATTACATGTATTACATATTGAATAATTATGTTATTTATATTCCCACAAATTCTAAAATAAATATAAAATTATTAATTCTTATATTTATTTCAGATGATATGTGATGCAAATTACAGGATAACTAACTGTGTTGCCAAATGGCCTGATAGTGTTCATGACTCCAGAATGTTTAAACATAGCCATTTATGTCAGAAGTTTGAATATGGTAAATAATTTGAAATTATTCTTTAAATGGCTGGAATTTATCAGTTACTAGTATATAGTCCTACAAATGTATTTTATTTCTAACTGATGGACTACAACCTAGAGGGTTCACCTCCAGAGTTCAGTTATTCTTATTAATCAACCTGTTAATGAATTGTATAGTGATAGGATATTCATTAAACAAAATCAATTGTTGTAATAACTTTGAACCTGCAAAGAATATTTTTAATCTTGAGTAAAAAACATCCAATTCAGAAACGTTTACTGTAGAGAGATACTTGGATGTGTATGTCCACTCAAGCATTAGATGATTGAAGTTGCAGTAACATTTCAAAGTCTAAATTTCATTTATGTATAAACTTTACCACAATTTAAAAAATCCTTGTTATAAATTTAGATTTCAGTATTTATTTAAATTTTATTTGTTAAAATTTGTCAAAATATACATGTAGTAGAAGCACCTGAATATTTCAGGGGAGAAAACCCTGTCATTATTTCTTTACAACAGCAATTTTTTTACAACGACAAAATTATTTGAGGACATACTTGGTCCTTACAGAGGGTTGACACTGTTATTGGTAACCATTATACTAATAAGCCATCACTATTTTATCTGAGTGGAACTCGTGGTTTATCTAGCTAGTCACAAATACAATTTTACAATACCTTTAATTTTTCCTATAATAAAAATTATTATTATTATTATAACATCAAATATGAAGCAAAACTGTAATATTAACTAAAAAACTGTTATAATTCTATTTTAGGAACATACAAAGGATTACTTCTTGGAGACTCAGCTTATCCATGTAGGAAATTTATTATGACACCATATATGGACTCAAATACTAATTCAAAAATTAAGTTTAATAAATCTTTATGTAGAACAAGAGTTACTATTGAACAAACTTTTGGAATTTTAAAAAAAGGTTTTCTTGTCCTAAAAAATCCTAAAAAAGCTGCATGTGTAGTGCTTGCATGCGCTACACTGCACAATATAGGAATTGAAAGAAGGGACATCATTATTAACGAAAATATTAATGAAAATATTGTGGATGACATACCAAATCAAAATCAGTTACCTATTGGTGATGGTGAAGGCATGAGGGATCTTATAAGACAAACTTATTTTTCATGAAATTCAGGCCTGATATTTACTAATGTCAAAATTACTGTCGATTTTGAATAACATATTTCAAACATTGATTAACATTATTTTATTATTTTTAAAAGCTGAACATTGAATATTAACAAGAGGCCCATTTGCCTTAACGCTCACCTGATGATATGTCCAAAATCTTTTGCAAAGAACTAAATTACAAAAACTTTACAAAATTATTCAAGTTTGGAAATGCCAAAATAAATAATCAGAAAAATCTAGTTATATTTCATTTATAAAATAGCTAACATGCATGTATCAACTATAGTACCATGAATAATTTCCAAATCATGAACAGGGTTAGGGTTAAAAACTCAGTCATATATATGGTTTTCATTCCAGATTGTTGGTTCACTGTTTGGTATAATAATGTCTATTTCAATTTTTAAATATGCGTTGTATAGGACGACTAATTGTAAAATAAGTTGGATGATTTGGGCCCTGCAAAAGTATTTAAACCACACCACTGGATACCATATTTCCGTTATGTCTGGTGCCCGTCCACAGTCGGGAGTTTTATAATCAGTGGTCCATATATCGTGCTTCTTTTTTCTTAAGTGTCTTGTTTTTGTTGTGATGTGTTATTCGTTTCTCTGGTTATTTTCAAGTAGCGTTTCATTTCACAAATTAACAGATTTTAATAATTATACATTAGTGGTGGTTATTGTGTGTTGCTTAAAGATAAACAATTGCGTACAAACGCTACCTACAAGGTTATATCAAAAGAGGAGCAAATCGAAATGTCATTATTGAAGACGGATGTCGTAACATTAAGGAAAGGATGCTATACCACAGTTGTAATCTGCAGAACGGATGCCGTAACACAAAATGTTTTTAACGGCAAATTTATTGCACTTAATTAAACATAACTCAGTAGGCAGTACTTCGTGCTGTCAGAAATATGTACCATTTAGCAAAATCTTCAGCCGTGTAAATTAGGAATTTATTTAAAACTAAGGTTTGTTCCCTCATGCAAAGCATTCCTTAGCTGGATTTGGATTTATATAATTTTGGAACTTTAGATTCATTATTTTCAACTGTTTGGCTTATGTTTTTTATTTTCAACTTTTCGGTCTTAGTGTCACTGATGAGGAATGAATTTCCGAAATGTGCACATCTGGCACATCAAAATTTAACTGGTATTTGTTATATATTTACACAGTTTCTTGCAAAAATGGAAGGGGGGCTGTCCGCCCGTCCGTCTTTCACGCCTGTTTTCCACTTTTTTCTAAAATCTTTTAGATAATGAACTGATTTTTAATATGAGTCTACCATGATGAGTTGCAGATCAAGTTAGCGTTTCATTCTGGTCCGCAAAATTTCACATGAGTTATGGCCCTTTGATCTTAGAAAATTTATAGAAATTTCAGTTTTCCGCTCGTTTTTTCAACACGCTTGCAGAAATGGAACTAATGTTTGGTATGTGACTCTACCTTGATGAGTTACAGATCAAGTTTATGTTTCGTTTCCATCTGCTAATTTTTACCGGAGTTATGGCCCTTTGATCTTATAAAATTCATAGAAATTTTAGTTTTCCGCACTTTTTTTCTACACGCTTGCAGAAATGGAACTAAGGTTTGGTATGTGACTCTACCATGATGAGTTGCAAATCAAGTTAGCGTTTCATTCTGGTCTGTAAATTTTATCGGGAGTTATGGCCCTTTGAACTTTGAAAATTCACTGAAATTTCAGTTTCCGCTCTTTTGTTTCTAATTGCTTTTAGATGAACTAATTTTTGGTATATGAGTCTACCATGATGATTTACAGATCAAGTTTACGTTTCGTTTTCATCTTCTTATTTTTACCGGAGTTATCGCCCTTTCATTTTTGAAAATTCACAGAAATTTTAGTTTTCCGCACTTTTTTCTAGACGCTTGCAGAAATGGAACTAATATTTTGTATGTGACTCTACCATGATGAGTTACAGATCAAGTTTGTTTCGTTTTCATCTGCCATCTTGAACAACATGAATAATTTATAACTAGAAATCTTTGTACCATATAATAAGGTACATTTTACCTAAAACTTTTTGATAAGTGAAATATGCAACCGGTAGGGGACTATGTATTGTTTTGCAATACTCTCAGAATGCTTGTACCATTAAATACCTATCTTTTGACTTTTTCATTATTAACCCCTTCGAAAGGGTATTTGAGCTGGATATTTTAACATCATAGTCGATACATATATACCAAAACCACTGCGAAGTGTAAAAAATTCGGTCACGGATCGGAGTCCTGTAAATCTGCTGAATTTTGTTGGCGCTGTGGTGCAAAAGGTCATTCTAGTAATGATTATTCAAACCCAGTTAAATGCGCCAATTGTAAAGGAAATCACATGGCTTCTTCTAGGGATTGCGTGGGGAATCCGGGTTAGAATAGGTCCCGAGTACCTCATGCTCGTCGTAAAACGCGACTAAAATGGGGCATTCCGTTTGTCGTGGAATACGATCCTTAATGGTGGAGGATGGAATTCTGGTGACTGAGGACCATGTGGGTTGCGGCCTCCTTTGGACCAACACATCACACTGACCCTTACTTCACCTAGAAGGACGGTTTGCATCGGCCCGTCAAACTTCTGACTAAAATAAAACCCGATCAGGACAAAGCTGCATCAACAAAAATAAAAATAATAAAAAGAAAACTTCAAAGAATGACTTTCCTGATAAAGATGGTTTTACGACCGTGAAGTTGAAACATTCTGTTCATCAACTTCGTGTTCTTGCAAGGGATTTATCATTAGATGAAGAAATGGAATGCGCTTCATCCTCGCAGCCAATTTCCCCAATAAGAACACCAAATAAAAAATGAATAATACAAATATAATTCAGTGAATTGCAGAGGTTTTAGACATAATTTAGATGAAGTAGCACTATTAGCTTAAGATTTTAACCTTGTAGCATTTTGTCTTCAAGAAACATATGTTAAAGAATCGGATACCGAGTTAAAATTCAGATATTATCAACATCATCATTCTTTTTCACCAAATACTGAAAGAGCTTCCGGAGGTGCAGCAATTTTTGTACGTAATGGAACTATCCATAGTCCCATTACTTTGACAACAAATCTAAAAGCAGTAGCATTTCGCCTAACGCTTCAAATTACCATAACCTTATGCTCAATTTATATTCATCCATCTTCTTCGTTACAGCTTGCTGATATGCAAAACTTAGTCGAGCAGTTACCTAAACCATTCCTTTAAGTTGGTGATTTTAATGGTCATAATCCTCTATGGGGAAGTCTTCGACTTGATAATAAAGGAAAAATAATGGAAGCATTGCTTTCAAATAATGATCTTTGCATATTAAATGATAGATCAAAAACATTTTTATCTGATGCGACAGATACTTACTCAATAGATCTGTCAATTTTTGATCCAGATATTTTAAATGTTCATGATGATCGTTGTGGAAGCGATCATTTTCCAATTATATTAGAATCCGGGGCAAATGATTCTACAATCCCTAAATGGAATTTTACCAAAGCGGACTGGAATCGGTTTCGCAATCTCTGTTCAGAAAAGAGTTTTGTCGAGAAATTTGAAAATAAAACCGATCAAATTCAGAGTTTTACTGACATCCTTATAGACATTGCTAATATGTGCATTAATAACCTCTGCAAATCCTCGAATCCATAAACCATTGGTATAATGAGGAATACAAACAAGCTAGAAAAAATAGGAAACAAGCCGAGAGAACAATTTAGGCGTGCTCGTTTGGCAGTTTCGATTTTAAGAACAATGGAATAGTCAAACGAATGAAATGGAATTCAGTTCTATCAATGTTCTGACTGTTCAATATCTGGAGCTGGGGTGAGCAGAATCAAAGATGGCGGCGACATCCGACGATGTTATATACAAGTGGGTAACATGTTTAAATTTCTTTGATGAAAATGATTTTTTAAACGACCATAGCTGAGCTGAGAGTACAGGTATAAAATATTTTTAATTTAATTTAATTTTTAAGTTCATTCAATGTCAATTTTCATTTCACGATATGGCCCACGAGGTTACACTCTGTCTCTATGCATATTGGGGATAAATGAGATAAAAAAAATTTTAAACACAAACAGAACAACTACAAAATCACCTTACAATCAGTAACAAAGTCTTGGATGAGACCCGTCAGTATATGGGTTCAAGTTCGGGTTTTTCCGTATTCTCTCTCGCTCTCTCTCAGCCATTTATATGATACTCTGCTAGAACTATACCCCCAGTCTAGTTTCATGCAGAAAGTTGCACGGTAGTGTGCGTGTGTGCAAACCGCTATGTTCATCAAGTGCTTTCTTTTGCATATGCAGCTGATATTGATATGACTGTTGTTGCATCTCCCAATACAAGTTTGAATGGCCCATCTGAAAAAAAGAGGACTCTGTTTCAATACGACAAATGTATGATTTGGTTTGATGATATGGAAACGTATTCTAACCATCTTTGTGTTAAAGGTAATTTTTATCCCATACATTTACTGAAGTACACTGCAACATCCTTAAGTGCTTAAAAAAGACTTCGAGTCAGACTAATGAGGTGCTAGACCAGTGCCCTAAAGTCAAATCCGGAAAATCTACTTGTTTTAACAAAATTTATACAAATTTTTGATTTATATATCTGTCACAGTGTACATGTATAGCATCATCTGACATCAATTTGTTTCTATTTTTGTGCATGTGTTTTACTTTTTAGGTTGAAGTATCCATACAGTCAAACCTGTCTTGAAGGTCACTCGCTTTAAAATGACCACCTGCTTATAAAGCCCAGAAATTGATCACTGTTCATTTTTAGCTCTGCTATTAGGATCTGTATATAAGGGGTACCTGCTCATAGACAGGTTGCTTTTCCTAGATTCTGTTTTATGGGTTTTGGTAGTGGAAGATGTAAATGATTTTTTTCAAAAACATCCATAAGTAAACCTGAAGTCAACTTCAGATAATGATTTAAATGGCAGTTGGGGCAAATCGCCTACACTTCTTTAATTGGAAACATACACAGAAAACAAGCAGCAAGTGGATGGTGAAAGAATGAAAAAAATGTGCTTTGGTGAATAATATCAAAAAAGCTTGCCGCAAAAGGATATCAATTTACAGAGGCTCAAGTGCCTGGGAGATGGAAGACAATATGTACACTGTATAAAAACTTTAAAGGTGAAAATAGGAAATCTGGTAAGGCTACTGTATATTAACTTTATGACCAAAATTCTATTGTTGCCAGTGGAATGCATTTGTGTAGACACTGGACAGTTGTTAACATGTCCTTGACAATGATTTAAACTTGATACTGTAGCTTGTAACATAATATCTCATTATTGGTACTGCTTGTACATGTGAATGATGTCAACAAAAAACAGGACAGAAGAATAAGACTTTTATTCATGTCATGTATACAGGCTGTTAGTTTGATATTAGTAAATGAAGTGTGCATGTCAATCTCGCCCTTAGCAAAAAATTCCATAATAATGAATTTAATTTAATCAAAAATTTAATTCAGCCTTTGTGAATTAATTGTTGTCAGGGGTCTGTATTGTACCAGACTACCAGTTTCATGCCAGTAGTATGTTGTAGTCATGTTTCGCTTTTGTCGTGCTATTTTTGAATTTTTATGAAGTAAATACATTCAAAAGTATGTATATATGTTATTAAAAATCAAAAATAGCAGATTATACTTTTAAATGCATAAATTTGCAATTCATTAAATATGTTGTAGATTCTGGTAGGAAAGATTTTAATTATGAAAAAGCAATAAATGAAATCTTTGGCACGGATCCAGCAATTGAACCAGTAGCGACAATCTCAACCTCTACATGAACAGGTAAATCATCAAAAAGAAAAATACCAGTAACTGATATTTCTGAGGATGATGATGATGTTATATGCTCTACACAAAGTAAATCTGATGAAACACCGCCTGATTAAAAAAGGAGAATGAGTCAGGCATCAGAAGTATAAGACTTTTTGAATCGGTATGCTGTGAAACAAGAAGAGAGATATGCAAAAGAAATGGATGAAAGAAGAAGGTAACACAATGAAAAAATGGAACTTTTGAGATCACTCTTGCAGATAAAGCAAGATGAATATGGAAATTTTTTGAGACTTCAAATTCTGTTATACCCCTGTTAAACAAGATTTAAAACTATCTAATTTGATTTCTTATATTTAACCATATCATCTTAACCTCAGTTCAAAGGCCAACTGTTTATAAAGACCATTTTGGTTTGCCCCTTACATGGACTTCATATAGAGGTTTTGCTGTAGCAATTCTTTCTGTTTACAGAGGATATTCCAGAAACACTTTGAACTTGTAGAATTTGTGAAGAGAACATAATTGACTGTGTTATGATGAGTTGTGGTCATATATTTGCATGCAAAGATTTTGCTTGGAAACTCAAGAACTGTGCCATTTGTCGAAAAACAAATAGAAAAACTTGTCAAGGTATATAAAATTTAATATAACCGGTACTCAGCGAACGTTGGTATTTCAAAAAATGGACATCTAAGCTATTAAGTATTGATTTACGATATGTCATGATTATGTTGTTTTACAGAAAAAGTTTCTGTTGTGGTTGTTGTAGCAAATATTATTTTGTTGTGTTATAGTTATGTTGAGGTTCAATATGCTAAATATTACCATTTGTTTCTAAAGATTTTGTTTTATAAATTTGTACTATTTTTGTTATAATTCAGGGATCTAGTCATATTTTAATTTACAATGCATTGTTGCTTGATATTGTTGCTGTTACTTTTATATGTATTTTTTAATCACACTTAAATAAAGTGGCATTTTAAGCTCACCTGACCGAAAGGATTTAAATGATACTTGGTCAGAAGCATATATGGGCCGGTGCAATTCAGATTTGTTCATGGCGTTGCCATGGCTACCAAAACTAAGTCAAGGTGACCTAGGGGTCCAAAAATCTTAAAAAATCTTCTTCTCCAAAACCAATGATGGGAGAAAAAATCTGAAGACATGGTATTGACATGGTGATCATATATGGTTCAAGGTCATATATGATCAAAGGTCAAGGACATAGCTGTATAAGTATACTACAATTCGATAATTATTTGGAAATTATTCATTGCATTACAGTAACTTCATCCATATTATATATGCTACTTATAAATGAAATGTGACTGGATATATTTCTGATTAAGTTTTGTGGGAGTTCTTAACCTGAGAAAACTTGTAAAGTTTCTGTACCTAATATATTGTCGTTTGCGCTTTGCAAACAATTTTGGACGTATCCTCAGGTGAGCGTTAAGGCCCATGGGCCTCTTGTTTTAAAAATAATAATTGTTGCATTTTTCCAAAAATACTGTCATTTTCTTAATTCATAGAAATCACCAGGCCATCCATTATCAAATGGTTATCGAAATTGAAGTACATGTACCTCTTTATTTTAGCAGTACCTCTTTATTTAAAAAAATCAATTATTTGTGAAATATTTCTTGATAAGTCAAGTCTTGAAACAAAGACAACATGTATTATGTGGTTAGTAAGCTCTAAAAACAGTTATAAAATGTCTAATAAGGCCACATGTGAGAAAAGCAATATTTTATGTATCTTGAATCCACAATATGAAAACCACTACTGTAGGTCAGTCGGAAGAGTGCTCGCTTCGTATGTGGGAGGTCCAGGTTCGATTCCCGGCCGGGTCAGACCAAAGACTTGAAAAGTGGTAGTGACTGTTCTTTCCCCAAGCACTCGACATTTAGAAATGAAAGTCACGGATCCTTTGGATGAGACCTTAAAAACCGATGTCCCGTGTTACAGTAGGCGTGCCACGCTAAAGAACCCTCACTACAATTGCCTTAAGCGCACTGCAAAGGTATAAATTTCTGCCACTTCACCTATAGCTGATGACGTCTCGATATAAGTGAAATATTCTTGACAGGGACGTAAAACCCTATTTAATCATTCAATCCACAATATCTAGTCTTCATTTCATCACACACAAGGTTATTCCTATGCACAAGTAGTGGCTAGTTAGATGAATGATGATTAATGTTTGTACTTAATGTTCCATTGACTGTATCTATTGGTTTTTTGTTGAAAAAGTCAATTGTTTCAACTTTTTTTAGTATTGAAGAGGCGAATATAAAGTTGCAGCTGAATAAAGTGTACTTGAAAAAACCCCGCAAAGTCAGCATGCATTAAGGCAAAGACACAAACAAAACGTCTATTATTAAGTGCACTAATTGTAAAAATCCCGACTTTGGACGATATTGTTAATTGTGACTCTGGTGGTGTGGTTGAAGTACTTTGATAGGGCACTAACCATATACATTTAAAAATATAGTCAAATTTGCTTTTTGCCAAATGTATTCCTTATCTACTTGTCTGTCCGGTTAACTTTAGCATAGTGGATAACATAAATTTATGAAATACTATGCAAGAGATAGAAGATATACATATTGCCATACAACCTGCTACTTTCTATTTTCATCATTAGGTCAGCCCAGAAGCATAAACAAACGGTTATATTGACAAAAGTGGGATAAAGCACACAGGGATTCAACATGCATTCCCACTCTTGGCGGTCAAGCAACATTGTGGCGATGATTTTAGCATGCTTTGCAAGTTGGAGGTTATGGGTTCGATCCACACTGGGTCTGACCCAAGGAATCACAATAGGTAGCAACTCTTTTTCTCACAAATGTCTTGCGTTATGAGGTGAAAGTCACGGATCTCGATTATAGCATACTCTGCAAGTTGGAGGTTATGGGTTCGGTCCACACTGGGTCTGACCTAAGGAATCACAATAGGTAGCAACTCTTTTTTTCACAAATGTCTTGCGTTATGAGGTGAAAGTCACGGATCTCGAGTATAGGTAGGTGTTGCATGAAAAAGAACGTCGCAAGAGTTTAGGTGTAAATTTTGAAGGACTTTCGATTTCCACCATCCCCAATTATATGACCATGTCTACAACGGAATTCCGAAAAATTCTTGAATCGTGACAGCTTCGTGGACAACCCGTAAAAACATCTATAACATCTATTTACAACCCGTAAAAACATCTATAAATGTCATATCTTCCCTGCAGACACAATGCAGTTAAATAGAATAATAATGTTTTTGATTAAAAAATAAGCCTTTTTGTTCTCTTTGGGTGGTAGAATTTTTATATGTGTTCCATCTATGCAACCAACTATACCAGGAAATCCGTTTCTCCTTTCAAACCTATCCATAATGACGGTTCATTTTGATCTGGCCAAATAATAAGCTTTTGCAGATTTTGAAGCACAGTTGATACTATAGAGTCCCGTGCACTAATTACAGTAGATTCAGACACTCCGAATCTGTCTGCAATTTTGTTGATTGTGTCTTGTGAACCAATGTACCACAAAGTAATTAAGAGCTGTTTGTCAATCTTTACAGCTGGATTACCTCCTTAATTGTGTGCTAATTCTGGAAGGTCTTTCAAATAAGACAGTATTGTTTCAAATGTTTGTCTTGACATGCGAAATATTCGCCGAAATTCTGAATCTATGTAATTGCCAACAATACTTTCGACATTGCCAAAATTCGGGTTATTCTTCTCTGATCCTACAAAAAAGTGAAAGCGGTAGGTAACTTTATATAGCTGATAATCATGATGATATTTTTTAGTAAATAAATATTTTATTGAAAATGTAAAGTATGAATTGTTCCCATATTTTTAGTTTTTAAAGAAACTCGTATGTAGACAGAGACAAAAGATTTCCGCTGAATGATTGATAGATTGATGGTGTTTATATTGAGTCGTCACCAACTATAGTGATTGATGGGGTCAAGAATATTTCGCTTATATCGACTCGTCATCAACCATAGGTGAAGGTGCAGAAAATTTTACCTGTGCTATATGCGCACATCCGAAATACCCATGATCTTCATTTCTTAATAAAGTGCTTGCAAATGATTACCCATTTCGAAGTCTTGGGTCAGACCCGGCTCGGAATAAAACCCGCAACCTCCAACTACGGACGTTTCCGCTGAAGCAATTTGAGATCGAACCTATGTTGATGTTGTTTTTTTTTCTGCTAGGTTCGTTTTTCAGATCATTTATCTATGACCCATATTCTCCGACGTACTTGTGGTCTAATTAAACATTTGAAATTGTTGTTATTATTATCTTAAGGAGGCTTTAAGGATCCTTAAAGATGCCTTTCATCATGTGCATGACATAGTGCAGAGTTTTATAAAGTTTCCAACTACAGCTCCAGAATTGATAAGACAGAGTACTGAATTCTTTGGTATTGCACAGTTCCCAAAAGTTGTAAGGGTGATTAATGGTACTCACATCAGAATAAAAGCACCATCTGAAAATGAAGAAGTATTTATAAACAGAAAGGTATACCACAGTATCAATGTGCAGTTAGTTTTTGATGCCTTTGATATCATTATAGATGTGGTAGCTAGATGGCCTGGGTCAACCGTTGATAGCCGGATTTTGCAAGACAGTGGAATCAGAATGTTATTTGAAGGGGGAAATCTGCCAGCAGTTTCATTTACTTGGAGACAGTGGATATGCCTGTAAACGTTGGTTATTAACACCATATTTAATTCCAAATCATGGAGCCCAATCTTCATATAACAGGTAGTAACTATAACAAGTGTTGACAAATAAATTTGACTATATAATGATATGTGAATAGATTTATATTAATACTATCAACCAATGTAAACAAGTAACAGTTAAAAATTACATTTTCTTTTAAATAATGTAAATAATGCTTTCATTGAATACTGAACATAGTCTCAATAAATAAGTAACAAACAATACGCATGCAAAATTACCAATCGAATCCCTAGAAATTAAAAACAAACTATTAATATAAGATAAAAATATGTTATACTTGTGTTTTGCATTATACATGTATATAATTGGTCATCAATAATCAATAACTGTATCTTGGAGCTCATAAGAAAACCAGAGTACAGATTGAAAAAGGTATTGGTCAATTAAAGAAGAGATTTGGAATACTTCATAGTGATTCGGATGGAGCCAAGATCAGGTGAGCTAATAACAAACACTAACAAAAAGAATATCTGAAGTATAATTGTCCATTGGTCTCTCAAAAAGTTATATTTGCAATTCTATTTTTTTTCTTTTTCAGAATCTTGATCTGCATGTCAATATCATCAGATGCTGATTTTCTTTTTCCACAGATACATGTTCCATTGGCAGAAGCTGAAAAAACTTGTTGATATGTTTCTGACTGTTGATATATTTCTTACTGGACTTGTTGACCTTAAGAGAAATTAAAACAAATTTGTATATGTAGTGGCATTTATTATAATTATTATTAAATTTCTTTATATTTTTAAAGAATAAATCTTATAATCCACTTAAATGTTTCTTTCTACAAATGCATAGTGTGTAATATTGTTTCAAGAGTCCTTTGACTAAAGTTTTTGGTTGCATTTTAGGTTGCATACAAAGTATTTGCCATAATTATACGAGGAACGTTTACTTTTTGTGAATATGATACACTATACAAAGTCAGCCATTTTACTTGTGCATTGTCATTATTTAACTAGTGAAATAGACTGTTAACTGTCTATAGAGGTTGCAGTGAAATGTTAGTAGTCACTTAAAGGAGGACATGATTGTTATTCCACTATGAAATCATATCAAATGATATTATTCTGTTAAAAATGTTATTTGTATACAAAATTTTCAATCTATTCTTAATTTTTAATTAACACCAGCAGACATGTTTGTTATAACAGAACCAATGATTCATCATGTTTTTAACAAACCTTAGATTTTCCAGCTGAATCCATGTACTGTCAAGTTGTGATGGTAACTCAACCCTGACTCATTTACGGCTGTTTTCCCTATTACTCCCATTACTGTTTCTGTTAGGGAAGAAAGCGTAGTTGTACATGGATTAAGTGTTTTTATGCAAAAAATGTTATTTTTATTGTGAAATGCTCAGTTGATACTGAGAAAATAAGATTATTCTATCATATAATTAATTATGCACTTTAACCAGATAATATAATTGGTATTTCTATCATATGAACAACATACATAAACACATTATGATTTGGTTGAAAACAGGCATAACTTAGTATCACTTAAATGCACTCCTTTTCTTCTAAGTAACAAATTACTTATATTGTTTTTAAAAAAAATGTAAGGCCTTTAGTTCAATCCAAGTATTGTCCTACCTGGTTTATATACAAAGAACTAATTACATGTACCATGCAGAGACCTCTGATGATCTAAATATAATGCTCTGTGCTTCTGTACAAGATTTTCCCATTTTTTTTAAAGTTCTAAGCTATCACTGGGAAACTCTGCAGTTTTGCGGAAAGTTTTTTCAATCTCTTTCCACAGAGATTTCTTTGAGGCAGCAGTTATCTCTGAAATAATATATCCATTTATTTTCTTTAAAAAAAATTGTAAACTACTTACATTGCACCACAATATTTATACTAAAATCTAATAAGATTCATCCACATCTGAAAGAGTTCATTCTGACATCTCGCGTCTTAATTTCATAAACAAAGCATAAATAGTTGAAACAGGAAGGGGAAAAAATTTAAGGTCAGAGAAATGATCTTACCCGGGACCTTCCAAACTATAAACAAGTGTTGCACCAACTAAGTTACCCAGACTCGTACATCCTTCCCGTTTTTTCTTGCCGCATGGAAATCTTATAATTTAAAATTCTTACATAAACATGAAGAAAAAAAAAAGAAAAACAAACATTATTTTTTCTGTTGCCGAATTTAATCGTAGTGGAAACTTTAAATCGGTGCCGAAATGTCTTTTTTACACTGGCGCCAAAATCGCTTCATACCGGTTAATAAATGTCCCTCCTCCATCCACACGAAATCTTCTCCTGAAATTTGTGATATTCAATTAGTTGTAATAGCATTAAACGATTTTCAAGAAAACAAGTTTTTGTCCATTCAGCGGTGAAAAAAAAACATGCAGCAAGAAACCAGGGGAATATTATCGATTCGGCAAGTGGGTGCGGGTCCACAAGTTCAGTATGGCCGGTGTAAATGTAAACAAACATTGAATAACATATATCCATGTCATAATTTTTTCCTGCATAGTTTGATAATGCGCGTGTTGGTTAAAGTTTAGCATTTGAGCGCGATTTACATAAAAATGCGTGTTACTTGCCATATACTCTCCCTCTCTCTCTCAATATTTATATTACTTACTGTTGGTAAACTTGTGTCTCAAATACATATGATTTGAGAGCTGCGAATCCGCTTTCTCCTGCCATTATCTCCGCTAACAACAGGCAATCGTTTATTGAAAACCCTTTTGGAATTCTTGTTTGTTTCTGGTATCTGGCTCATAGTGATTCAGTGTTGACAGCGGCAGAAGACAATGTAAACTTCCGGTTTGTGTTCGTGTTGGTTTGCAACTTCGTTACTATTTTTAAACACGGGAAAATCCTTCAACCGCAGTAAGATCATTCTTAAGGAAATATTTTCATCTTAAGATATTTTTTAAGATAAAGATTTCTCTTACTTGAGAAATTACTTAAGTCAGGATAAAAATATAACTCAAGTATAAGAGAAATCTTATCCTTAACTAAGATTAAAAAAAGTTAAGATGATAATTTTCTTAAGGGAAAAATTAAGATGTTTTGTGAAACAACCCCTGGAATGTATCAGGTATCAACACTATTGATAATCAACATGAAAGGGGAATGTTAAAACTTTAAACAATTCGAGATATCGCTGCCCATGTACTGTTATAGAAAACATTTAATGTAAGACATTAAATATTCAAATATTTTAAAACACATAAGAACAGGACTGTGAAGGATATATAGAGTCCTTGCATTAACTTCTCGTATCTATGGAAACTAGGTCAACGCCGCCATATTAGAGATATAACTATTAGCGTGGCGTGGGTGTAGAACTACAAGGAACATTTGAATGATGCGAAAACACAAAATTAAATCAACTCAAACATTTGATGCAGGGAAAGTCTTAATCATAAAGAAAGGGCCAGGTATGAAGAAAAATTGAAACTAATTGATGGAGTTAATCCTTATGAAATGAAAAATTGGTCAACGGACGTTGATCACCTTCCGAATTTGCACTACCCAGACACCGTGAACTATTTGGTCCTTACACAGCAGATGATTTATAGTTAAAGTTATAAGGGTCTGGATGCATATAACTAGTTCATATGTGGATGGGTCCGAAACAAAGAAGTTTTCAGAATCAGTGAAAAATGTGTCGTAACTGCAAAGGTGAGTAACCCCCCCCCCCTAACATCGATATCGACTTTATCTTAACATGAATTATTTTCAGAATTAAGATGTTTAAATTACATTCATTTACAAGTCTAAACGTTTCGTTATTTTCCTTACTGTGATAATAATGCGTTACTTTGATGAATTTTTAATCCAAATTTTTATGCTGTAATTAATTTTCATTGATTCTTGCAATTACGATTTTTTTTACTTGTTTATTGAAAATGATGCTTAATTAACATCTCAAATTTTTGTTTACTTATACTTTCAGGTTCTTCACTCGCCAAAACTAAGTGAAACACCACTTAGACCCTGGATTATTTATTACAGAGAAGGATGGAAAGGTTTTGGCAGCTCATTGCACATGCATGGCTGGTTTGGGAGAAGGTTGCACCCACGTTGCTTCCCTTCTTTTCGTAGTTGAATATGATATAAAATCAAGAGATTCATAAACAGTCACTGAAAAGAAAGCGTACTGGTTACTTCCAACTGGGGTCAACGAGGCTTGGAAAATAGATTTCACAGCAGCAAAAACAATGAAAAAACGGATAGATGCACAGGCCGAACTTAATAGTGACAAGAAAAATGAGACACTGGCTTCAACTACTCCTAGAGCAGTAAAGAAATTAAATGTGCCCGAGCCAACAAAAGATAAACTTGACAAACTTTTTCAGAACTTGCATGATGCTGGCCTCAATTCTGGAGTCATTAATTCCAGAATATTTAGAGCATTTCGTGCCGAAAAGTAAAAATGAACAGTTTCAAAGGTTCTGTCACTACGGGATGAAAGCACATTTGACATGAATTATAGCTGAAGGCCTGTAGTAAAATCAAACTGAAGTATGTCCTGTTCAGGCACAATCTGTTAAAATTTCTACACGCGAACAGGCTAATTTCCAAAATATGGAACCATTTTCGTGCAGAAAGGATAACTGCTTCTAAAATGAAAAATATATGTTCAACCAATCCAACTAACCGTGCACAGGCCTTGATAATATCAATGTGTTATCCTGAGTTGCGCAAATTTGAATCCAATGCCACAAAATGGGGTTGCAGTCATGAAGATGTTGCCAAGAAAACGGTTTTTGAGAAATTTTGAAAACAACATGACAATCTAAATTTCGAAGACACTGGTTTGTCTGTTATCACTGAAACTCCTTTCATTGGTGCATTAACAGATGGACTGGTCTCTTGTGACTGCTGTGGTCAGAGTACTGTTGAGATCAAATATCCTTATTGTGCTAAAGGCAAAAAATTTGAAGTTAAAGATTAAAAGTTTTGTTTAAAAAGAGATTGATCTGGTGATCTAAAATTTGATTTGACCAGAACTAATATTTCACCATAGTTCCAGGCAGAGTATTAACTTCTGTTTCTGTAGATAACACTAGCAATTCTGAAAATGAAGTTGCTAAACAATCAGAATGTTGGTGTTACTGTAAGCAAGCCGAATGTGGTAACATGGTTTGTTGTGATAATGAAAATTGTAAAATACTTGGTTCAATTATGAATGTGTTGGTATGAAAAATGTACCAAAGAGTAAATGGTTTTGTCCTGAATGCAGAAAACTGAACTTCTTATTCAATAAAAAAAAAAATGTGAAAAAAAAATTTAAATTTAAATCAAATGATATTAAATGACATTTACACTAACATCTTCAGGTTTTTAACTTTCGATTGACCTTTTGACACTAATATTTCAATATGGCAGAGTTCGAATCCCACTCGGGACAAATCCTAGTGTAAGAAAGTTTGTCAGTTCGCTTGCCGAAGGTAGGTGGTTTTCTCCGGTTTTTCCCACCATCCCAGAACTGACCGCCTCGAAATAAGTGTAAGATTTTTTTGACTGGGATTACTCCACTCCACTTGTTGCATGTAATTACGAAATTACACAAGACCAACCCCCTCCTTTAAGGATCCTTAAAGGGGCCTTAAAGTCTCCTTTAAGTCTTTCCATCTTTAAGGATCTTTAATGGACCTTAAAGAACTCTTTAAGGACATACTTAAAGATCTTTAAGGAGGCTTTAATTGAACTGAAATTTTAAGGATCTTTAAGGAGACTTTAAGGATCCTTAAAGATGTTTCATAAAAACTCATTTTTTTCAATTATTAATGGAACGATGGCTATTACGTTCATTTAGTTAAAAAGTATGATTTGTTTTTAGAATATTTTGAATTTTTATAGTTTATACGACATAGGAGACATTGATAACGCCTGTCTGAATTCTAGTTTCTACATTAATTTTTTGTAAAGGGAGCCGTATGTAGTTTCTTGTTTCTTAATTCATAAATGAATTAAATAACAAATGTGCAGTTTTCACAGTACAGGTAAACAACCCGTGTTTTAATCAGATCGGCAGAAAGCATAAAGTAATTAACGGTATTTGTTAATTGTATACAGCAGTACTTGTTCGATTATAGATCCCAGGTGATCCAGACAATTTTAATATCAAAACATTAAAACATACATTAATTAAAGAAATTAAATTAATCGCAAAATAATCTTCTGAGCAAGTCATTTATTATTTTATTTTATTTTGAATTTCATTTATTTATTTAATTTAATTTTATTATATTTTATTTTTTTGGGGGATAGTGTTATGCATAAATGTAAATAAAGCAAGACAGAGAGAGAGAGAGAGAAATCGCATTTTAGTGTCTTTGAATTGACATATATGGAACTGACACATGATGGTATCGGATTTCGAATAATTTCAATTCCTAATAAAAAAGAGTTGGTAAAGTAAATATTTAAAACAAAATAAGAACAATAGGGAAAAGGTTATTCATTTCAAACATGAACAAGTTACGAGGTGAACATATTAAAGTAAGAAACCAGTCCCAGAAGAAAACCATTAACTGACACCCACTATATTCAATTTCTATCTATCACCAAACACCATCTTGCTGATTGAGGTTAGAGATACTAGTATATTACAGGTAAATTTTGGAATGCATTCCTATCAACACATATTTTATCTAATACAATTAAAATTCTATGACTGCATTAAATTATATATGAAATTTTATAAAAATAAATAAAATCAATTTGATCCTTTTGTTGTAAGATATTTTAAAAGAAATATAAGAAAATTTTTCACATATAAATGAAAAATGTCTCACTTTCTTTCAGTCACGTTATCTCATTTGCATATTGTTAGGGACATATTTTATTATGATCAACATCAGTATCATATCTTCCATAGCTACATAGGTAAGTCGATGGACTCCTAACTTAAGGGACCAAGGTTCGATTCCCAGTGAGAGCGGATAAAAAATGAAAATTTTGATTAAAAAATTTCTTGTAATTTCTATTTAATTACTTAGCATCCAATTAGACTAAAAAATGTAATGAAATAAATAGAATTAAAAACTTGAGATTAAAAATCATATAAAGAAAATTAACTTATTATCACTTGATTTTTTCAAAATTAATAAAATGCAAGTTTTTTTAAAATTAAATTTAAAAAAAGATAATGGGAAAAATAATATTTCATTGCTTTTAAAAAAGGAAAAATATAATTTTTTCCAAAAGATCCTTAAAATTTCAGTTCCATTAAGGATCTTAATGATGAAAAGGCATATTTAAGGATCCTTAAAGCCCCCTTCAAGGTCCTTCAAGAGACATTTAAGGAAGCTTTAAGGATCCTTAAAGATGCCTTTTCATCATGTGTTACAGTACAAAAAAACCCGAAAACGGCAATGTGGATTGTCCTAGTCGATTACAATTAACAGAAACAGTTGAAAACTTCTGACTCCGGGTGATACAATGATGTTAGAATCATTTGAAACGGTGCCCGATAATGCAGAGTTAATAGGCATATGAACCACATCTGATGCAGATCTGAGTAGGGTTTTCAATTACATTCACATTCGATGACCAAAAAATGCTCCTAGGAACATTGCAGTTTTTTCCATCGCAGGAAACTGAGCTCAATACATATAATAGTTGTAGTGCATAAGGTAGTCGTAGTTTTGTTCCCGAGCCTCGTTTTTGGACGCGTTGCACGTGGGTCAACGCGGTAGTGTTCGAAATCGCACAATGTCATCTGTTGGGACGAATGACCACGTTTTCACGTAGACTATGCACGTCCTTTATTGGGTCAAATGCTTCTTATTATTGTCAATATATAGAGTAAATGGTTAGAGATTCATCCTAAAAAATCATCTAATTCGGAAGTAACTATCGACAAACTTCGTGAAGCGTTTGCTACACACGTTTCTTATTAGTGTCAATATATCGAGAAAATGGTTAGAGATTTATCCCACAAAATCATCTAATTCGGGAATAATTATCGACAAACTGCGTGAAGCGTTTCCTACACACGTACTACCTAAAATGCTTGCAAGTGAAAACAGACCTTGTTTTATTTAATTTTTAACATTTTGTAAAGGTCTATAGTATTACACACGTGCGCCTATTATCCTCTGCGGAGCGATTTGATAGGAATTTTAAAGAGGGGATGAAAAAGTTGAAAGCATCGGAAAGTTCGATGTATAACTGAATAAGTTTCTATTGTCGTGAAGGTCGACACCACAATCTACAACGAGTCTCTTATCCGCTAAAATAATTCATTGTAAATTGCAAACTGATAAAACCGCAAACTACTGATCAAGTACATTATAATCAAGAGGCTGAGAGGGAAAGCTTCACACGTTCGTTTGAGCCTTGGAATAATCTGAAATAGATCAAACGGGAGTTATCTGCTCCTAATACCATTGCAGTTGCTGATCATGTGAGTGTACCAATCTAAGATTCAAGTTGCCAAATGCCACCGATGTAATGTTGTAAATAATAAAACTAAACGACTAAGGTGTATCATGCACTGATGTTTCTGTTCGCCCGCAACAAGTTCGTTAAACTGCGTACCTAAAAAAGTTTGCAACTAAATAAGATATTTGTGCTGTATATTTTTAATTCGATTATGCATGCCTTATTTTCTTCAACAAGAAAAATTTCGAAATTATGGACATTTCAAATGTTTTCTGATGAACTCAAAATGAAATTTGATGGGGTGGGGGATATGCAATATTGGTAGATATTGAAAAATATATAATGTTGCAGTGTGGAATTAATTACGAAAAAAAAATCAGTGTTTCCGCTTAACTATGGCTTGTTTTGTTATTGGTCTAACATAGCCAATGCGGATGTTTGTTGCTTGTAAACGTGTTCCAAATTAAAGTTAACACATGTAAATATATATATATAAATATATAACTAACAAATACCTGCTAAATTTTGATGTGCCATATGTGCACATTTCGGAAAATCATTCCTCATCAGTGACACTAAGGGCCGAAAAGTTTGATAGATAAAAAGTTGAAAAATAAATAATCTAAAGTTCCAAAATTATATGAATCCAAATCCAGCTAAGGAATGCTTTGCATGAGGGAACAGACCTTAGTTTAAACTATCCTATAAACAAATTTACCTCTTATTTCTAAAGCAGTAACAAGAAGAATGCATATACAAAACTACTACAGATTTTAAAACCACCAAAGTTTAAACTTAGCGCTATCAGCATGAATATTGCATTTAAAAGGTTATTTAAACCCGCTCAGGAACACAATATACAGGACGACAACCGTCGCCAATTTCTTAAATTACATTATGCAAACAAAGGCATAGATGCTACTAATATTTCTAATATACTTTTCGGTCTTAGTGTCACTGATGAGGAATGAATTTCCGAAATGTGCACATCTGGCACATCAAAATTTCACTGGTATTTGTATTATATATTTACTCCCCCTGAGCGGGTACCGCTGCTGGTGGAGTAAAACTCCCCGAGGGTACCCATAACTCAGTAGGCAGTACTTTGTTCTGTCAGAAAATGTACCATTTAGCAAAATTTTGAATGGTGTAAAATTTGAAATTAATTTAAAACTAAGGTTCGTTCCCTCATGCACAGCATTCCTTAGCTGGATTTGGATTAATATCAATTTGAAACTTTAGATTCATTATTTTCAACTGTTTGGCTTATATTTTTTATGTATCAAACTTTTCGGTCTTAGTGTCACTGATGAGGAATGAATTTCCGAAATGTGCACATCTGGCACATCAAAATTTCACTGGTATTTGTATTATATATTTACTCCCCCTGAGCGGGTACCGCTGCTGGTGGAGTAAAACTCCCCGAGGGTACCCATAACTCAGTAGGCAGTACTTTGTTCTGTCAGAAAATGTACCATTTAGCAAAATTTTCAGTCGTGTAAAATTTGAAATTAATTTAAAACTAAGGTTCGTTCCCTCATGCACAGCATTCCTTAGCTTGATTTGGATTAATATCAATTTGAAACTTTAGATTCATTATTTTCAACTGTTTGACTTATATTTTTTATGTATCAAACTTTTCGGTCTTAGTGTCACTGATGAGGAATGAATTTCCGAAATGTGCACATCTGGCACATCAAAATTTCACTGGTATTTGTATTATATATTTACTCCCCCTAAGCGGGTACCGCTGCTGGTGGAGTAAAACTCCCCGAGGGTACCCATAACTCAGTAGGCAGTACTTTGTTCTGTCAGAAAATGTACCATTTAGCAAAATTTTCAGTCGTGTAAAATTTGAAATTAATTTAAAACTAAGGTTCGTTCCCTCATGCACAGCATTCCTTAGCTGGATTTGGATTAATATCAATTTGAAACTTTAGATTCATTATTTTCAACTGTTTGGCTTATATTTTTTATGTATCAAACTTTTCGGTCTTGGTGTCACTGATGAGGAATGAATTTCCGAAATGTGCACATCTGGCACATCAAAATTTCACTGGTATTTGTATTATATATTTACTCCCCCTAAGCGGGTACCGCTGCTGGTGGAGTAAAACTCCCCGAGGGTACCCATAACTCAGTAGGCAGTACTTTGTTCTGTCAGAAAATGTACCATTTAGCAAAATTTTCAGTCGTGTAAAATTTGAAATTAATTTAAAACTAAGGTTCGTTCCCTCATGCACAGCATTCCTTAGCTGGATTTGGATTAATATCAATTTGAAACTTTAGATTCATTATTTTCAACTGTTTGGCTTATATTTTTTATGTATCAAACTTTTCGGTCTTGGTGTCACTGATGAGGAATGAATTTCCGAAATGTGCACATCTGGCACATCAAAATTTCACTGGTATTTGTATTATATATATATATACTACTTAACAAAGTAGTACAATCTAAAGTCCGTACTCCTTTCAAATATAACTCACCACCTCTTATTTCCTACTCCTACAATAAACCAATTGCATCCAAAATTTTCAACTATAATCCTACTTTGCAGTGCCTAAACTTTCATAACTTTACTCCACCTACCTGCTCTTGCTCAGCGTCCCCATATATTCATAAACCAGCTGGGCATGTAGCAACAGGTGATCTCAATATTATTGAGAATACTAAATTAAGATGTCTTGTTTCAAAAGGCCCTAAATACAGGGAGGCTCAACCTTTTACTTGGGAACAGAATTTCAAAATTATAATGGATTTTGTTGAAGAGTATGCTAGAGGTTGGGCTAAATTAGAAGACGTAGAACTTTATCCGACTGGATAAGGACAATTAGAAATTTTGCAAAACTTAATGGGTCTATGGGTACTAAACATTCTTTAGTGCTCAGGAACCCTGAGGTACCTGCAATCCATACTGACATACATAACAGGTATGTTGTTGTCCCGGCTGATAAAGCTTCTAATAACATTTTTTTCGTTTGTAAGAAGTTCTATGTTGAATGTCTTATTAAGGAGCTTGGTTTAGAAAGTATATCTGAGAATCCTACTTATACCAAAACTAATTTTACCAAAGATGAAGTTCTTTCCAATCATAGGGGAGTCCTTGAGTCTTTTTGGTATCAATTTAAAACAAAAAGAACTTGACCTGCCTTACTTGTATTGGATTCCAAAACTTCACAAAAATCCATACAAGGAAAGATATATAGCAGGTTCCTCTAAATGTACTACTTAATCATTATCAGTAATTCTAATACAAATTTTGACAGTCGTCAAAGATGGCCTTCAGACTTATTCAGATAAAGTCTATTCTACATCTGGCATCAACCAAATGTGGATTCTCAAAAATTCTTAAGAACTACTTGACCACTTTGTCTCTAATACACTATCTTCGGTAAAAAGTATAAAAACTTTTGATTTTTCTACCCTTTACACCACTATCCCTCATGCTAAATTGAAAGAACGTCTAAAACAAATCATTGACTTTTCATTCTTTTACAAAAACGGTAAACCAAGATATAAATATCTAGTGCTCAACAGGGATTCTGGTTATTTTGTAAAACACCATATAGACTGCAAACAAAAATATACTGAAGATACCATCAACAAAATGTTAGAGTTTTTGATAGACAACATATTTGTTGTGTTTGGCAATATTATTTTTCAACAAACAATCGGTATACCAATGAGCACAAACTGTGCACCTTTGCTTGCTGATTTGTTTCTTTATTCATATGAATCAGATTTTTTACAGAACCTTGTCAAATCTGGAAAAAAGACTGTCGCTAAATCATTCAACTACACATACAGATATATAGATGTCGTTCTTTCACTAAATAATCACAAATTTGGAAAATATGTGAATGTCATCTATCCAAGTGAGCTTGAAATAAAAGACACGACAGATTCTCCTTGTTCTGCTTCATATTTGGACATACCTCAATTATGACACCCTTGAAAGGTTACATCTGAAGCTGTACGACAAACATGATGACTTCAATTTTTATATTGTCAACTTTCCGTTTCCTTGCAGTAATATTCCTGCTTCTCCTCCGTATGGTGTATATGTTTCACAGTTAATACGGTACGGTTGAGCTTGTTCCCCCTATGGGAACTTTCTGCAACGAAGCAAATAACTTACAATTAAATTGTTGACACAAGGATATTGCAAGCCTAGGCTAATCAGGGACCTTAAAAGTTCTATGGCCGTCATCACAATATTGTTGATAAGTATGTAGTCACTGTATCCAAAATTATACTGGATATATTTGACTTACCATAGTTCTTTGTTCCTTTCATTCTCAAAATTGACTTGCACGTGACGGGTGTAGCTAGCTAGACTGGAGGTGCTTACCCTTCTGGAGCACCCGGTCTCACTTCCTTGATGGAAGTTCACGTGTATAACATATTTTGCCAGTTTGCAAAGTTTTTAGTTTGTTTTTGGGATTGTGATATGTACAAGGACTGGTATGTTTGTTTTATTTTTTTTTTTATTCTGTACATTGTTTATGAAAAAATTTTTAAAGTGATCAAGTTTTACATCTGAACTTAGCTAATGTACTGAAATAAAAGTAACCACATGTAAACACTGCTTATGAAGTTACTGTTGATGAAAAAGTTGACATGTCGGTTTACAGTTGTATTTCTGGTTAATGTACACTCCTCATTAACAAATGTCAAAAGTTATCAAGTTTTACACCTTATCAAAGTTAATGTACTGAAATATAAAATACCATTTGAAAAACACTGCTAATGAACTGATTGGTGTCAAATCTAAAGTTTTATCTCCGATTATTGTACAACGTTCATGAAAAAATGTTAAAAGTGATCAAGTTTTACATCTGAACTTAGCTAATGTACTGAAATAAAAGTTACCACATGTAAACACTGCTTATGAAGTTACTGTTGATGAAAAAGTTGACATGTCGGTTCACAGTTGTATTTCTGGTTCTTGTACACTCCTTATGAACAAATGTCAAAAGTTATCAAGTTTTACACCTTATCAAAGTTTGAAAAACACTTCTAATGAACTGACATTGGTGTCAAACCTGAAGTTTTATCTCCGATTATTGTACAACGTTCATGAAAAAATGTTAAAAGTGATCAAGTTTTACATCTGAACTTAGCTAATGTACTGAAATAAACACTGCTTATGAACTGACACTGTTGATGATAAATCTGATGTATTTCTGATTATTGTACACTGCTCATGAATACTGCTTATGTACAAAAATGAAAGAGTTACTTGCATGATAACAAACCAGCATGCTAAAATTAAATGTATGTTTTAAATGAGTTATACTGTATTATTACACCATTTGGAGAAAAAGTACAATAAATCTAGTTTTATTACGAGATTCAAAATTATGTTGGATCAAAAATATCTATGCAAATATTTGTATTAGATTTCAGGATCAAAAAATATCTATGCAAATATTTGTATTAGATTTCTATAAATAAATCTATGAAATATACATTTAACATACCAATTACTGTTATACATTTTTCATATTGTGGTACATCTCTACAGTTACAGTCTCTAATAAGAAAAAAGTCTCCAATATGAAAACAAAAATTTAATCATAAATAAAATCCCCCAACATGGTTTTTATTTCTCCTGCACTTTTTCTAGATTTACAAGAATTGGAGCTTTTTAAACTCTGATTCAGTAGCCTTAAAATCTGAAAGATCCTTGTCATCTTCATTTTTTTGTTACAAAATGTCACAGCTCTAAATTTTGTACCACAGGCATGTTCCCTCAGCATTTCCATAGTCGGTTTGAAGTTAAAACATTCAGTGTTCTAATTGAAGTTGATTGTTAGTATGCTGTTTAAGGTATTTCAAGTCAATGCACTTTTGAATTTTGTTTTTAACACTTTTAGCCAAGGGAACAACTGCTCCAATTCTGCATTACCATGGGTAAATTAAAAGTAATGCCTTAACAAAGCTGTACAAATTTGGGAAGACAGGTTCACTTTCTTTTAATACCTTTTCGAAAATTTTAATATTTTCTTTAAATCTTCTGAGTTATAATTAAAATGTATGAAGACTTTCAGTTAAATTACTTACGATATTCTATCCATACACATGTAGTTTATTTCATAATACTCTACTTGGATATTGTTATCTTCTAGTGTATATATATATATAACAAATACCTGCTAAATTTTGATGTGCCAGATATGCACATTTCGGAAAATCATTCCTCATCAGTGACACTAGGGGCCGAAACGTTTGACAGACCAAAAAACATACGCCGAATAGTTGAAAATAAATGAATCTAAAGTTAGATGTAGGCGATTAGTTATATCGACATGCCTCAGGGTTATTCCTTTCTGCGCCATTACACGTGTTTACCGAGTAAACATACAGAAACTCAAAACAAAATATTTTAATTTTGCAGTTTTCTTAAAGGTTGTAAATTTTGTATTTTTCATTCCAGACCTCAGCTCGGTAAGAAACTTATGCCTCCAGTTTCTAAGTCTGATGTTTGTCATCCAGATGACCGCTGCATACACAAGACCAACCCCCTCCTTTAAAGATCTTTAAATATGTCCTTAAAGATCCTTAAAGGGGCCTTAAATCCTCCTTAAAGCCATTCCATCTTTAAGGATCTTTAAGGGACCTTTAAGGAGGCTTTAATATGTCTCATCATGAAAAACTCATTTTTTTAATTATTAATGTTACGATGGCTATCACATTCATACAGTTAAAAAGTTGGATTTGTTTTTAGTATATTTAGAATTTTTATAGTTTATACAACATAGGATACATAGATAACGCCTGTCTGAATTCTAGTTTGTACATTAAGTTTTTGTAGAGGAGCCGTATGTCTTTTCCTAATAATACTTGTTTCTTGATTCATAAATAAATTAGATAAAAATATGCAGTTTTCACAGTACAGGTAAACAACCCGTGTTTTTATCAGAACGGCAGTAAGCATAAGTAATTAACGGTATTTGTTAATTGTATACAGCGGTGCTTGTTTGATTATCGATCCCAGGTGATTTCACGCGCGGCTTTTGACCTTGATGTGCAGTTTCTTATCTAGGTTGGAGATCACTATGAACCAAATAACATGTTAAAAATGATTACCTAACCTTGAACTCTGGGTGTTGAAAATAAAGGTGTGTTATTGGAAGTGATTTTAAGAGACAATTTTAATATTAAAATATTAAAACATACATTAACTAAAGAAATAAAAGTAATCGCAAAATAATCTAAGTATGTCTTATATTTTATTTTGTTTTATTTTTTTTGAGGGGGGATAGTGTTATGCATATATGCAAATAAAGCATGAGAGAGAGAGAGAGCTAGCACATTTTAGTGTCATTGAATTGACATATATGGAACTCATAAGTGACACATGATGATAAAGAATTTCGAATAATTTCAATTCCTAATGAAAAAAAGTTGGTAAAGTAAATATTTAAAACAAAATAAGAACATTAGGGAAAAGGTTATTCTTTTCAAACATGAACAAGTTATAAAGTGAACATATTGAAGCAAGAAACCAGTCACAGAAGATAACCATTAACTGACAAATTTACCCAGTTGGATGTGAATTTCTGCAGTCAAGATGGAGTGCAGTGGAATAACGACGATAATCTTTCTCTCAATGTATTCACTTCCTCATCTTGTTCTGTCTCTCTAAAATAGTTTGCACTGAATCTCTCTCTCTCTCTCTCTCTCAGCATATTCAGTCTGCTCTCTCTTTAAAATATTCAGTTTCCTCTATCTCTCTTTCCCTGAATGTATTCAATTCCCAATATCTCTCTCTCTCTCATATTCGGTTTTTGCTGACCCTCTCTCTCTATGAAACACAAGTAGATACTTTCTTTCTTATACCTTAGTATAATATGTGTACTGCAGATTCCAGAGAAAAAATTTACTGTTAATTTTTTTTTTTGGTTGAAAAATAGACTCGGAAAGACCATATTATTATTTATTTATTTTTTATTTTATTTTATTATTTATTCTATTTTATTTATTTATCTATTTATTTTTTTTAGGACATTATGGTCAATTATTTAATTTTAAAGCTGTTTGTACAGTTAACATACTGCTTTTTCTGTATCAATTACATCTCTAATTATTACATATAAATAATAGTAATTTTCAAGTAAAAGGAGTTAGAAAGAACAGATGTCATCAACATTAATTAATTAGTGATTAATACACTTGATCATCAAACACCATGTTGCTGATTGATGTTAGATATACTAGTTTATTATAGGTAAATTTTGGAATGCATTCCTATCAACACGTATTTTATCTAATGCAATTAAAATTCTATATATAGATAAAAATGATGAATGCAGCAAATTATATATGAAATTTTTATAAAAATAAATAAAATTAATTTGATCCTTTTGTTGTAAGAGATATTTTAAAAGAAATATAAAATGTTTTTCACAAATAATTGAAAAAAGTCCACTTGCTTTCTTTCAGTCACGTGATCTCATTTACATATTGTTAGAGACATATTTTATAATTATCAACATCAGGATCATCTCTTCCATAGCTACATAGGTAAGGTGATGGACTCCTAACTTGAGGAACCAGGGTTCGATTCCCAGTGAGAGCGGATAACAGATGAAAATTTTACTTATAAAATTTCTTGTAATTTCTATTTAATTAATTAAAATCAAGTTAGACTTCAAAATGTAATAAAAAAAATAAAATTAAAGAAATGAATTTTAATCTTGAGATTAAAAATAAATTAAAGAAATTAATTTATTATCACTTTATTTTTTCAAAATTAATAAATGCAATAATTTTTTTAAAATAAAATTTTAAAAAAGATAATGATAAAAATAATATTTCATTGCTTTTTTTTTTTAAAAAAAAAAAAGGAAAAATATAAATTTTTCCTTAAAGCCTCCTTAAAGATCCTTAAAATTTCAGTTCCATTAAGAATCTTTAAGGAGTCCTTAAAGACTCCTTAAAGGCATATTTAAGGATCTTTAAAGCCCCCTTAAAGGGACATTTAAGGCAGCTTTAAGGAGGCTTTAAGGATCCTTAAAGATGCCTGTTCTTCACGTGATTGATGACAAGGCATCAAAAGACCTTCATGAAATAATGTGTATGTTACATATTGTGGTTTTGTCCAATATGGATTAAAAACAAACAATAGCAACTGATTCCAGAGATGCACATTCATATATAACTATATATCCTCCATCTCTTACTGATATTAAGTGTGCTAGTGAACATTTTTAATAATATGTGTGTATCTGATTCGAGATTTCAAATATGGAAAAATCAACAAAAATCAGAGCAAGCCGGACGTTTGGCATAAGAAACGTTGTAAAAAATAACAGCATCTAAGTTCCACAAGACTTTCTGTCGCCATGACTCCAATAACCCTTCGCGTCTAGTTAACGCAATTCTTGACACTCAAATGTGAAGACCAGAGGAATGAAATTTGGACTAAAATGGAAAAGCAAGCACAGTATTGTTTGTAGAGTGGCTTTAAGCACTCTAAATAAAACCTTTGAATTTGCACACCAAATTTGAGTCGGTCATCTTCTATTGATCAGAAACGGTATTATGACCGTGGTGTTAAACCCCGTACTTTTGAAGTAAGCGTTTTGTTTGGCGTTGGTACCCTCCACTTGCAAACATTAAACTGGGTTAAGGTTTGACTAGGCCCTTTATTATTGAAAGGTTTTCTCAAGACACCTATAAAATATAGAAGACGTTGTTAATCCTATTCTGGTCATCTGGGTAGATAATGAGTCCCATCGTTTAGCTATTAAAACTTTCTCTTTTATCACCTGGTCAATTTTATTAAAAACATTTTTCCGCGCTCAATAAAAACGTCTTGCTTTCTAAGATAACTAACATTAAATAGAATAATGATAATTTTTGCGCTAATAACTGTAGTAGTAGTATGACTATCTGGATGTGAAATTTGCCATTAATCATAGGTAACATGGTGTCAATATAGCATAATTTATATTTTTATTGTAGCACTGAAGATGGTTGTGCCTGATCAACAAAGTTATTCTATCGGTGTTGCGTTACTGTACAGTATCAGAAATGGGACTGGGATTGATTAACTCACTTCAATTACCGAGTCATCTAAATTTAGAACATAATGCAAAACAGATCATGTTTGGGAGCAGGACAGATGTCAAACAACATGACATATATCTTATTTCTTGACGTAGATGCATATGAAATGATGTCATTAGACGAAAGGAGAACCACCTTTCCAGAAAGTGGAATGGCGTGTGAGGTGGCACCTTGCTCGAGAGAAGGGATTATTGCAACCCTGGCAAGCTATCAAAAACAACATAAATATCCTCCGACTGTAATACATGCAACAAAAGTTTTCTTCATAAGTGTGATGTAAGACGCCTCAATACAAGAACACACAAAACAGACTGTTTTCCGTTATACGATTATTTAATTTAAAAAGTAAGCTGGGCTCAGGCTAAAAAATATTAAAGCAATTAAAAATAAGCTATTCCGGTTATCAATGGAGCTACAAGTGATACAGCAATAATCCTGTCTGTATGTTCAATTTTTGTTTTTTTTTAATGTAACATTTAATTAGTACACTTACACACATGACAATATACATGTACAACAGATTTTTTAACTTGGAATCACTCTACTTAGTATACGAATCTAATGCAAAAATTATCCTAGATTTTACTATTTGAATATTTACCAGCAGTAAGTACATCAAAAGTATATGAAGGGGAATATTCGATACTATTCAAATACTGCTGGTGAATATATGGTGATGTCTCAATATGAGTGAAACTATTCTTGACATGGACATAATATGAAACCCCATTTTCAATCAATCAATATAGATCTAAAGGAAATGTCCGTCTTTTTGTCTAATTCAGGTTATCAATAAAACAATTTGAAAGACTGACCAAGAAACTCAAACTTTATCAGTGAATTTGACACTAAAAGCGTCCTCAAGTCTCGAACTTTAGAATTATGAATTGCACAGAAAGTTCTAGAATTGGAAGAACAACTAAACAAAAGTAGCAATGTAGACACATTTTCCTATGAAAAAATACAAAATGATGGTGCCAAGATGCAGTTTTACACAGGACTGCTTGTGCACATATTTTCTGCCTTTGGAATTTTCTACGTCCAGCTGTTGATTTATTATCACGTGTTGATTCAGAGAGGAAATATTAGAAAACTCCTTTCCAGTCTAGGGGTTCAAGCGGAAACTTTCAGCAGAAAACGAGTTGTTTGTAACTTTAATGAGATCTTGCATACAGATTTATGTATCTACAGTTCAACCTGTCAAGATCTTGCATCATGTTTTCATCTCGAAAACAAATTCAGAAACATCTACCAAAGAGATTTTATAAGTACAAGAACATTCGAATGATTCTAAATGCTACAGAATTTTTCACCCAAGCACCCGGAAACTTTCAGCATGGGAAAAATGTATTCGTCATATAAAAACCATTGCACATTCAAAGTTCTCATTAGAATTACCCCATCTGGTGATACATCATAAACATTTTAAATCCAGTTGCGATAAATACAGATCTTTCAATTAAATTTATTCGTTTCCCTGCTGTAAGTAAGCCTCGACATTTGAACCATTTTTAGTTGTATTGATGTACTCATCCATAGTCTAAAGCACTAAATTTGCACCGGGGATATCATTTTCAGAAAATATACCATTTAGCAAAATTTTAAGTCGACTTAATTTTTGAAATTTATATAAAATTAAGGTCTGTTTCCTCATGCAAAACATTCCTTAGCTGGATTTGGATTCACATATTTTTGGACTTCCTTGATGGAAGTTCACGTGTATCACCTATTTTGCCAGTTTGCAAAGTTTTTACTTTGTTTTTGGGATTGTGATATGGACAAGGACTGGTATGTTTGTTTTATTCATTAATCTTCAACCGTTTGGTGTGTTTTTGGGATTGTGATATGGACAAGGACTGGTATGTTTGTTTTATTCATTAATCTTCAACCGTTTGGTGTATTTTTTTAATTTTTCAAACTTTTTGACCCCTAGTGTCACTGCTGAGGCTTGTTTTTCCGAAATGTGCACATATGGCACATCAAAATTTAGCAGATATTTGTTATATATTTTCATTTACCTCCACTTAAGCGTTGTCCATTTTATCTTAAATGATAACAGCGCCTACTAGCGGGAATCTCAGAAATTAATTGTGACGTCACTACCGATCGGTGCTAATTATCTTTTTAATTTATTCTTGTAGATGTTATGTTGTCGATATTTTGTAAAATTAAATGTTTGAGGAAATTTGATATTTTTGGGACATACTTCTTATTTCCCATACTTACCTTCTTTTTTGTTTCTTTTGCAAATTTTAAAATCAAAATTTAACTGGTATTTTTTTTTATTTTTATTATTTTATATTTTTATAATTTTGTCATTCAATATACATACAAATATAATAATACATAATACAATTTTATATACGAATCAAAAGTTATAAATATACAAAAAGTGTATCCCTTATATTTTTACCAGTATATATTGAATGTTTTATTGAGAGAGAGATGTGTATAACCAGTACTTTTCGTTTTTAGTTAGTAATTGTTAAAAAATGTCCCCAAGATCTTAAAAATTGTTCATATTCCCCTTTTCGTGTTGCTATAGATTTTTGAATATTTATCATATCTTTAATAGTATTTTGATAGGCACTTAGACACAAATTTCTATTCAAGCATCTTGATTAATATATGTAATATTTTGTTTGTGTAATAATTAGATTTTTAAAATTATTTTTGACAATAAAATCTCCGAAAATAAATACTTTTTTTGTTAAAGGTATTAAAATATTGTTATTGAAGAACCATTCATCTATTTGCTGCAGAAAAGTTTGAACAACTTCGCATTCCCAAAATAAATGCAATATAGTTTCATCGTGTTGTTTAAAAAAAGTACAAAAGGGATCGTTTCTCTGTTTTATTTTGTATAAGAGGTCATTTGTACCAAGAATATTATGTATAATTCTATACTTGAAACCAATGCAATTTGGTTCCAGGTTGAATATGTTTTTATATATAATTTTCCAATTCTCAATATTTCAATTATCAAATAAATTGTCCCATTTTTCTCTAGAAACTGGTTTGGAGAGGTTATATTTTAGAATATCTTACATATCTTTTGATTCACTTTTATCTTCAATAGTATTCGTATATTATTTGGAATATATGGGCAGTACACTTTCTTTAGTTCTTTACAATTCATATTGTTAAGCATTTGTTTTGTGGCATTTATAAGGGATAAGTGGTCTATGAAATTTATGTTACTTTTTAATTTAGTATTGAGTTGTTCACAAGAAAGAAAATTGTTACTATCATCGATTAAATCATTTACATGTATTATGCCTTTCTCATACAGCTTCTTATAGAATACTGATTTTTTTCCAATCCTAATATGGGAGTTATACCATAAACAAATTTTTGCTGGTTCTATCGTTTTATCTATTTCCGAATCTTTATCAATAAGGGCTTTCCAAGCAGTGGAAACATCACCCCAGAATTTGTTTTTTAGTTTATTTACAACCTGAATCAGAAAATCACCCCCAACCTTAAAGATTTTGTCGATATTAACTTGAGAACTTATTATACTGTTCCATTTACCTGCACTATGAATCAATCTAGGTTGTCTTAAGAGCTTGGACATATGAATTAAGGTGGATCATTTTCAACCCCCCTTCTTGATAATTTTTAGTCATAACATCTCTTTTTATTCTATCTACTGGGCTATTCCAAACGAAATTATAAAATAATCTATTTAATTCTGTTAGGAATTTTTGACTAGGATTTGGAATGGAAATAAACAAATGGTTGAATTGGGATATTAAAAAAGTTTTCAATACGGAAATTCTTCCGATTGGAGTCAAATTATGGTTTTTCCATATTTCAAGTAATGAATTTATTTTTGGCATTATTTGATTAAAATTCAAATCACATATTTTATCTATATCTACATCGAAAATTATCCCTAGTAACTTAAATCTTGTTATACCCCATTCTAGTTTATATTCTTTACAAAGTTTCTCCCTGCTATACTTTTTGCGACCTATCCAAACATTTTGTGTTTTGTCAAAATTAATTTTGAGTCCTGATATACGAGCAAAGTATTCTAATTCCACCAAAGATGCTTTCAAGGATTTTTCCGATCCATCTAATGTGAGTGACGTATCATCAGCAAATAAAGATATTTTATTTTCGACGTTCTGTATATTAATTCCAGATATGTTATTATTTCTAATTTTCTCCGCTAAGATTTCAACTCAAAGTAAGAAAAGATAAGGAGATAACGGATCATAAATTTAACTGGTATTTGTATTATATATTGACTACCCCTGAGCGGGTACCGTTGCTGGTGGAGTAAAACTCCCCGAGGGTATCCATAACTCAGTAGGCAGTACTTTGTGCTGTCAGAAAATGTACAATTTATTAAAATTTTCAGTCGTCTAAAATTTGAAATTGTTTAAAACTAAGGTTTGTTCCCTCATGCAAAGCATTCCTTAGCTGGATTTGGATTAATATAATTTTGAAACTTTAGATTCATTATTTTTAACTGTTTGGCTTATATTTTTTATTTATTAAACTTTTCGGTTTTAGTGTCATTGATGAGGAATGAATTTTCGAAATGTGCACATCTGGCACATCAAAATTTAACTGGTATTTGTATTTTATATTTACCCTTTACAATAGCTCATATTTGTCTTCTTTTCATAATTACTTACCTTTGAAATAAGAGTTGTCTCGCCGTTACCATTTCCTCTTGTTTATAATTTATTTTAATTTGATAGGGAATACATTTTAAATCTAAGTGCTAGGGTAAATTTATCTTTTATTTATTCTTATAGCTTGAATCAGCCTGTCCCATTTGACCTATTAGGACTCGTCAAATGAAGGGAGAGACGCATTCCTTCACAAAGTGCCAGGAATTTTGCATAAGCGTACACCGGCGGAGGTTTCAGATCCAGGAAACCAACAACCAAGACTGTTTGTTGCACCGACTAGCTGACATTATCTGAGCCCTGGTGCAACAATCACAAATCTACGTGACTGGGTTCGTCAAAATAATACCATTTATGAAAGCAGTGAAATCCCACCGAAGACAATTCCTGAATTGAAAGCCTTGTGTAAGACTGCAGAATGGGATGTTCCATAATTTTCTACCCTGCATCCTATGAATTCACAAGCAAGTCTGGTACTTTGGAGGGTATATCCGTTTTGTTCCATAAGTCTTTCGCTTCAGCAACAGGCAAATTAAAACAATCATTTCAATCTCAGACCGTCCGCTTCAGCCAACTTTACACCGTCGGACTCCCAGGAAATTATAGAGATAGTGGTGGGTGACAGCGAGGATTCTGAAGCTGTTGGGGAAACACCCGAGGAAAGTGTTGGCTCCAGGTCCAGCAGCCGCTCTTCCATCCACGCACTCTAAAGTTGGAAAAAGCTTTTGAAAGTCGTTTACATCTTGACGGGACGGAGTACTAGTATAGTATAGTATTATTTTTCTATCGCTGAGTGACTTCCGCTGACCAATCAAATTGCAGATAATTGATTGACGGTTATGGATGATGAAGATTATGAAAAACAGAAATGAATATCTACAATGTTTTGTTGTCGATTTTTTGTAAAAATGAATGTTGAGAGAATTTGATATTTTTGGGACGTTTTAGACTAAAAAATTGTTATTTCTATTGTCTCCAGTTGTAGTGTGTTAATAATTAGGGAAAGTTGTGCAATAACCTAGATACATTGAACCATCCCATTAACCTGTGGAAAATGGAATTGAATATCTACAATGTTTTGTTGTCGATTTTTTGTAATAATGAATGTTTGAGATAATTTGATATTTTTGGGACATTTTCGGCTAAAAAATTGTTCATATTGTCTCCAGTTGTCGTAGTGGTGTTAATGTAGCTGGTAAAGTGGAAGACGTACATGTTTGTGCGAACCGTGGCGGGAAAAAAGTTGTTAATTAACTTCTCAAGGTTATTTATATCAGACCGGCTAGGTACTTGTTAAAAAAAAAATAAAAAAAACTTGTGGCACGACATTTTTATATGAATGGATGGGTGTGGGGTTAAATGAATCTCCATATTTATGTGTGATATATTTAAAAAAATTCCCGACAAACTATATTTTAGTATTCTTATTTTTGGTTTCATAATTTTGGTCCAAGCACTACTGACGAGAAATTATAATACGAAACGGACCGTGCTGGTGCTATAAAACGAATTTCAAATGAATTAAATGAGTGAGGTGAAATCTGATTATGAAGGGTCTGGGGGTGAATGTGTTCCAGAAGAAACATGCATAAACGTTGAATTAAAGAAGCACAAAGATTACAGTAAGAGGAAAAGGGAAACGGCCCATCCCGCATCAGACACGATGAAGAGACCTAGGATGGCTGAAGTAGCAACCGATACCGAACCCGAATGTGGTATCGATACAGCTTCTTCGACAGGGTTTTCTGGATTTAGTAATAAGGTGAAACCTTCAATGGAAGTTTCCGAATATAAATCTATGAAAAAAAATTCTACAGGGACAAAAAAGAAAAGTAAATAATCATATTTTTCTTCATTTACTGGATTTTATAGATCGTACATTGGTGTTGTTATTGGCATGATAAACAAAGCAGTCGGTGGGAATAACAACGTGTTGAGAATAACAAAAGAAAAATAACACGTGTCTCTTTTCAATGATTTTACAAGTAATTGAAAATACATATATTCATGAATTATAATGATAATAATAATATCCATACGTTCTCCTTTTTGCAATCTCATGAACAAACCTTTAATACTTTATTATGTTTTCTTTTTTATTTTATCATAATTATAGAAACGAAATGTCCAGCTTGCCAGTTATCATTCGTCGGTAGTGTTGGGAGGCACATGAGACGGGAGCATCCTCATGAGTATGAAGGCATTGGTGGAAGGAATTGGTTTAAGTGAGCGTTTATATATGAACCCTTACACAGTTCTTTTTTAATTCAATCTATAGAAATATCATTAACAACAACAACATCGGGTGTCTACCTACCTACTACCTAGTCCTTGTTATGCCCGGGGGCACATAGGGCAAGGACTAGAGCTTTTCACTCCTCTCTATCTTGAGCTGTTTTCTCCAATTCTCCCCAAGTGAGATGATGTTCTTTCATCGGGTGTGTAATATTTTAAACATAATTTCAGGGTTAATTTTTTCCAGTAAATAAAATATATTGATTTTTCTGACACTTTGAAAAACGTAATGTTATAATTTCATAAACTTTTAGAAAAACAGAAACCAACAATAGAGGCGGAAAAACACAGCCCAAGAAGAAGAAGTGTTAAATTTGTGGAATCTACGCTATTCAAATTACACGCCATATGAGGACTCCATAACGAACAGCAGAAAAAAGACAAAATCTCAGAAGGCAGGTAAATCCAACCAATTCTAAACAGGAAAATTTTATACCCGTTGTTAACAGCAATAGACGACCGTTTTAAGTTACAAAATATAAAACATATTTGAGAAAAACATGATTTTTGTGGCTGTTTTATTAAACACAATGATAGATTTCATTATTATATATATAACAAATACCTGCTAAATTTGATGTGCCAGATGTGCACATTTCAGAAAATCATTCCTTATCAGTGAAACAAGGAGCCGAAAAGTTTGATAGATTAAAAAACATATGCCAAACAGTTGAAAATTAATGAATCTAAAGTTCCAAAATTATATCAATCCAAATCCAGCCACGGAAAGATTTGCATGAGGGAACAGACCTTTGTTTCAAAAATTCAGACGGCTGAAAATTTTGCTAAATAGTATATTTTCTGACAGCACAAACTACTGCCTACTGAGTTATGGATACCCTCGGGGAGTTTAACTCCACCAGCAGCGGTACCCGCTCAGGGGTAGTAAATATATAACAAATACCTGTTAAATTTTGATGTGCCAGATGTGCACATTTCAGAAAATCATTCCTCATCAGTGACACTAGGAGCCGAAAAGTTTGATAGATTAAAAAACATATTTAGATAACAGTTATTACAACAGATTTATAAATATGCAATGTTTTCGTCTGGTGGGAATAAGCCGAGGTCCGTGGTACGGCAATATGTTCACCAGATAAAGAAATGTCTAGTGGTCCTCAGCCCAACATTGGAGTTAACAGAGATTTTTAAGAAAGGTATGTTTATTTTTGTTATTGGGGTATATATAAAGTTGTCGTAGTTGTTGTTGTTTTGATATTGAATAATATGTGTATATATGTGTAAATATATAATACAAATACCAGTTAAATTTTGATATGCCAGATGTGCACATTTCGGAAATTCATTCCTCATCAGTGACACTAGGACCGAAAAGTTTGATGCATAAAAAATATAAGCCAAACAGTTGAAAATAAAGAATCTAAAGTTTCAAAATTATATAAATCCAAATCCTGCAAAGGAATGCTTTGCTCTAGGGAACAAACCTTAGTTTTAAATAAATTTCAAATTTTAAACGACTGAATATTTAATAAATTGTACATTTTCTGACAGCACAAAGTACTGCCTACTGAGTTAGGGATACCTTCGGGGAGTTTAACTCCACCAGCAGCGGTACCCACTCAGGGGTAGTAAATATATAATACAAATACCAGTTAAATTTTGATGTGCCAGATGTGCACATTTCGGAAATTCATTCCTCATCAGTGACACTAAGACCGAAAAGTTTGATGCATAAAAAATATAAGCCAAACAGTTGAAAATAAAGAATCTAAAGTTTCAAAATTATATAAATCCAAATCCTGCTAAGGAATGCTTTGCTTGAGGGAACAAACCTTAGTTTTAAATAAATTTTAAACGACTGAAAATTTTAATAAATTGTACATTTTCTGACAGCACAAAGTACTGCCTCCTGAGTTATGGATACCCTCGGAGAGTTTAACTTCACCAGCAGCGGTACCCACTCAGGGGTAGTAAATATATAATACAAATACCAGTTAAATTTTGATGTGCCAGATGTGCACATTTCGGAAATTTATTCCTCATCAGTGACACTAGGACAGAAAAGTTAATTAACATTTCATTTAAAGGTACGACGGACGAAGACCAGCCACATTCTCGACTCGGTACAACATTGGTAGCAGAATTGGAACGGAACGTTAAAACGGGAAACATGGCCCTTAGTACCGCCTGGTCCACTTTCTGGATTTCCTATTAGAGGAAAAAAGTTTCACAATCCGTGAATTCTTGCCGCAAGTTCAACAAATGAAAGTGAGATTATCTATATATATATATATATATTTGAATTTTTTTATCTATCTATACACACTACCAACATCATCTTTGGGGAGTTTCAATTTGTCTTGTAGGGAGGAGGCTATTGTGTTTTATTTATTTTTAAAATTATTTGTATTTTTTTTTTTTTTTGTACTATAAAAAACCCCATTTTTCTTAATTTGCAGTCCAAATGTAAAAAATGGTCAGTCTTTAAAGTCTGTGGGGACTGTGGAGAGGAGAAAAACAATCTCATGCCACGAGGAGAGAAAACCATCTCGTTTATGCATCGTGGGGAGGAGAAAACCATCCTTTTACGCATCGCGTGAATTAAAACAAATTTAAATAAATAAATTAAAATAAAAATAACCAACAAAGTATTTTGTATGTTTGTGATTTTTTTACTTATTCGATATCAACAAATTCAATCCTCATGTTAACTGTTCTCCTCAGTAGTTCCATTAGTCCATTGCTTTGTTCTTTTTTTGTGTGTCAAAGATCTAATAAGTCCTTCCAAGTATCCATCATTCACTTATCCTTTACATGGCATCGGGAATATGTCGTAAACACGCTTGTTATATTTCAACAAGAATAAATTGTAAAGTCCTACCAAGAAAGAATTTTCGTACTTCAATACCTTGTGTTCTGCAAACAACATGTAAACAAACTGTTTCAAAAGGAAATGTTCTTTGCTCAGACGGTTTTATTTCGTCAATGTCTTTAAAACAGGTGTAAAACTCCATCAAGCCATTGACCATTTGTTTTAGGTGTATTTGTCTCCGCGTGGTTTCTGTTGTTTCTCTGTGTGTCTAGTAAATGACCCACCACGACATCTGGCACATCTCCGCGCAATTCCATCAGTTGGCTTTCGATGGATCGATCCGAAGCCGCTTTGGTCCATCCACCATTGTTGTTTCTTAATGCGTCTTCTATCTGTAAATACATGAATAGAGAAAAAGAAATTAAATCAAGACGGATTAGAGAAATAAACAATACAAAACAAAACTCGCTCCTGAATGGACGTGACCTCCCATGTGTCGTTCGTTATCAAACAACCAATCAAAAACGAGTACCAATCCATCGAATCAAACGAATGGGCGGGGCGTACGGGATGACGTATATAAATGCCCTTGCCAAGCCTAAGATTCATTATAGTTATTTCTTGCTATAATTTCATTCACAACGACGGAAAGAAAAAAAAAGATGGAAGACGAAATGAGGAGAGAGGAGAGATTGTTAGGAGCGATTGAAGGATACGAGGAGAGCTGTTCGAAGGTGGTAACAAGACCCAGACCCCGACAACACAAACAGCCAACGGTTAGACCGGCGGAGTTACCATGTGCCAACTGGGTTCGCCGATTGGAGAGGAACCATGCCGTCGATCCGCAATTCGTCTACAGGCGAATTGCCATGTTGCAGGAGTCGACGAGATTCCAGCTCTTGTTTAGAGAAACAAAGTTCAAGGAATACGTTGTATTCGTTCCACCGTCACCAGAGAACCGACCAGCACCACCAGCGAGATGGCGCCGATCTTCACGAGCGAGACAACCAGCGGAAAAACATCGCTTTCTAGAAGACTGGCGGCTTCCCGAGGGCAGGGGGACGACGTGTGAGATCTGCTGCGGCTAGTCGCTTTGCAGAGTGTGCAATAACCACTGGTGCGACTACTGTGATTGGAAAATGAGAACGTGTCCATTCTGTAGGGGGCAGGGTTTGCCTCTGGCCACTGTTGCCTGGACCTCCGTTTCATTGGGAGCGGGGGATGATGCGGATGAGACACATGAAAATGATTTGGAGGAGCCGAGCCCATAGAACTGGAATAGGCAGAACATGTCCCAGCATTTCGTGTAAATACATGTGTATATATTTTCTTTATTGATAATACTTTCCTTTTACCTTAATTGTTTTCTCAATTTTGTAAAACTTTTTTTATCTGTCTTATGCATACGACGATGCCGGTTTTTGAAGAAGGGCCTTGTCAGCATTTTGTCACCCGAGTTGTTGGGTGTTTATGTTTTTGATTGGAGTTTTGTTGGCAGTCTTTTTTTATTATTTTACCTTTTCCTTTTATGTTTTTTGGTTAAAGTCTCTTCTAGGTTTTTTTTTCTTTTCAATTTTTTATTTATTTTTTTTTAATTGGATTTTTCTTATTTTCCCCTTTCCTTTTGTGGCTTGTTTTTGTAGCCCGATGGCTTACATCTTCCAGCAACTTGTTTACAATTTCCTCTCTTCCAGCGTAGATTAATGCAGTCATGTGATACCTGTCATGATCATTAATGTCTGCCGTGATCCTGCTCCCCATCGTCTTGAGTATTGTTTATTGGTGTTAGCCCTCTAGCACTTTTCTTTCCACTGCCTGCTAGTGGCAGTTCCTTAAAAACAACCCTTTGGGATTTTGTGGGTAGAGAGATGATAATTGTATATATTCGTTCTTCCATTTTGTTTGTGGTGAATTTGGGAATTTTGGAGTTGTGTTTTTGGTGGATGTGTTATTTCCAAGTGATTTGCAAAGTGATTACAATTTGATTCAACGTGGTCATTTTCTTACTGATTTGGCGTGATTGCCGACTGTGATTTCCTGTTTGATATAATTAGTAAACCCCCAGGCCCTCTTTTTCATGAGAGCAGTAGTGTCTGACGTTCTGGATGCTCATTGGTGAAGCTACTCACGTGAGGAGCCAGCCTGAGGATTTCCAGAGAGTTCTACTTATCCTTCTTCTGCGGTGCGTCGGATTGGTAAGACGTTATTTAGAATAGTGTATTTTTCCAGTTATTTTGTCAGCTCAGCAACATCTCGGCAAACGGAAAACACCTCAAGTGGTATATGACTTTTTCATAATGAGACATTTAATTTTAAATGACTGAAAAGAGATAATCTTTACGAAAAGGGTGATGTAATATATTGTCATACATTGTAATATGTAATCGCGTTACACTTTATAAATAGTCATTGTTATTCAAATGTTGGATCTTAAGAATTAGGCATATGGTTGTCAATAGACCTGAAATACATGGCTCCGAACGGCTTTTTTATAATACTGATGTTGCCGTTTCGGAGCCATAATGCCATCCTATATAAAAACAGGGGAAATTACATTGACCTACATTCCTCATCAGTGACACTAAATAACCCTGGATAGCGCTTTACAACCTAGGTCTAGGTTGTCAAGCGCTATCCAGAGTGTATAATAGAAGGCATGTAACATAACCAGTGTTAGTTTATGATATCAAACACAACAGGAAATACAGTTTTTATTACAGTTAATAGAAATAAAATACTGTGCTCAAAGTCGATACTCAAATCTTGTCCTAAAATCAAGACCTGAGCGGGTACCGCTGCTGGTGGAGTAAATCTCCCCGAGGGTATCCATAACTCAGTAGGCAGTACTTTGTGCTGTCAGAAAATATACCATTTAGCAAAATTTTCATTCGTCTTAATTTTTTGAAATTTATTTAAAACTAAGGTCTGTTCCCTCCTGCAAAACATTCCTTAGCTGGATTTTGGTTCACATATTTTTGGAACTTTAGATTCATTAATTTGCAACTGTTTGGCGTATGTTTTTTAATCTATCAACTTTTTCGGCCCCTAGTGTCACTGATGAGGAATGATTTTCCGAAATGTGCACATCTGGCACATCAAAATTTAGCAGGTATTTGTTATAATAATTTTTCAATAAATGTGCAGGGAGATTATGGCGAGAGAATTCAGCCAAATAAACGCCAGGCTTTAACTCAATTATTATAAAAGGTGAACATAAATGATACTTTGAATAGAAATAAATATAATTAACATGCGTAATCTCTTAAACTGTTATTTTGAACACAATAATAATTTGATTGCTGTAGAACCCAACTAGTTTAATTTTCGGACGAAATGAGAGTACTGAATAGGTGTGGTTTTGATAAATACAAAAGACGCGCAGACGAAATGAGATTCCATTTGGTAAAAGTTACAGCCAATACAAGAATCTTTCGGGGTGAGACGAAAATAACCTAGCGTGGTCGTTTAGAGTCGTCACCTTACTGATTGCGTATAACTGTAATTTTGAGTTAACCAGGTAGTTTTGTAAGAGATAACTTAAGTCAAAAATTTAACCGGAATTAAGGAACTCTATAAAGTATTTAGAAATATCCACCCATGAACCAGGTTAATGGGATGGTTTAATGTAATATATAACACAAATACCAGTTAAATTTAGATGTGCCAGATGTGCACATCCTCATCAGTGACACTAAGACCGAAAAGTTTGATAGATAAAAAACATAAGCCAAACACTTGAAAATAATAAATCAAAAGTTCCAAAATTATGTAAATCCAAATCCAGCTAAGGAATACTTTGCATGAGGGAAAAAATCTTAGTTTTAAATAAATTTTCAAATTTTAGACGGCTAAAAATTTTGCTAAATGGTTCATTTCTGACAGCACGAAGTACTGCCTACTGAGTTATGGATACCCTCGGGGAGTTTAACTCCACCAGCAGCGGAACCCGCTCATGGGTAGTAAATATATAACACAAATACAAGTTAAATTTAGATGTGCCAGATGTGCACATTTCGGAAATTAGGTTATTCTGTATCTAGGTTTTTGCACAACTTTCCTAACTAAATGTATTAATGTAACGGGAAGTTTTTCTGACGTATTTAATTATAGCGGAGAAAACGTTCTAGGGTTCACATGTTCCTTTATTAATGGTACAAAATATGGCACATTATAATGCACAATACACAGGAAATGTTATTGTACATGAACATGTTTAACCAAGGTTGTGCCCCTTGGTTGTGATACACGTATGTGGGCTCGAAGAAAAAAAAAAACTTTCTAGTAATATGGATATTATGAGACACCTTACATCCCGAACATCGAACTTATAATCTTTGGAAAGTAACAGTGTAAATATTTGTGACAATCCTGCATATTTGGATGTTTCTATTTGCATTTACTTCCTGAGGTGGATAGACAAAGGAGTGAAAATGGCGGGAAGCAGTGGTTATATAAACATAAACAATGTAAACAATGCAAATAACCAGAAGGAAACTTACACTGAGCTAACTCCAGTGGACTTTAGTACACTTAATTACGACTTAGATGCATCATTTAACGTTAATCACCATGAACATTTAACAAGTACTCCGACGGTAAGTAATATTGAGCAGTTCAAAATCACCCGCTCATCCATAACCCTTTTATCCCAACACAAAAACCTAAATCCTCATTTATAGATACTGTCATTGATGTTACAAGCAATAACATCTCAGATCTAGAGTGTGCCAGAATAGAATTATGTAAACATGCAAAAACACGAGAAAATTTTTTCGTTTAAAGAGGGGTATCTAAGACGACGACTTGAGCCCAGGTCTAAAGGAGGTACTACCCTTGAGATGAAACTTGCAAAAGACTGTTATATCTTGTTTCGAGTCTCAGAAGGCGAATATTTCGAAGACCTGCATGAGGTAGTTGGTGTTTCTAAAAGTAAAAAACCAGGGAATTCAGCTCTCGATGCAAGTGTTGTCGTTACTAATGTATTTATAAGCTATTCTGATCTTAATTCAAATATCAAGGAAGGTCTTGTCAAAATGTCCAGAGACATACTAGAAATCCGTGAAACATACAGTACAGAACTGAAAAAGCTACAAAAACAAATGATTGAAATAAGTACAGCTTTAAAAGAATCCAACAGAAATAAAAATAACCGAAGTCAAAATCAGATATATTAAAAGATATTAAAGCAGATTATAGCAAACAAATACAAAATCTCAAATGCGACATTTTGTGTCTCCAAGAACGAGCCAATGCTTCTGACAAACAATTAAATTTGCAAGATACCCAAATTGAGACATGAAACACTTAAAAAGACTCACTCGTCACTGAGAACAATAAATTGTCTTCAAGACTTCGCGAATACTGCGAAAAATCTGAAAAATTAAGTGAAAAATGCGAGAAAGTAGAAACAAAATTGAACACAGTAATAACAGATATGCTGTCAATAGCAGACAAAGTAAAGGACTGTTACATAATTGCCGATAGATTCGACAATGAACAAGCAAATGGCGTGTGCTCACTGAAAAATTCTGTTAGTCACGAACGAAAAACAGTCAAATTGAGGACGACATTCAAACAGTAACACAGACTAATTCCGCTCTATATTCTAATATGAAGAGCCTCAAACAACAAATACAGAATACACAGAAACTCATATGTTCTAGTAAAACGTCGTACGCAAGTGTAACGAAATCAAACAATAAAATCAATAAAATGTCTGTCAGTAATGAACTCAGTCAACCGTGTAGTCCTGAACAAAATTCACGAGGTCCAGTTAGCTCCTATACAGTCATTAATCAAGACTTACCTAGATTTAGTGTTAGTAGTGTCGGATCATCTAACAAACAATATAACGATTCTCCGTGTAACAATGCACATGAATCGCGGTCATACGATAGGACAAATTGTGCTCAATATGTACCTGATGACAACAAAAAGCAATCGTCAATTAAAATATCACATGCTAGCACAAGTGAAATCTCGGTCTTATCGAATCACCAAAGTGAACCAACTAGCCCTTTGGGAACTAGGAAAATTTCTGTTAGAGGTGATCAGTTGTACGTAAATGTCGACCGCTCACAAGGTAAAGTTGCAGGACTTATAGGCTTTGATAAACCTCTTAACAAAATATCAAGGTTTTACATATGAGGCATAGACAAAACAACTGCGTCCGAAGATTCAATCTTGGAATATTTTCAACCAGCTGGTGTTTATGATACTTATTTGCGCTTCAGCACAAAACATATGATACTTATTTGCGCTTCAGCACAAAACAAAAAAAAGACGGCATCGGCACAAATAAATTTGCACGCCGAGGATGGGCACAAACTGTTAGAAACCGGGTTCTGGCCCGAGGGCATACATATACGCGAATGGCTGCCGCGACAGGTTTTCATAAATGAAAAGCAATATAATGTTTGAAAGACTAAACATTTTTTGTTGGAATGTCGAAGGTATAATGTCAGGTGTACCATACCTTCTTCAATGCCTTCCTAAATACGAAATTCACATTTGTGGTTTATCTGAACATTGGTAAAGGCAACACAACTTGGACTTTATTAATAACATAGGTATCGAAAAAGAATATATCGTGTGTGCAAAACCAGTGTTCGAACCAAACGCGTTCCAACGTAAATGCACAATCCGAGGCGGAGTTTCTATATTATGTCATAAAAGTCTGAAAATTATAGACGAAATAGAAACTGGATTTGATCGAACCATAGGTTTAGAAATCGAAGCCCCTAATCTTGGTAGAGTGTTCTGTTTTGCGGTGTACTTACCAGCATCATCTAGACCGCTGTCATTGTTCAAAAAATATGTTGATCAATTAGAAACACTGTATGGCGTATACTCTGAAAAAGGTCGAATATTTATTATTGGCGATATGAATGTAAAAGTTCGAGGACCGAAATATCAGTTCCAAGACGACGAAAGAACTCTATATTTTCAAAATCTATTAAGCATGTTTGATCTCACATCAGTTAATGTTCAAAATTACTGTGACGGTCCGACATACACATAACATGCGATCGGACAACTATGGAATGATTATTTTCCATAGTTGCGCCACCCCAAAGAGATTTCTGATAAATAAAATGTTTATGTAATATTAAAGTAATATTAAAGTACCTTTTTTAAATAAAAAATTTCACAAAAAAAATTCAAAAATTTTCTGGTTTTTGAAATATTCAATGTTTTTTTTATAAAAATCCAATTGGAAAAATGAAAAATTCCTATTGGAAAAAATTCCAAAAAAAATATTGTTGGAAAAAAATTCCCACTTTAAAATTAAATCCAACACTTATCCTGGAAAAAAATCCAAAAAAAATTAATTTGGATAAAAAATCCAATGCAATTCATAATTTTGGAAAATGTTCCAAAAATATTGAAATCTTGGAATAATTTTCCAACTGGGAAAAAAATCCAAAATAATGCTATAATTTGGAAATATATTCCAACATTATACAATTTTGGTAAAAAAGTCCAAGATATTATTTTGGAAAAAAAAATCCAAAAAATATAACTTTGTTGGAAATTTATTCCAAGAACAAGATTTGATTGGGAAAAATCTAATTGAAAAAAATACCATTGAGCATTGAGAATGTTTTGAGCAAAATTTTTACAAAGAACACAGTCTTGTTACAGGTACTGAAGCCATTATGCTTAGATTAAATAGGTTCTATCATATTTTAAAGCGATTAAAATATCGAAACTTAAGATAATAAACCCGACAATAATAATAAATGTATGGGGAAAATATCATTTTGCAGTTTGGCTATTATCAATCTTCAGTAAATAATTGGATTTTATAATCAATCAAGAGCTGCAACTTGATGCACCACTAAAATACACATGCTATGCTATGCCATATGCTCACTCTCCAAGCAGGTGAGGTGAACATACATGATCTTCTTTGAATTAAGTAAAAACTCTCTTCCAGATATGATTTTACTTGATAACTTACAATTAAGTGCAAAATACCAAAATTTCAAACTGAAGATACAAATAAAATATATCACAGCTATTGTCAATGACTAAAATGCACAAAACTACTTTTATCTATTTAAATTATAAAACATTACAAATTGAAATTAAATCCTACTAAAATGTACCAAAATTTTCATAGTGGAAAGGAAATATTTTAAATTCATTAAGCTAACAGGAAAAGAAAATATAGCATATTTTATCTACCATGGATGCTCAAAATAATTTAAGGGGCCTTTATGACCCTAGGGAATTAAAAAAGTACTTATGAATCACTTCTCACCATCTAGGTTCAAATCCCACTCCAACAGATCATAGTATGAGAAAGTTGTCAGTTCACTTGACAAAGATTTTTTCTGATTAATCTAATTTCCTCCATTATCCCAGACTTGACCATCTCAGTATAGATAAAAAAAATCTTGACTTGGACATAAAACATCCTACTCAACTCAAAATATTTAGAAATTGACTAAAATGATATTTTTATCTGATAATGTAAATAATGATAATTTTTCATTGAATATGTCAAAGCTTTAATGACAGATAAATCCGAAAAGATTAATGAAATTGAAAATTCATGAGTCCATAGAAAAATATGATCTCCCCTGGTGAAGAATATCTGTAATGGCTGATTACATGTAATTGTATTACTTAAATTAAAATGATAGCATTCAAGTACACCAAAATAAAAAAGTTAAACAGGAATACAGGCATGAGAGTGGGTTTTGTTAAAAATATCTGAACTGTTTCAAGATAGAGTCTATATCGTGCGTTCCGCACGATCTGAGTGCCGAAGGCACTAAGGGGGGTGATTACAAGAGGGGGGTCTGATCTTTCTCGTCAGTTGACTTCCCATGCGCAACGTTGTCTTTTCTACTCATCGTTTTTAGACTTTAAATACAGGTAAACATCGTACTTGATAACCTTTGTCCACACGTGTTTACCGTACGTGGATGAATGACTGAAACATACAGATGATCAAGATGTAAGTGCACTGTTAAATGCAAAAGATAGACGTATCGGACCTTAAAAACGGAAACCATGCAGTGTGGTATCGTATAGAAATTTTTCCGGTTTTTTGTCCGTATACGTGACCAATTTTCATTTATCAAACATTTCAATCAATATCGCTTAAAAGCTTCAACTTTATACAGGAAACTTCAAATATTTACACGCAAAAAATCGGAAAAAATTATTTCAGCTGGAATTTAAAATAATCGGAAAACATTAATAAAAATCGGATTAAGTTATAAAAAATCGGATTTCCGCTTTATAGCGGAAATTTCTCATGCCTGGGAATAAAACATGTAAATTTACCTTATTGCTTGAAAGAAAGAGTAAAGGAAGGAGTGAGTGATTACCAGTATGTATCACCATATAGGTTTGAGAAAGTATAGTTAAGAATAAGGAAATAATCAAAATAACAAATCAGGGTTCCCACCACTTTTGTACCCAATGGTTTTTAAAAACTGGGGTACAGTCATGTAAATAATGGGGTACACTGATTTTTACTTCTGTGACATATAAATAAAAACACATAAAACATGTTTCTCTTAAATTCAATTTAATAGTTATAATTAAATATTATTATCTTAATTCTTAAACAAAATAAACTGTTGAACTATATGTATAATAATACTGTTCTGAACAGTTCCTCTTAGAACATTTTGACTAGAATGACCATTCAAATTATACTGTCTAGTAGTTTAAACTTTTTCAATACAAATGACTAGAATGCCTTAATACTGTCCAATTTTTCAATATACATTGTAATTAAAAATAAAATACTAGAAAACTGCAACTTCTTGTAACTTAAAAAATCACTTTCTGTAACTTCAACATTACAAACAGACTACAAGATTATTTCTTGCATAATACCGGTACTTAAAAAAACTGTGTAATTATAACAGTGACAGTCAATACAATACAAAACACTAAAACTGACAATTCTACTTCAATACAATACAAAACACTAAAACTGACAATTCTACTTTCTTCTTGTTTGTTGAGAATCAATCAAAGTATTATGCTGACTAATGAAATAATCAATCACTCTATTAAGTGAATCATGACCATAATTTGAAATATCACTGTGACCTAAAGGCAGTAGTCTGGGACAAAATATCTTGTTGAGGTCCCGCAGTATTTGCATATCATGTTCAGGAAATCTTTCATTAAATTGCTGCAGGATGTTTGTAATAAAGCCTTTTTTCAAATTTATGAAATGTCAGTTTGTCTCTTAGACTACATGTCGGGCAAATACCCTGATACTCACCTGAATCATCAATATCATCATTCAGATTTACTACAGTTTCTGGATCAATGCCTGGGTTACTAAATGACTGGATAGTGTCCATTGTAGATGTAATCATACTTGTTACTTGATCAATATTAATAACATTTTTTTGGAAAGCCTTGGATAGGTTACAAATTGTTTCTAAGATGTCTCTTAAAAGACATAATGTTGATATAAATTTGTATGTTTTCATTTCCCTAAGCATTCCCCTAGCTTTCTGTGCACCTTCACTTTGTCGATTTGTAGCAATTTCATGTTCCAAACTTAACATAAGACAACCCCAACTTTCATGGCATGCTATTACAGCATCTTGCAGAGACAGCCATCTTATCTGTGTAGGTTTTTTAAACCTTCTCACTTTTTCTCTCATTAAGCTTTTTAGTTCTTTGAGCTTATTGTATCGGGGTGCAGAGAATTCATAAAAATTGTAAATGCCAATCAGCATCTCTTGAACTCTTGATAAATATGGAACATGCTTAGCTGCCCAGTAAGAAACCAGAGCAAGACGATGTGCAGAACACCATATGTGTATTATTTTATTATTAACTTGCTGAAATCTTGCCCCCACCCCAGAAATTCTACCCATCATAACTGAAGCCCCATCGCTTCCAAAACCTGAAATTTTTTGCAGAGGAATACGATTTGTGTCAAGCTAATTCACAATAGCATTATACACAGTTTCTGCTTTACCATCTGGTACTTCAATGTTGCAACAAAATTCAATGTGAATATCATTATCATGAATAATTTTACAAAACAATACAAGTTTTTTGTTAGTAGCAATATCTAAAGATTCATCAGTCATTATTCCAATATAGGGACTGTTTTTAATCCGCACAACAGCCATCTCTTTCAAAACATCAGCCAAGCATCTCTGCATGTCTGAAGGGGCCTGGTGATTTGTATAGATCCCGTTTCTATCACTGAGTACTGAAGCTCCATTGGACAGCTGAAAAAAATGACAGGAAAGCGGATTTCATTTACTCTGCATAAATTAATTTATCTCAAAAGAAACAATTTAACATCACTACATCAGTACATATACAATAAAATATTTGAAATTAAAATAAAAATACATAATTTTAATTAAATATTTTGTGTCTAATTTTTTATATAATTTTTCCGAATGACAGATTATTTCCGTTTGACAATGCCAATAATAAACCTCCCTAGAACATTCGTTTGGCGATGTTACCAGTCCATAAAATTTGAATAAGTCAAAAAAGTCTGAAAGTTTTTTAGGAATTAAAGACAGTATTAAAAGTTTGAAAATTACCTACCTGGAGATCGATTAAACTTAAAAATTTCCTTTTTGCAATATTTTCCTTGGCCATCCAAAGTGCGGTTTTCAGTTGCGACTCGACAATCGGCATTACTTTCATGCTGACACATTTTTTTGCAGCAGTCATAAAATTTTGTTGAGCTTTGTTTTGATTTGCCTTAATATGATCTGCAGTAGTTTGATGTCTAACAAGGGCTGATCGCTGATGCTTTGTACAACCCGAAACAAAACTGTTATTAAATTTAAACTGTTCACATACACTACATAACATAATCCCGTCTGTGTATCTTAGCCAGCTAAATTCCGACAGCCATCCCGATTGAAAGTTTTTTTTACGTTTTTTGTCACTAAGGGTTTGTGAATTGCTTGCCTTCTGACTTGTTGACGGTGAAGCAGTATGAGAAACATTTAAATTCCACACATGTGACAACGTGTTTTGAGTCGCCATATTGTTATACCCAGATACTGTTGAACTTGTTGCGAAATTCCGCCTAACATGATACTCGTTGGCGCACCTTAATAAGCCGTGACAGCTCGGCCTACACCGACAAAGATTGGTTTTCGTATCGAATCTTTCTGGTATTGACCGATATGTCAATTACGTTTCCGACCAGGAGGTAAAGAAACAAACATGTACAGTTGTAATATCGAGTTTCATTGTTGAGAATTAAAATTTTATTTCTCCATTTAGCGTGAATGCACCCATTGTAACAATTTTTTTGGCGTGCATAAACAAAAATTAGCGTGATTCACGTCAATTTTAGCGTGAATGGGAACCCTGCAATTACTGGAAAAGAATGAATGAATGAAGTTATAACCATGTCATATGGGGAAATATTGTTTACAAGTATATTATTTATATAAAAATAAATAAATAAAGGAATTAATGAATTTGATTAAAAATAATAAAGTTAATATATATCAATATATTAGTAAAAATTTCCACAAAGCAATTCCTAAACAAGACCCCATAAGTTTATTTTAAATAAAAGTAAAAATTCAAACTACAGGTAATTTTATTTTTATTACTTTCTGTGCATGTTAAAAAAATCCATTATTTATTTAAGATGTTTCTTTGTTTATTAATTAAATAATTAACTGTTTAGGCACCAAGTTAAAATTCTTCTCCATATACATGTCACAATAATTATTAATTAATAAGAAACTAAATATAATCATTTTCAATATATATCAATGAAACTAATTAAATGAAATTAACTGGACATTTCACACATGATAATTATGTAAGTAAATTGTACTAGATAAAACCACCCCAGCAATAGATAAGTATCAGTTTCTGGACAGCAGTTTAGGTATTACAGGTAAATATTTGATCTGATTGAGGAGTATATACATATACTAGTATTACCACTGAAAAAGATTAGTACTTCTATGACATCTTAAATGATGGTTTACTATCAGTTGACAATATTTATGCATGAAGTTCAAATTGAAATAGAAGCACAATAAACATGACTATTACTCAAGTTCTTAGGTATTTCTTACATGGATTTTAAAATTTAACAAATTGAGATACACCCCGTATGCGCACTGCATTAGTAATAATACAAATATAACATAGACAACTTGTGACTTGGACATGCACTGGTATGTCTGTGTTTTATTATTTAACTAAAGGGCTGTCATTACAGAGTTTAAGAACTTGAAAGTACATATTCTGCCTTAACCACTATACACAGAGAGCAGACAGTCATATAATCTGTCCATTGACCAGCATCACTCACCCAATGACTTGCATTATAATGTATCTGAACTCTAACCTTTTTTTACCAAACCTTACATGAACATCCATATATGGCACATAATGTCATCATCAACTGCAATGAGTGTTTATTTCCATAAAGGAATAAAGTACACAAACCAATAAAAAGATGCATGACTATGAAGCAAACTAAAAACAAATTGTTAACTACAATGGAAATGTGAAAATACATATGCCTAACATGAAAAAAAAACTCAGAGTAAATAGACTTAAGCATTACTTCTTTGCAGAAACTGGGTTTTTTACCAGCAGAACTGGATTATTGCAAACTACATGTTATGAATTAATTATTGTTTGGTGACCCTACTTGTCCTTCAAAGACAATAAAATTATATTTCTCACAGTACAAGAATTCATTTTGAAAAGTAAGCGCTTTACTTAACATTATTTATTGTCTACATCATGGATATTCAACATGTGAGGTCATGGCTTTATTAATTTCCAACTGTTTGGCTTATGTTTTTTATTATCAAACTTTTCGGTCTGAGTGTCACTGATGAGGAATGAATTTCCGAAATGTGCACATCTGGCACATCAAAATTCAACTGGTATTTGTGCTATATATTTATTATTCCATTGTCAATCATGTTATTATTATTATTATTATTATTATTTCTTAATATACATCCATTTTATGTTATTAAACTAACTACATAATTATAATTATTATATTTTTATCAAGTTTATATATATATGAATACACTCATGTATCTACTAATTTTTTTACACATGCACTCACTTTGAATGCATATTTATTATTATTATTATTATAATTAAAGTATTCCATCACTAAACATTATTATCAAAGTCCCAAAAATTACAGTATTAATGGAGTTTTATTGTAATTATTTCATTATCATTTATTATTATTATTATTTTACCACAATTTATTATGAATATTATTATATTATTATGCAATTGATTATACATCTTTTTTAGATGTTTATTTTTTTTTGAGATACAGGAGACTGGTTAATATTAAGAGAAATTCTCTAGTTCCAGAATCCTATGAATTTATTATTTGTAATCGTGTTAAATGTATCATATTTAATTGAATGAATATTGTTTAAACTACCGTATATGTTATGGAAAGCTCACAGGCATATCAGGTAAAGTGACTGTAAATGTATGTCATCAGAAAAATTATATTTCAAAAAGTCAATTTTTACTGACAGTTATCTGAATGAAAAGTATTTTTCATTATATTTTGGCAAAAAATCAGTCTTAGCGAATAACAAATATATTAACAACAGAACACCTGGTATAAGAAGTAAAGTTACCTCCCTTTGGGGAATGACATTATTTACAGATTCTACATGAAAATTTTAATCAATTCTACTGATTTAAGGAGTAAAATGAACAAATCTACAGTAGAGGATGACAATAAATTATAAAACAGGTGTATTAGTGTACCTTTAACATATGCATTATGATTATCATATTGTGGGAAACGAAAGTGACAGTACAAAGCATTCAGCATCAACATTACAGAAAAGATTTCAAACCATTAAAAATAACTGTGTTTGAAAAGAATTGAAAACAAATAGTTTTGATTATTTTGTATTGAAAAATGCATAATGATGAACAAGTATATTTATATTGAGCAACTGCAATATTACAAGTTTAACTAATATGTAACTTATCTTGTGTGTGTTGTGTGCGGTAAACTGATGAGACAATGGTGAGAAAGCAAAATAAAATTTTTTTCAGCTTTAAATAACCATAAAAATATTAAGTATTCAGATCCAAATAGACCTTCTCTTTAAAGACCAAAAAGACCAAATTTCATTGCATATGCACTAGTTACATGGATTTTTTGCATCGTTGTATCAAATTTACTCACAGTGTTTCATCACACTAAAGGAATTTTAATCTAGATGAACACTTTCCCTAAAATAACAAATGTGGTAGCGTAACAGGGAGAAGAAAAATGCAGGTCTGGTTTAGGGTACGAACCCTGAACATCATGCTCCCTGCCAGTTTTCCTGCAACTGAGCTACGCTGACCCATATCCCACACGTTCCCTTTGTGATGCATTGCTGGATTAAAACAGTCAGTCCTCTTGAACATCAAATGCCTTTTCTTTCACATTCTGTAACATTAGAACTTGCATGGGAATATTATTGGGAAAAATTTAGTCTACGGTACAATGAATACCAAATTTAGGATAAAAGACATTTTTTAATCTATATTTATTAAAAATAATTTATTATTTTTTAATTCAAAAGTATCAGTTGAAAAATTAGATAATGGTGTCATACATACCTCTTTAGAATAATAACATAAAATGGGTTGCAGGCGTGCATCATGATTTCATCAGAAAATGTGTCGTACCATAAACATTATAACCCAGTAAAATTATACCAAGTACGGTAAACGAACACTAATGATACATGTATGTTATACAATAGTCAAGATTCCTCTTTTTATAAATAATCAAGCGGTCATATAAAGACAATATCACGAACATTAGTAAAGCAAACGGATACACTTTCTTATAATGATTTAGGGGCGAATCTTGAGTCTAAACAATGACAAGAGGCACAGCATTGTTACGATAGAGTGAAATTCTGGAGGTGGAGCATGACCCCTCCGATTTAAAAAATTGTAATTTTAACTGATTGACATGTATTTTGAAACGGTCAATGAAAACGGGAAAATATAACAACAAAGACAAACGTGTATTTGAACACTGATAATAAAACTCTTGACTTTGTCCAGGAAGTTAAATGTACACCAGCACGGGAGAATCCAGAATTTTTTTTTTTTTTTTTGATTATATTTTAGCATTTTAACATAGATATTGCAAGCAACGAAGGCTCGAGTCCAGCGGCGAAAGGGTCCGGCCACTAAAGAACCAAATTTGGGGAAGGGGGCAGAGGGGCATAGCCCAAAGAAAAAACGAATTTTTAATATTTCGGGGATCTTTTAGTTCAAATTCATATGTATTTACTCTCTCTCTCTCTCTCTCCATCATTTTCTAAACCTAGATATGTATCTACTAATTATAAAAGTATGTTTATGTTTACTGCTTATGTCAGCTATCATCTTCCAGTATGGTTTGGCCAAGACATGGAAAATCGTAGTGACTATTCTTTTGCCAAACACCGGTCATTTTGAGATGAAAGTCTTATACTTTGGAAGACACCTGAAAAAATGATGCCCCGTGACATGGTAGGCGGGATACACTTAAGTACCCTGGCCTCGTTAAATTGCATATGAGATAGATATGATTTCAACTTAAATAATAATAATAATAATTATACATGAACGGCGTCTGAATCATTTTCGATACTCTCGTCCGAGTTCACTTTCTTTCTATTCCTAGAAAGAAGTTTAAAAATGATCAATATTTAATAAAGCTTATTTTTTCTGAAGCCATTTTACTCTATTATAAATTGATCTATTCACCATCTTATGTATTTATCCGCGCACTTATCAACTTTGACTCATTACGATAACGATTAGTAAAACTACTGTTTGAACTTTTTGCTGTGGTACGAGAAGGAATATTTATTTGTATAAAGAAAAACATCTACTTTTAGGTTTTTTCTCAATATTTATTTATTTATTGATTATTGTTGTCTGTTATGTTGCACAATAACACTACCCTCTGATTTAGATGTAGGAAAGCTTGAAAGTATTATCTTTTTCGAGTCCCTCATAAAACATGGAAGGTTAAGATTAATAAAACCGGTTTAAAATTCAAAACTTCATTAAATAAAAATAATAAAATTTTGTTTCGATTTTTTTTACATTAAAGATTTTTAAGTTCTATTTGACACGAATATTTAGGTATACTGTTTATACTTTCAGCGATATTTAAAACGGAACGTCGCTGAAATACTCAAAACAATTATTTACACGAAAATTTTATATAACAATTTCATTTTTGGGAGGGAGATATTTTTCTTGTATTTTTAAAACCAAAACTGCTTAACTCTGCAGCAGTACTTAGTCATTAGTATTTTACAGGTAGAGCATCGAATAATTTTTTCAGAAAAGCTCATACAGTAATTTATGATAAATCTGTACATGTACAAGGTGATATTACCTATTATGGTGCAAGGAACACACATACATTTCTCAGATTTGATTTTTATAGACTAATCACAAGTAAAACCAATTTATTTCCCCGAGTGACACATTTATTCATCCTGAGTATCCCTGGCATTCGCTGCTTATGCAACATTTAGGCAGGTCACTCCTTAATTTTATTATTTTATTTTATATTATTTTATCATGTATGTTATTTTATTTTGTTTTAAGCTTTTCGTTAATTATCTGCCTATATTTTATTTATTTTTTATCAACATGTGTTACTATCTGTTACGTTTTGACAGATACTTTTTTAATCTCTCTCTCTCTCTCTCTCTCTGATCATTTATTTATTTATTTATTTTCAAATAAAACTCTGTCAGTTCTCCGCGAATAATTTAAATATATTTTCAGCATTTTATTATTATAATTATTATTATTATTTGCATTCATTTCATTCTGAGAAGTAAAGACTTGAGTTCCATTTTGAAATGTTTCACAATAATATAGGTTAATGTTATGTGTGTTGAATAAGGGAAATATAAGTTGTTTTTTTTTTAGTTAAAACAAATATTTTCTCAATTAATAAATAACCAACAACAAGCCGGATATGACTAATTAAGAATTTACTTATCAAAATGTTCTTCTATCGGTGATAACTTAGCATATTGCTACACGGAATTTTCTGCTGTGTTGTGGATTGGTCGCAAGGTTACGAATATTTTGTTCCGGCCCGTTTCGATTAACAGAAATACAGAATACATATTACCGATTTGAAATAATTTTAATATATAGGTATATGGTTATTGAGAGAGAGAGAGAGAGAGAGCTGTAATGGACTGGAAAATTACCCTTGTTCAAACAGATTTTATTAAAAATATTGATTCTAGGAAAGTAATATAACATTTAGAGATTTGTTTAACTTTTACACGGGCTTTGGGATGCAAGAAAACTTGAGTTTTAGAATATCTAAATATTATACCCCTGTGAGACCAAATACGATGAACTTTTCAGTACGATATGAAAAATATGAAAATCGTCATCAAAATGTAACATCAATATTGAATGACAACTGATACATATTTTAGAAATTTGAAACTGGATACATATCATTGTAACGGGGCTGGTTCAATTGTACAGGGACAACAAATTATAGGGTACGATTAACAAACATTGACTGAAGTTGATCATCATGGTCATTGTTTGGTCCTTATCTTGGTAATTACATGTATTTCGAAGACAAGCCAGTCTGTTTTCCAGTGAAGTGAATGATTCAACAAATATGCATCATGATTACAGAATACAGGGTATTATTTTATCATTAAATGATCAGTTATATCTCAGTTATATTGTACACCTGGTAAACAGGTAAACTAAATCCAAAAATTTGTACATGGGTTTTTAACTTAGTTAATTTATTTGGACTATGTTACACTGGATCTTGGATCTGTGAACAAGCCAACGTACAAGGGTGTTTGGTATCCCACATTCCTTAATTTGAACTTTACCCCCACCCAACCATCGCAACCGATCTGAAATGCTTGGCAGCAAGTACTATTAATTACGTGACTTATGGTCCCACCCCCCAAAATAATAAATAAAATAAAAGAAATAATAAAAAGGTGGGGTCCTGGTGACAATAAAATAATCACAATGAAAAGAGATATTAAGTAAATTCATTGATTCAAACTTTTTAAAATTTATTTCATTTTTTTCTTTTTGTTTGTGGTGGGAAGGGGGGGGCGCTCTGGGTTTTCCAATATCTATGAAATGACCAACTTGAATAAATAAAATGGTCTTGACCAGGGTTTAAAACCGAAACTAAATGCACAAATAAAACTTTGCCATTTTTGTGTAAACCACTGTACCACTTGAATTTAATTTAATCTAGCAGTTAAGTTTATTTTGTTAAAAAATTGCATAAAAACAGTTTGTCTGGCCAGTACAATTTTAATAATTCATACCATGCCATTTCATACACCATCATTGACATTTGATATCATATATACCATTTTTGTCTTTTGTTTTTGAAATCTCATACCTTGTTTCGATAACATGAGGTTTACATTCTGTAACACCTTAAACTTTATTCTTTATTTTGGGAGAGGGCAGAGTGTTTAGGTGATGGCCTGCAAAAAATATGGTGTCTCGGCACTGATGGTTTGATGCAGGTCAAACATAAGTGAGAAAGGCTTTTCCTTGTTGTAGTCTCTTACTAGTTGGCTCAGTATAATGGACCCTGTTGGTTTCACTGTTTATCTGGTACATTTCAAATGAGTGTACTAGCAATATTTAGGTTGACTTTAGTGCACACTAGTACATTGCAGATCAGAAATGCACACTCATGCACTCCATTAACTTGTAATATGTTTTACCCTAAAAAATAATTAAAAGTTGTCTTTTCACCAATAGCTGGAACAATAAAACAACATATAACCATCCAACCTAAATTTGTTATTTGAAAATGTTGTAATTTCCCGTAGGATCACTTTTAGATCATCTTGGAATTTCAGTAACTTGATATTGAATATCATTAATTGGATATCTAATATTAATATTTTAAACATTTGATAATAATATCAAGGATTGATATCATGTATTGAATTCATTAATTAAAGTCTGTACGTTGTGACTGAAGTTTTTGGTATCTTTTTTATTCACAAGGATCTGTACGCTTAGACTGAATTCAGTTTGTTAATTGTTTTTTAATTGCATAATGTTTGTACGTTAAGACTGAAGTTTGTGGTTTTTTTTATTCACAAGATGTCTGTATGTTGTGACTCAAATTTGTGGTATCTGTTTTATTCACAAGTATCTGTATTTTTAGACTGAAGTTTGTGGTATCTTTTTTATTCACAAGTATCTGTACGCTTAGACTGAACCCTGTGGAATTTGTTTTCGATTCACAAGATGTCTGTAAGTTTAGACTGAAGTTTGTGGTATCTTTTTTATTCACAAGTATCTGTACGCTTAGACTGAATTCAGTTTGTTGATTGTTTTTTAATTACATGATGTTTGTACGTTTAGACTGAAGTTTTTGGTTTTTTTATTCACAAGATGTCTGTACGATGTGACTAAAGTTTGTGGTGTCTTTTTTATTCACAAGTATCTGTACGCTTAGACTGAACCCTGTGGAATTTTTTTTTTGATTCACAAGATGACTGAAGTTTGTGGAATTTTTTTAAATTACAAAATGTCTTTGTTTCTTTTTTTATTTTTTGGAGTCATTACATTTTCGCGGGAAAAACAACTTGTTTACGCAGACCGCGGGAAACTTTCGAGAACTTTCCAAAAACAACACCTGGAGTACGTGACGTCACGTCTGACATTTCCACAGTGCTGTCTGTGTCATTTCACAACAATGTAGCAATATTTTCTGTCAAGAAGCCGTCTGGGTTTTCTTTCTCACAACAATGTAGCAATATTTTCTGTCAAGGAATAAGAAATGTCAAAATTTCTAAGAATGTTGAATGAAAGACGCTTATAGTTGTGACGTGTACGTGCGGACTGTGGCGGGAAAAATGTTAAACTTCTCAATGTATTTATATCAGACCGACTAGGTACTTGTTTATCGAAAAAAAAAACATGTGGCATGTAAATATGGATGGATGTGTGTGGGGTTAAATGAATCTCCATATTTATAGGTGATATATTTAAAAAAATCTCGACCAAATATATATTAGTATTCTTATTTTTGGTTTCATAATTTTGGTCCAAGCACTACTGACGAAAAATTATACTCCGAAACGGACCGTGCTTGTGCTGTCAAAATAAAACTGGTATATGATTTGTAACGAATTTCAAATGAATGAAATGCGTGAGGTGATATCTGATTATGAACAGTCTGGAGGTGAATGTGTTCCAGTCCGAGGGTGAAATTCCGGACGATGAAACATGCATAAACGTTGAATTAAAGAAGCATAAAGATAACATTAAGAGGAAAAGGGATACGGCCCATCCCGCATCAGACACGATGAAGAGACCTAGGATGGCTGAAGTAGCAACCGAAACCGAACCCGAATGTGGTTCCGATACCGCTTTGACAGGGTTTTCTGAATTTAGTAATGTAGACAAACCTTTAGTGGTAGTTTCCGAAGATAATTCTTTCAAAAGGGATTCTACAGGGAGAAAAAGGAAAAGTAAATAATCATATTTGTTCTTCAAAAGAAAACTAACACGTGTCTCTTTTCAATGATTTTACAAGTAATTAAAAATACATATATTTATGAATTATAATGATAATAATAATAATATCCATACGTTCTCTTTGCAATCTCATGAACAAACCTTTAATATTTTATCATGTTTCCTTTTTTATTTTATTATAATTATAGAAATGAAATGTCCAGCTTGCCAGTTATCATTTGTCGGTAGTGTTGATGAAGGCATTGGTGGAAGGAATTGGTTGAAATGAGTGTTTACATATGAACCCTTACACACTTCTTTTTTAATGCAATTTATAGAAATATCAATAACAACAAGGGGTGTGTAATATCTAAAACATAATTTCAGGGTTAATTTTTTCCAATAAATAAAATATATCAATTTTTCTAAGACTTATCTTTCACTTTGAAAAACGTAATGTTATAATTTTACAAACTTTTAGAAAAACAGAAACCAACAATAGAGGCGGTAAAACACAGCCCAAGAAGAAGTGTGCAATTTGTTGAATCTATTCAGATACCACGCCATATGAGGACTGTCCATAAAGAGCAGCAGAAAAAGACAAAATCTCAGAAGATAGGTCAATTCGACCCATTCAGGTCAATTCGACCCATTCTAAGCAGGAAATTTTTATACCCGTTGTTAACAGCCATAGACGACAGTTTCGAGTTATATAATATATATCATATTTGAGAAAAACATGATTTTTGTGGCTGTTTTTTTTAAACATAATGATAAATTTCATTATTATATTATACCATAAAGAATGAACCGGAGATATTACAGCAGTTTTATAGGTATGCAACGTCTTCGTCTGGTGAAAATAAGCCGAGGTCCGTGGTACGGCAATATGTTCACCAGATAAAGAAGTGTCTAGTGGTCCTCAGCCCAACATTGGAGTTAACGGAGATTTCCAAGAAAGGTATGTTTATCTTAATTAATGGCATATATATAAAGTTGTCGTCGCCGTTGGAATAATATATGTATATATGTGTAATTTACATTTCATTTAAAGGTACAACGGACGAAGACCAGCCATTCTAGACTCGGCACAACATTGGTAGCAGAATTGGAACGAAACGTTAAAACGGGAAACATGGCCCCGACTACCGCCCAAAAATACTACTACGCCCTGGTCAACTTTCTGGATTGTCTACTAGAGGAAAAAAGTATAAAAATCCGCGAATTCTTGCCGCAAGTTCAACAAATGAAAGTGACTGGTATTTGTTATATATTTATATATATATTTAAACAAAAATGTTATATATCTTTACACACTACAAAAATCATCTTTGGGTGTAATGTTTTTTGTTGTACTATAAAAAAAACATTTCCCTTCATTTGCAGTCCAAATGTAAAAAATGGTCACAGTCTTTAAAGAAAGAAAAAGCCGAAAGAGTAAATGACAACCAAATTAAAATCCAGGAAAAAATGCCAAGTATAGACGTATTATCAAAGTTTAACCATCACCCTTATGTGAAAGAGAAATATGCAAATGCGTTGAAAGAAGAGCTCGTTAGGGAACAAAATAACAAAATGGTAAGTTTTTAGTTATTTCATCTGTCTATTCAAGGTGGCTTTCATACTTTATATGTTTTTTGTTTATTTTACAGAAAAGGAGCCTGGCAGGGAGAACTTTTACTTGATAAGAGACATCCTTATTTATGCAATCATTGGAGGTAGCGCGCAAAGAACTGGAGTGGTGCTAAATATGAAAAAAAAAGAATTGCGGAATGCTAGGCAGGAAAGAAGCTCCCTAAAAATCCCTGTAGGGGTGTAATATATATATATATTAACTCTTACCCTTCGATATATATCAAAGTGAAATATTCTCCACTGGGACGTTAAACACCATTTTTTTCGACTCGACTTAATCGGACTCGACTCTGTATTTGTATCGATATCGATATATCTTCTTGGATTTCTTCTTTCATTTCTGGATTTAAATCTTCTTTGTTGCGTTGCTTCGAAGATGGCGATGTCTCGATATATAAGTGTGAAATATTCTTGACTGAGACATTATTCACCATCATTTGACTCAACTCAATTCAACTCTTCTTCTGTATCGGTATCTTCTTGGATTTCTTCTTTCTTTTCCTCGATTTGATTCTATTCTTCTTTGTTGCGTTGCTTCAAAGATGGCGAAACAGGGACGAAGGAGAAAACCAACTTTTTTGTTCATTCGTGCTTTTGAAGGTGCAGAGAAGAGAGAAAACTATCTCGTTTTTTTATGCACCGTGGGGAGGAGAAAAAACATCTCGTTTTTTATGCATCGTGAGGAGGAGGAGGAGGAAAAACCATATCTGTTTTATGTATCGTGGGGAGGAGGAGAAAAACAATCGTTTTTTATGCATCGTGGGGAGGAGGAGGAGGAGAAAAACAATGGTTTTTTATGCATCGTTGGGAGGAGGAGGAGAAAAACAATCGTTTTTTATGCATCGTGGGGAGGAGGAGGAGGAGAAAAACCATCTCGTTTTTTTATGCATCGTGGGGAGGAGAGAAAACAATCTCGTTTTTTATGCATCGTGGGGAGGAAAGAAAACCATCATTTACGCATCAAGCGAATTAAAACCAAAAAAAAAAAAAATAAATAAAAAATAAAATAAAAATTTTAAAAAATAAGAATAACCAACACTGTTCTTTTTTTGCTCATTCGTGTTCTATTACATAAAAATCCAAACTGGATATCCTCCACAATAAGTTCATTAACTTAAATTCGTCTCTCTGCTTTCTTTGCATCAAGGCTCTGGTATATCCAAGGAAATCTAGAAAGTTTATTTTCCGTTTTTGCGACATGTAATACATGTTATAAAGTGGCCGGCTTAATTGGTACAATTGCCTGGTTAAAAATCCCAAGGAGAAACGAATTTGCGTAGTAGATGTTATGAATCTGGAGTTCAGCATATAACAAATGTGTGAAGAAGTTTATCGAAAACGCTTTACACCCGAAAACGGTCTTTGCCATAGAAGGTTTCATAGGTTCTTCCAAATAGTTTATTATGCCATTATCTATTTGCTTTTGATGCATTTGTCGTCTAACAACGGCCTTGTTCTCCTCGTCGACATTCACTACTTCCCTTATGGTATCTTGCGGGATTTCCCCGGATACACTCTCCAAATCCGGCTTAACTTTCCCGTCGGAGGACGGCTCTTCCCAACCATCGTGTCTATTCCTAATTGTATCATTGACCTGCTAAATACATTTGAAAAAAAATAAATAGATGAAAATACGTAACACGAGTTACAGTAAATTTTGATGTGCTACATTTCGGAAATTCATCCCTCATCATTAAGACGGGGAATAAAAAGTTCGATAGAAATAAAAAAAAAAAACACAGTTGAAAAATAATGACTCTAAAGTTATATAAGAAATTATTTGAAACCGGCTGAGGTAACGAAAACTCGATTAAAATTAATTTCAATTTTTTTTAGACGGCTCTTTTTTTTCCTCTAATTGGTACATTTTCCCGACAGCGCTGCCTACCTTAAAAAAAGAAAATGAAAAATAAAAAGAAAAAAAAAAGGAATCAAACGAGTTATTTAACCTGCCGAGATGTCATGTCGAATAGAGTCATCTTCCTCTTCCTCCACAGATCTTCTGTCTTGATTTTCTTATTAAAACTTCCATCATCATCTACTTCTAACTTTCTTTTGTAATCCATTAGATGTTATTTAATTTAATTTAATTTATTTCACGTTTACTCTCTGAAGGTTTCCTGAGTTATGACAAACAGTAAACCAGCCGCCTAAGTAGCGCGGTGGGCGGGACTTGTAGGCAGCCACTGAGAAGACGGCTCGGTTGTCATGGCGCCGTCCTTCGCAGTAGTAAATGGACCGGTCCGTCGGCAGCCAATCAGATGAAGGCATCCCTTACACGTGAATGGACATGACCTCCCACATGTCCTACGATATCAAACAACCAATCAGAAACGCGTAACGATCCGTCCAATCAATTGAATTGGAGGGACGAGATATAAAAATGCCCTTACCGAGCCTGAGATTCATTATAGTGAGTTATTTCTAGCTATAATATCGAAAACCAAAAAACAAACACAAAAAGAAAGATGGAAGACGAAATGAGGAGTGAAAAGATTGCTAGGTGTCATAGAGGAATACATGGAGAGCAGACCAAGGGTGGTTGAAAAAAGACAAAGACCGAGACAACACCAACAGCCAACGCTTAGACCGGCGGAGTAACCTTGCGCCAACTGGGTTCGCTGGTTAGAAATAAACATTGCTTTGGATCCACAATTCGGACTAAAGAACATCGCTTTTTGGAGAAGGACAGCTTCATGAGGGCAGGGATACGACCTGTAAGATCTGCTGCGGCAAGTCGCTGTCGCATAGGCGATACGTTTGCCGAACTTGCAACAACCACTGGTGCCACTCCTGCGACTGGCGAATGAGATCTTGCCCATTCTGCAGGGCCGGCAGCAGATAGACAGACCAACCAACAATCCAGCTGTTTTTTGTATTTAAAACACAGACAACAGCCATCCAAATATTTAGAAAAGATCGAACGTTGTTTGTAATTACGACTTCTCAGATACATACCTAGATAAAAACAAGAGGCCCATGGGCCTTAACGCTCACCTGAGTATATGTCCAAAATTGTTTGCAAAGCGCAAAATATCTTAGGTACAGAAACTTTACAAGTTTTCTCAAGTTAAGAACTCCCACAAAACTTAATAAGAAATATATCCACTCACATTTCATTTATAAGTAGCTTATATAATATGTATGAAGGAACTGTAATGCAATGAATAATTTCCAAATCATTCACAAATTTCAGTATACTTATGCAACTATGACCTTGACCTTGAACCATATATGATCGCCATGTCAATACCTACAATATTTTAATATACATGCCTATACAAAAAGTAAATAGTTTTCAAGATAATAAGCAATTTAAAGCTTCTTTTGCAGCTGTGACCTTGACCTTTAAACACATGACCTAGAACCATATATCAAAATGATCGTCATATCAATACCTACAATATTCTAATATACATGCCTTTACAAAAAGTTAACAGTTTTCAAGATAATTAGCAATTTAAGTCTTCTTTTGCAGCTGTGACCTTGACCCTTGAACATATGACCTTGAACCATATATCAAAATGATCGTTGTCACAATACCTACAATATACTAATATACATGCCTATACAAAAAGTTAACAGTTTTCAAGATAATTAGCAATTTAAGTCTTCTTTTGCAGCTATGACCTTGAACAATATATCAAAATGATCGTCATATCAATACCTACAATATTCTGATATACATGCTTATACAATAAGTTAATAGTTTTCAAGATAATTAGCAATATTTGTCTTCTTTTACAGCTGTGACTTTGACCTTGAACCATATATCAAATATATAACACAAATACCAGTTGAATCTATCAAAATGATCCTTGTCACAATACCTACATTATTCCAATATACATGACTATACAAAAAGTTAACAGTTGTCAAGATAATTAGCAATTTTAGTTTTTATAAGCCAAAAATAGCATTTCAGGGGCAACAACTCCTACATGGATTATAATATAGTTACGAAACTTGGTACCTTTTTAAATTTTGTCATGCTAAACATTTTTACAATGTTTTGATTTCATATTTCTATTAATATTTGTAAGAAAATTGCCTAAAACTGTATAAATCACTAATTAGGTCATGACCTTTATTTGTGACCTTGACCCTAATTTAAAGGTCATTTCAAGAAAAAGTCAAAACTGAAAACCTTGTGTCACTATCTGTTCAAATAGTGAAGTTGTAAAAATTTGAAGCCATTTTACGAAATTTTTTAAATTAAACGCAAAAACGTGTAACCATTTTTCGACCAAATTTCACGAAATGAATAAACTATTGGCTTAAGACCCTAGAGAAGGCAAATATCACATCAGATTTTTTCTCCCATCATATTTGGAGAAGAAGATTTTTTAAGATTTTTGGACCCCTAGGTCACCTTGACCTAGTTCTGGTAGCTATGGCAATGCCATGAACAAATCTGAATTGCACCGGCCCATATATGCTTCTGACTAAGTATCATTGAAATCTGTCCAGCAGTTTTGGGGGAGAAGTCGAAAATAGGTGTTAACAACGCACGCACGCACATACACACGCTGCGTCATGCCATAAGCTCACATGACCTTTCGGTCAGGTGAGCTAAAAAAACACATACATTTCCCTACACCCTATTACACTTCATAAGAACATTCGTTTTGTTTTGAACACGTTCTAATTCCGACATGTTTTTTTTATAATCATAAAAATAAACTCGTTTAGAGTCTGCATAGATGAATCTTTCGAAATCTGCTTCGGTCTTAAACCATTTAGTATATTGAAAACAAATTAAACAAACTTGCTTAGAGGTTTAAATAGAACGGGGTTTTTTTTTACATACAATACCATCTTTTTTTTTTCTCACGCGGTCACAATTAGACAAGAATGCAATGTCATGTGTATGGCATGTTTGATTGAAAAAAAATGTCATTTACATTGCCTCGCTGGTGAAGGCCTGAGCGATCTCCTTCAGTCAATATCTAAATTAAAAAAAAAAAAAAAAAAACAATTACTCAGGGTGGGCACGACCCCACTTAACCGGTGAAACAATGTAAATCTATCTGCTCGGTTATGACACATTGGACTTAATCTTTCTCTATTTCTCTTCTTCTCTCTCTATCCCTCCCATTAAAGTTTTAAAAGCTTATTTTAATGTACTTTAAGACTGAAGTTTGTGAATTTTTTTTATGTTCCAGATGTCTTTACTTTTAGACTGAAGTTTGTGGGATTTTTTTTAATTATAAGATGTCTGTACGTTTAGACTGAAGTTTGTGGATTTTTTTTAAACTACAAGATGTCTGTACGTTTAGACTGAAGTTTGTGGAATTTTTTTAAACTACAAGATGTCTGTACGTTTAGACTGAAGTTTGTGGTATCATTATAAACTACAAGACGTCTTTGTGTTTTGTTTTTTGGAGTAATTACATTTTCGCGGGAAAAAAGACTTTATCGGACATTCAAGAACTTTCCAGGAACAACAAAACAACATCTGTTTACGTAGAAGGCGGGAAATTTAGCTGTTTATCGGACATTCAAGAACTTTCCAAAAAACAACATCTGTTTACGAAGACGGCGGGGGTAAAAGACTCTTTATCGGACATTCAAGAACTTTCAAGAAACCACTTGTTTATGCAGACGGCTGGAAAAAAGACTATCGGAATATTCAAGAACTTTCCAGAAACAACTTGTTTACGAAGACGGCGGGAAACTTTCAAGGACATTCCAAAAACATCAAAACAACACCTGGCGCGTACGTGACGTCACGACTGACATTTCCACAGAGTGCAGTCTGTGTCATTTCACAACAATGTAGCAATATTTTCTGTCAAGGAATGAGAAGTGTCGAAGAATGTTGAATGAAAAAAGTACATAGCTGTGACATATACGTGCGGACCGTGGCGGGAAAAAAGTTGTTGTTGTTTAACTTCTCGAGGTTATTTATCTCAAAAAAAATAAATAAATAAAATAATAAACAAACAAATAAATGTGGCATGTATATATTCTTTATGGATGGATGGGTGTGGGGTTAAATGAATCTCTACATTTATGCGTGATATATTAAAAAAAATGTGCGTGGTAACTGAAGTCTGTGGTATCTTTTTTATTCACACATATCTGTAGGTTAAGACTGACGTTTGTGGTATCTTTTTTATTCACACATATCTGTAGGTTAAGACTGACGTTTGTGGTATCTTTTTTATTAACATATATGTAGGTTGACTGACGTTTGTGGTATCTTTTATTCACGCATATCTCTAGATTAAGACTGAAGTTTGTGGTATCTTTTTTTATTCACACATCTGTACTTTTTGACCAAAGTCTGTGGTATCTTTTTTATTCACGCATATCTGTACTTTTAGACCTAAGTCTGTGGAAACTTTTTTAAATTACAAGACGTTTGTAAGTTTAGACCGAAGTCTGTGGTATCTTTTTTATTCACACATATCTGTAAGTTAAGACCGAAGTCTGTGGTATCTTTTTTCATTCACATATATTCTATACTTTTAGACTGATGTTTGTGGAATTTTTTTTAAATTACAAGACGTTTGTTAGTTTAGATTGAAGTTTGTGGAATTTTTTTAAATTACAAGACGTTTGTAAGTTTAGACTGCAGTTTGTGGAATTTTTTTTAATTTAGAAGAAGTTTGTAAGTCAAGACTGAAGTTTGTGGCATCTTGTTTTTAAAATTACAAGATGTCTTTGTTTTTTTTATTTCTCCCTTAGAATCATTGCGTTTTCGCGCGAAAAACAACTTGTTTACGCAGACCGCTTAGAACTCCAGAACATTCCAAAATCATCAAAACAAACACCTGGCGCGTACGTGACGTCACGTTCGACATTTTTCACAGACTGCAGTCTGTCATTTTAACTATGTAGCAACATTTTCTGTCAAGGAATGAGAAGTGTCAAAGAATGTTGAATGAAAGACACTCATAGTTGTGACGTGTACGTGCGGACCGTGGCGGGAAAAAAGTTGTTGTTGTTTAAATTCTCAAGGTTATTTATATCGGACCGACTATAGAATTTTTACCTGATAAGAGACATCCTTATTTACGCAATCATGGGAGGTAGCGCGCAAGGAACCGGAGTGGTACTTAATATGAAAAAGGAAGAATTGCGGAATGCTAGGCAGGAAAGAAACTCACTAGTCATCCCTGTAAGTATCATATATTTATATATATATATCTGGCAATCTTATTTATAGCCCTTTAGTCGGCCGTTTTATTATTTTATTTTAAAAATCCCTAATCTACTTTCAGATTGCAGACCACAAGACGAAGGTCTCTGGTACAGCTACCCCGGCGATTGCCAACTATTTCGTAGATGGCATTAGGTGGCTTGCAAGGGTATCGAAACACAAAACGAACATATAATGGAAACGGTCTGCAAAGCAACAATATAAATTCGTCCATTACAAAATTGAAAGCAATCGGACATTCGGGAAGAGTTACAGCCACTCTGATGAGAAAATGGCAATGGTTATGAAAAATGCTCCGGAGAGTGTAAGAAAAGAACTAGCGGGCCAGATGAGCCACCAGTTCTCGACACATAACAAAAGTTATGCATTAACGGATTTGGAGGAGCGGTGCGAACGAGCCAGTCGTGTAAGATCCATTTTAAACATGGGTAAGTTATCATAATTTTTTTTTGTTTAGTTTTGCATTTTTTCTTATTAGCAAAAGAAAACCCAATAGGTTGTTTAAAAATATAATAGACCCCTGAAAAGTTTCCCTTATTGTCATTGATATTATTATATCAATAAATTTGTTGCTTTCAGTACGGACAAACAAAGCTTTGCCAGCTGCAGCCCTCGGAGCACCTTCCATTGGGCAGACCACACCAATAATACAGGAAATAGAAGATGAAAAAATCCGTTCACATTCCAACGCGAGTGAAACCATTTATTCCTTCAAGTCTGATCGTTAGAAAACAATTGACCTTGCCAAATTGACTGTTTTGCGCGCGTGTATTTATTGTCTTTTGAGGCACTGTGAGCACTCGGCTCACTAGATAAAATTTTTTTAATTAATTGGTTTGTTGTTTTCTGTTTTTTAATCTAATATATGATAGCTTAGCTAAGTGCTATGTTATCATTTGGGTTTGAGTTAGTGGGTTCGATTCCCATCCTATCCTGTTATTTACTTATGGTATGAAGGAGTTTGGCTAGTGCCTTCGCTCAAACTAGTGTATAAAAACAAACTAACTATATCAATGGAAAAATTGAAATACACTTTATTTTGGATATATCCTTTATCACAAATTTATAGATATTCAAGTTTCCTTCCTTTTTTCACATTTTCGTGCTACAACACAGTTTGAGGCCTTCATAACAAAAGAAACAACATTCCCAATATGTCCGTTATACCAAATATAAGACTGACAACAATATACATGTGTTCTGTATGCCATGCCAATAAAATTTCCATACCCGAGTGATTGATGTTAATGATGCTTATAACCGTGCCCGTGTCGTTATTGGTGTTGTTCATAAACGTGCCTTTATAGATGTTTATGAGCTTGTCGTTAAGGGTGTTCATCGAAGTGTCTGTGTCGTTTTGAGCCATTCCGTATAACAACAGCAACAATAAATCTTTTACAGTGAACATTGATTTCAAAAAAAAATTTTTTTTGTCTTTTTTAAAACAAATATTCCGTGATGTTAATAAAACACCCTATATTAAATACACTTTTGTAATACACGATGAGTATTCACAAAAATGAATAACGATTACCAAATTACAGTTCTTATCAGACAAAGACACAGACATTGATAAATGTTTCTGTTTCTGTGTTTTTTATTTGTTTTTTTTTTTTTTTTTTTTTTGTTTGAAACAAACACAAAATTGAATTCTGTTTACGTACCTTAACCAAAATTAAAAAAAAAAAACTGATTTATTCGTATACATTTCTGTTTCTTAAAAAAACCCCTAAATCACACTCTGTAAAAAAAAAGTCGTAATTAGAAAAAAATCACTGACTGCGTTTAATAAGTGTGTATAAAAATGGTTAAAGAAAAAACCAATGCAGTCATTCATTAACCACGTTCGCAAAAATGATCATGGTATTCACATTGATTTTCCTTTTATCACTGGTAGTTGCTAGCCAGCAGTGCACTTTACCGGATCGGGAAAGGTACATAGGATGTACCCAATCGGGAAGACCACTGACCACGTTACCTATTCCATGTTGATTCTGTAACCGAATGTGGTTTAAGTAACTTATTGTTACATTTTTATATTGGTGCAATCAGAACAAGAGGCCCATGGGCCTTAATGCTCACCTGTGAGAATATGTCCAAAATTGTTTGCAAACTGCAATAGACAATGTATTCAGTACAGAAACTTTACAAGGTTTCTCAAGTTAAGAACTGCCACAAAACTTAATCAGAAATATATCCAGTAGCTTTTCATTTATAGGTAGCTTATATAATATGCATGAAGTAACTGTAGTGCAATGCATTATTTCCTATTCAAAAAGTTAACAGTTTTCAAGATAATAAGCAATTTCAGTCTAATTTTGCAGCTGTGACCTTAAATTTCATCATATGACTTTAAACCATATATCAAAATGATCGCCATTTCAATACCTACTATATTCTATTATACATGCCTATACAAAACGTTTATAGTTTTTAAGATAACTAGCAATTAAAGTATTCTTTTGCAGCTGCAACCTTGACCTTTCAACATATGACCTTGAACCATACATCAAAACGGTCGTCATGTCAATACATACAATATTTTAACATACATGCCTATACAGAAAGTTAATAGTTTTCAAAAAAATTAGCAATTTAAGTCTTCTTTTGCAGCCGTGACCTTCACCCTTCAACATATGACCTTGAACCATATATCAAAGTTATTGTTGTCACAATACCAACAATATTTTAACATACATGTCTTTACAAAAAGTTTATAGTTTTCAAAATAATTAGCAATTTCAGTCTTCTTTTGCAGCTGCGACCTTGACCTTTGAACATAAGACCTTGAACCATATTTCAAAATGATCGTTGTTGCAATACCTGCAATATTTTTATATACAAACCAATACAAAAAGTTAATAGTTTTCGAGATATACTAAAATACATAATTTTAGGCAATTTCCCTACTCAGTACCTTACCATTTCCCCATTTTGAGCCCCACGGCTACCATTTGTGCAAATCTGAAACTACATGACCTAAGAATGTTATAAATGAAATAACTAAGGTATATCTCTTGTACATTCAAAGGAGATTTTTAAAGTTTAACGTTGCGTTGATTTTGTAACTTCAAGTTACCATTTTTTTGTTGATTGTGTAACGTGACTGATTTTGTAACCCTAAGTTACATTATAAACATGCCTTACCTTTTATGTTGCTATATGTGTCCTAACTAACTTGTTTGACCTATATTAAGTTAATATAATGATTAAAATTACCTTCTCGCCAGTTCTTTATTTCTTTACGCCTGTACCAAGGCCGATGTTTTGCTGCTTTTGGGAATTTGTTCGGAATCTTTGACATCTTATCTTTTAGAAATACTTTGCTCCTTCGAACCGCTTTCCCAACTGGTGTTATGGTAAATGATTTATCCTGCAATAATTCCTCAACTGTTACCACTCTTGATTTCTCATTTGTACTTGTAACTTTTGATGTGTCGGTGGATTCGTACCGTCTGTTTCTCCCTTTTTTCAATGTTTGTCCTTGATTGCTTCACAAGATTATCTTCCTTTATTTCACATTCTGTAATTGTCAGTGAGTCTAACTATTATTCCATCTGTACTCGCTTCGGGTTTCACAATCTTACTTTTCACATCTGAAATATTAGTTTCACTTGTTTTTGTCTCATTACTACAGATTAAATCCAACGCTGATATAAATGCCTATTCTGCAACTCCAACTGTCAATGTTGTCTATCGAGTCAATACCTGTCTTTGGAGTTCGCCAAGGTGTTGCTACAGCTTATTTGTCAATAGTTTCTTCTTGTGTCTTTTCACTCTTGTCAATAATCTTAATTAACTTACTCTCTATCTCTATAGTCTTTCTTGTCAACCCTTTATCTTCAATGATATCTAGACCTGTCGATTCACTATCCTGTTGCACTGATTGGGGTGACTTGCTTGTCGTAGAAATCTCTGCTGCCTTATTTTCTACAAGCCAACATACAAAATGAAGATATAAAGCAAAACAATTACATCAATGAAATTCTCAGGTCACCCCGAGTCCGCTACACAACTTACTGACAGCTGTACCAATAAACTAAATATGTTATTCTCTTCAGTGTCATAGTTGTAACACCAGGGATAGGTAACCCAAATGTATGTATTTCATAATTCTTTATCTGAGTGTTATGACATGTTTTCATATTTTAAATTCAACCCTACCTTTCCAGATTTTATCGGATTGCAGGTCATAGACTTCAACTGTCCTTGTTCCTTTCGCTCTCTTCTGGTCTTCTTCATTCTCCGATGACGACTCGCTTTTTTTTCTATATATATTTAAAGTTCTGGGTTTCTTTTCAATTTCATGCAATCTTAAATTATTATCCTCCTGGTCTCTCTCTTCATCTTCATCGTTATTATCTTCAGGGGGTAAGTCTTGATTTTATTGCGCATAATGATATTAAGAGTCAAATATTTAAAGCTGCATTAAGTTTACCAAATTTCTGAATTTTTTTTTATTTTCTAAAAATATATTTTTTTAAAAGTAGATATCTTCTAACCACGATCCGTGACATTCATTTTCTAAAATTTCATTTCTTTGAGCTGTAAATAAACGGTTGGTCAGTGTTCTACGGTGGTAATTATGAGCTTGGAGCATGCGCACGGATGTACGGGAAAGCCTAGAATCGAAAGTGAAACATGACAGATTGCATTAATAGTCCATTAATATCCAGATATATTTGAAATGGTGTTATTTTCCCCTTACTAGGTCACAAATAACAAATTCAACGAAGTTCTGTGTTTAATTTATCGTATTTCAACATTTTGAAAGTTGTGTTTAAATGACCCGGGTTTTGATGACGTAACCATGTTCTAATATTAGATCCCAAATGCTGCATCTCGCTGGGTAAATACTGTAATTTCTGTATTTATTCGAGCTTTTATCGTTGAACCAAATGTAAAATTGTTCATTAGGAACATCATTTATTAGATTAGCACCGTTTTATTTTTTTCTTTGGTAAACTTAATGCAGCTTTAACAAATTTGCTGTGCCATATATGCACATTTCGGAAATGTAGTACAAAATCAATGGAACCAGTATGGAGAAAATCTAAAATCTTATTTTTAATAAAAATGAATCCTTTGAAAAAAAAAACCTGTTTTCAGTTTTGAAAGGTATTATCTAGAGTTACTTTATGCCAAATATTTACTTTAGCTTTTAAACTGGTAAAAACAAATCTAAGACATTTTTTCACCAAATTTTTTAAATAATAAATAATCGTTCTATTTTATAAAGAACTATAAAAATTTACCTTACAGAAAATTTGAACTTTATATGGAGAAACTATCTACTTTCTGTATACCAGCAGATTTAGTGGAGCAGATCAAAGTTTACGAACGCACGCATGGATTGCATAAAGGCCTTGCAAGCGAACTATAAATAGTGCCTTTTTTGTGCACGTTGTCTTTATATACAGGTTCAAATTACATTAATAAAAAATAAATGGGTATAATTTTACTGGTCTTTATACTCGTTTGACAGTTATAATGAGGTGGCCTTTAACGCAGGTTGGACTGTACTTATGTAATTTAATAGGAATAGACAGCAACAGATATTGTTTAATATTTTTGTTTATTTTTCACAAATGTTAAAGAAATACAATAACTCAAATAAAGTCAAATTCTTCTTTTACTTACCACGCTTTGCTGTAATTTTTCGTCTGTATTCTTCAAGGAAAAACACAGGCACTTGTTTCTGTCAGTAATGAGGTAAGTCATGACCAGTATTACCTAATTATATAACAAGGTGTTCAACGAAGGACTCTAAATTTTTTACATGGCTCCTCTTCGGACTACGTTTTCTGCTATTAAAATATTTATAATCATGTCCTGCCTTACATCGTTCGATTCAGAAATAATTTCTCTTTACAACTGAACAGATTGTAATATCCCACACATCACCTCCTGTTCGTTTCGGTCTCATATTTTCACCGAACCGTGACCATAATCCACCTCGTTTTAGGATGGAATTTAATCCTCGAAATTGATAGATATTGTTTGAAACTTAATAAAGGTCACCGTTTTGGCAAGGGTTAGGCTTAATTTTGCTTTTTTATACTCAAAAAAAATCACATGCATATAACTTTTCACGCTACATCTTACTATGTTAATAAATCTATGAATAGACAAAAAAAATTCATGACAAAAAAAAAAAAAAAAAAAAAAAACACAAAAAATCGGAAAAATGTATTAAAAATATTTTTGTCATCAAATTCCTTCAAATTTTTAACAGTGATATATTTACTCTTCATACTAAATTACTGGATCATCAGCAAATTTATCAGAAAAAAATAATACAAAAATTATTAATATAAAATTAGTGTTTATTTATGCTATATTTTTTCGTATTAAAACCGATAGATCGTACGTTATAAGTAGGTTTGAGCACTAATAATCAAATAAAAAGAGACTAGGATTACAAAAAAATATGTAACTAAAACTTGGTTGAAAAGAATTCTAACGGATATATTTGAATTCCTTGTCGAAAAACTTAGTATGAAAATGCTGTCAGAAATACTCTTTCTCTTCAAATTAGCGAGATAGTTTATATCTTATTTAATATTTTTTTCTTGGTATTTTTTCATCAAAATTCGGTTAAAGAGTAAGTCAATATTCTTGTTAATTTTAGGCTTTCTAGACTTAATGGATTTCTCTGAAAAAAAACTAACCGCAGATATTTCAGATTTGGAACTTAATTTGTTTTCTCCACAAATTTCCGTGTTTTATGTAAATTAATTTCACTCTGCATTTCCTATATGTAACTATTGCTTACATATGTCCGGACTTGTGGCCGTCTGAATTTATATGTAATAAAACAAACATACCAGTGATAATTTGATTATTACATATATATCAGGTTGCATAAAAATTATTTGCAAATCATATTATTTACAGTCATAAGAATCAGTTTTTTTGTATTTTAATTTTTTTTTTTTTATAAATATTATCTAATTACAAGGGCTACAAGTCTCTATCTTAAGTTGCCTATTTTTATATTAGGGCAACAAGTCCATTTCTTTCTATGCCTATCACAGTTATGCTTTAAAACGATGCACAATTAAATCACAATATAATTAAACTGCATGTTCATTAAACTTTTTTTCATTTGCAAATAATCCATAATCATGTCATTAAACTATGCACATTAAATTGAAACAAAAATATAAAGGCAATAGTTTTTTTTTTTCCTCATTGTTTGTATTCTATCTGCAGGTTTTTTGAGGAAGGCTTTACCATACTTGCTTTGGTATTTCCTGATAAATGACCATCCCTTTTCCGTGGCACTCAAAGTGTCTGCAATTCGTGTTTGTGTAATAGGAGGGTCATTTATCAGGAAACCACAAACAGATAATAAAAACTTCATCTTCATCATCAAATGCCCTTCTTCCATGAAACTTAACTGAACGGTTGGTTTCTTGTCGGAGGTTATTGAATATCTTTAGGTTTTACAGTTCCAATTGATGTAGCTGTGAAAATCACATTATCGAGCTCTGTTGGTGTTGCGGTTGTCTCTCTGTTGTTGGATTAACTCTAAATGTGTGTGTTGCTGTGTTACCTGTTGTAGGAGAAAAGGTCATTCTCTGTGTTGTTGCGTTGCCTGTTGAAGGTGAAACTTTTAATGTCTGTGTTGTTTCAACATTCGACTGCTTTGGCTCATTATCTTTAAATTTTGTCATCACACGTGTAATCAAATTAACTGTTCTAAAGGAATTGTGTTGTTTCTGTTTTAACAGATAAAATTTATCTGCTGTAGAAGCGTTGTGTGTCATTTGCAGAGCCAAGTCGTCCCTGGTTTCGGGAGCAGCATCTCCAGCGTGCGTTACTACGGATTTCGGAATCTAGTTGCCGAAATGTTGCTCTCCTGTTTGAAACTAACCCATATACTCTGCAATGCCATAATTATAACTGAGTTCTTTCCTTAGGAAAATTCTATTAAAATCCACTTTCGTCGAACTTTCGATATGGTCCGCAATCATTCTATAATCCGCTTACCGTCCCAACGCGAATTCTGCTTGGTCTTCGACAGAACGTTGAGGGTCCATAAAGTCGAAGACGCGGTCCGGGTACTTGCTGCTGCGTATCGTGGGTACTATGTGGATGAATCTTGATTTAGTCATAAGCTCCTTGGCCAGCGTCCATGAACCGCTGTTGAGACTGAATTTCATTTCGTTACGTCTCTTGCAATACACCAGGTACCTGTTGTTCTTGGTAACCGTTTGGTTAAATTCAATCACGTCTTTGGTTCGTGTTTTCTCGGCAAATGCCCGTATGGCCCGAATGTCGAAGGCTTCCGCATCCATCTCGAACAGGAGATGCCTTAGGGACACTCTTTTATAAGCCATTCTCGTCGAATGCGTCTCCATTGGGGGTGGTGTTGACGGACAGCAGTTTTCATCAACCAAAGGTTCTTTTCTAGCCATCAAAGCCTCGTTTTCATCCTCCATGGGTTCATTTACATCAATCGCAGGCACACGGCGGCGGCATTTTTCGATTAACTTCCGACAATACTCTTTGTCTTACTCGGGCAAAGAATCGATCACCAGCCTATTCTCGAATGCAACCCGAGGTTTGTCGTCGTCTCCCTCGTACGCGATTCCCAAGGCGTACGCGTGGAATGGAGTGGCACGAGGCAGGAATCCCTGCTTTCTTTCGTTGGTAATCGATTTGTAACCTTGTCGGTTAAAGTCAAGACATTTTTTGTCCCTGTAGGGGTTTTAGGCGCGTGTCTTGCATATTTTTTGGAGCTGATACGGTTATATTAAGTATACAGTAAAAAAGTTAACACAAACATCGACCCAAGGGCCATCTTAAAATAGCTTAAAAAAATTCAACAGACTTCGATCTGACCTCCACTTATTTTGCAACAGACTTCAATTCTTTTCCGCTGCCATTTGCGCGCGGACTTCTGAAATAAAGCGACCCTCCCATACGGTCGGGTCGTAATGCGGAAGAGTGAATTGATGATCACGTTAAGCGTTAATCGATTCGCGGTTACGACAATGATGTGACCGTATGCACTTAACCATTCCCTCATTTCTGCTCCCCCCTGCGGCCCCATAGGGCCCCTTTTCTATTGCAGATTAACACCAGTAGTTACAATGATATATATGCGTGTCTCGTTTTGTAACCGATAAGGTAATATTTAGTATACATTAAAAAAAAAAAAACTCAACAAACATCGACCCAAACGACATCTTAAAAAAATTAGGTAAAAAAAATTCCAGAGACTTCGATTTGACACGACATCGTATTTTTTGCCACAGACTTCGATCCGATTGCCACAAACTTTATTCAAAAAAGTCAACAAACTTATTTTGCCACAAACTTCGATCCTACAATACATCGTATTTTTTGCCACAGACTTCATTCCTGTGGTACAAACGCGCTATAAAAGGGAGAGGCGCAAGGTCGGCAGCCATTTTCATTTCGGTCGAGATAGGGTGCGGCTGGGGATTTTGGTTTTGAGAGATGTGCCGTTATTATGACTTAAAGGCCGCGTCCATTTCATTGTCATCAATACGATGATGTTAGGCGCGCCATTATGTCCGATTTATCTATACCATTTTCTCGAAACCACCGAGAGGTATAGTGCGTGTGTATATGTGTGTCTCATTCGGCTTTTTAAGCGGTCGTTAATTACCATTTTTTTGAATGTCGCGTCCTCGTGTCTGATTTATGCACGTAATTGTTTACTTCAAAGGGGTTGTAGGGTCAATCGCGTTTAAGGTATCGTCTTAACGTCGTTTCGTGGGGGTATCATGTCGCGTGTCCCGTTGGTCATTCATGTTTTGATACATAGTATGTAGCCTTAGGTAACTTGTCCAGTTAAAGTTACCGTATCGCTCGTTCGTGTAGGGCATGTCGCGCGTCTCGTTTGTTCAACTGGTATTTGTGTTATATATTCCTTCACAAGGTCAAATATATCATATAGTCTTAATTAGCATGTCTAGTTGCATGTCCAGTTAAGCTATTGCTTTTCCCTGTGGGTTTTATGGCGCGCGTCTCGATTGGTCTTTCATTAGGTCTAAAAATCTTTTTTTTTTCTAAAAAATTGCAATTCCAGTTAAGGTATCGTTTGGTCACTCTCGCGGTTTCAAAGAGTATATATTTTTTTTCTTAAAGAACATTATCCTTTTGTCATTCTTTCAGTCTAAAAGAGTATATTTTTTTCTTAAAGAGCATGTCTAAAAGGGTACATATTCGTTCCTAAAGAGCATGTCCGTTTGCAATTCCAGTTAAGGTATCGTTTGGTCATTCTCGCGGTCTAAAAGAGTATATCTTTTTCCTTAAAGAGCATGTCCGTTTGCAATTCAAGTTAAGTTATCGTTTGGTCGGTCAGTCATTCTTTCGGTCTAAAAGAGTATATTTTTTATCTTAAGGAGCATGTCCGTTTGCTCCCCGTGGGGAACCCGGGTTAAAATAGGTCCCTAGTACCTCATGCTTGTCGTAAAAGGCGACTAAAATGGGGCATTCCGTTTGCCGTGGAATGCGATCCTTAATGGTGGAGGACGGAATTCTGGTGATTGAGGACCATATAGGTTGCGGCTTATTTTGGACCAACACATCACTTTGACCCTTACTTCACCTAGAAGGACGGTTGTCATTGATCCGTGTTCAACCAACCGGCTGGTCACGCCAAGCCCTACATGCAAGGTAATTGCTATTTCCTTTGCTTAACCTTTACTTTTTTCATCATTCGTTCTATATATTCTTGATCTGCAGCTCTTGCATGTAGAAGGCGGTGGCTCATGGGTCAAATCTGGTGCCTTTGTGATGTTCGAATATATCTCTTAACTTGACAGCCATGAACTATTTTCTCGCTAAATATTTCTGGATGTTAACTTATCACTGATGATCGTGAATTTATACTTGTTCATCACAATTTTACTACGGTGTATATCTTCTTTGTAGTCCTTGGTGCTGTTCCGAGTTGGTTCCCCCGGAACATTAGGCATTGCCCCTGGTTGGTACTCCGGATTGGTGGGTGAGGAGCAAGGAAGATGAAATACCCACTTCCTCATTATGGGTACTAAAACAAATCTTTCAAATAGTTCAACTAAAAGATTAAGATCGGATAGCGATGAAGAATCTGATGTCTTTGTTGCTTGGTCTAGATTTGTAGTGGTGCAATCTACTACTGAACAACCATTAAAAATAAACCCTTTCGTTGTCAGTAAAGCCGTTAAAGGTATAGCAGGAGATGTAGCTAACATTAAGAAATTACGTTCTGGCTCTCTCCTAATTGAATGCAAAACACGTCAACAGTCGAATAATTTATTAATGGCAAAACATTTTGCAAATTTACCTGTAAAAGTGACTGCACATTCAACCTTGAATTCCAGCAAAGGTATCATACGAGATCGCGATCGTTCAATGGCTGAGATGAGCGAATCAGAAATCACTTCTGAACTTGCTCCTCAGGGGGTTATACACGTTCGTCGATTCTCATTCAAAAAAGATGGAAGTTTTATTTCATCGAATACCTATCTATTAACTTTTTCAATGTCAACCCCCCCGAAAGGGATTAAAGCTGGATATTTTAACATCGCAGTGGATACATATATACCAAGACCACTAAGATGTTATAAGTGTCAAAAATTTGGTCACGGATCGAGGTCCTGTAAATCTGTTGAATTTTGTTGTCGCTGTGGCGCTAAAGGTCATTCAAGTAATGATTGTTCAAACCCAGTTAAATGCGCCAATTGTAAAGGAGATCACATGGCTTCCTCTAGGGATTGTCCCAAATGGAAAAGCGAATTTGAAATCAATAAATTAAAAGTTAATAAAAATATTTCATTCGCTGAAGCCAGAAAACTGTATTTACAGGCTGAAAATCGTCCATCCGCTTCATATGCTTCAGTAGCCTCTGGGTCTTCGACTAAAAAATTAATATCTGTTGCTTGTCAAACAGAATATGAAGTTAATACTGACAAAACTTGTAACCAAAAACCAAGGACATCGGATGCTTCATCAACCATTACTGATAAACAATCTTTATCAAATATTGTAAAAGAAAAGGGCAATATTTCGTCCTCAAAATGTAATTCTAATGCAAAAAATGATTTGCAATCTAAATCAAATAAACAAAAAAGTGACTCAAATAAAACAAAACAAACTTCACGGGAGCTAAAGCTTACTCCTGGCTCTTCTGATGCAGAGCATTCGTCGCAAGACATTACTGCGTCAAAACCAGTAACTAAAGGAGCTAAATCTGGCAAAGTTAAATATATAACACCTCATACAAAATTAAAAGCAGGAAAAAATGATCAAACATTTTATATTCCTGATAAAAGTCCTGAGGCTTTGCTTCAGAAAAACCCTATATCGGGAACCCCAAATAGATTTGAGGCATTAGAGGATGACGTAAGTTCATCTGATGACAATTCTTCATCGATACGAACTAATGAAGAAGATTTTACTGAAGTACGTAGGGGGCGTAATAGTCGTTGGCGTAGTTCAGGACGCCACCGTCATCGAAGTCTTTCAGAAGACTGCGACATGGAAATAACTCAGTCGCATATATCCCCTGTCCGCCCTCCTAATAATGGGTAACCCAAAAATAATACAGTGGAATTGCAGAGGTTTTAGAAGTAATTTAGATGAAGTTGCACTATTGGCTAAAGATTTTAACCCTGTAGCATTTTGTCTTCAAGAAACATATGTTAAACAGACGGATAATGATATTAAATTCCGATATTATAAACAATATCATTCTTTTTCACCAAATACTGAGAGAGCTTCTGGAGGTGCTGCAATCTTTGTGCGTAATGGCGCTATTCATAGTCCCATTACTCTGACAACAAATCTCCAAGCGGTTGCAGTCCGTTTAACGCTTCAAATTACCATAACTCTATGCTCAATTTATATTCCTCCATCTGCTTCATTACAGCTTGCAGATATGCAAAACTTGGTTGATCAGTTACCTAAACCATTTCTTCTTGTTGGTGATTTTAATGGCCACAATCCTCTTTGGGGAAGTCCTCGACTTGATAATAAAGGAAAAGTGTTGGAAACATTGCTCTCAAATAATGATCTTTGTGTGTTAAATGATGGATCCAAAACATTTTTATCAGATGCGACAGGTACTTACTCATCGATAGATCTGTCAATTCTTGATCCAGGTATTTTAAACGATTTCTCATGGACAGTTCATGACGATCGATGTGGAAGCGATCATTTTCCAGTTATAATGGAATACACTTCTGGGGGAAATGATGCAACTATCCCTAGATGGAACTTTACTAAAGCTGATTGGATTCAGTTTCGCAGTCTCTGTGCAGAAAAGATTTTTGTTGAGAGATTTGCAAACGAAACTGATAAAATTCAGAGTTTTACTGACGTTCTTTTAGATATTGCTAATACCTGCATCCCTAAAACCTCTGCAAATCCTCGAATCCATAAACCATGGTATAATGAGGAATACAAACAAGCTAGGAAGAATAGGAAACAGGCTAAGAGACTATTCAATAAGTCTCCAACACAAAATAATTTACAGTTGCTCCGTATTTTTCGTGCAAAAGCTCGTAGAACTGCTAAAAAATGCAGAAGAGATTCTTGGAGAGCATATATCTCCAAGATCAATTCTCGCACTCCATTAAATAAAGTTTGGAATATGGTGCGCAAAATCAAAGGTAAAGGTTCTTCCGATAATGTTAAACATCTGAAAATAAATGATATAATTTTAACATCTGAACAGGACATTTCTAACAAAATTGCCGAGACGATATCCAAAAACTCGTCCTCAGGTAATTATACTTCAGAATTTCAAAAATATCAAAAGATCCAAGAACGAAACAAATTGTCCTTTAAATCGGATAATTCTGAGCAGTATAATGATATATTCTCATATGAAGAACTTCAAAACGCTCTTTCCAAAGCACATGATACAGCAGTTGGTCCAGATGATGTGCATTATCAACTTCTTAAAAATTTACCCCCTCAGTGTCTTTTCACTCTGTTAGAGATCTTTAATGATATTTGGCAGAGTGATACTTTCCCATCGTCTTGGCACAAAGCAATTATTATTCCTATTCCTAAGCCTGGTAAGGATCACTCTGATCCATCTAATTATAGGCCTATTGCCTTAACTAGCTGTGTTTGTAAAACCATGGAAAGGATGATTAATAATAGACTCGTATATTATCTTGAGTCTAACAATCTTCTCACTCATATTCAGTGCGGTTTCAGGCGCAACAGGAGTACTTTAGACCACTTAGTTCGCCTGGAGTCATTTATAAGAAATGCCTTTATTAATAAACAACATGCGGTCTCGATCTTCTTCGACCTAGAAAAGGCATATGACACGACTTGGAAATATGGCATTCTTAAAGATCTGCACGACATGGGTCTAAGAGGCCATACCCCTAATTTTATAAAAAACTTTCTTGAAAATCGAGAATTTCAAGTTCGTTTAGGGTCAACATTCTCTGATGTCTTCGAGCAAGAGATGGGTGTCCCTCAGGGCAGTATTTTATCTGTTACTCTTTTTAGTATCAAAATCAACAGCTTAGCTAAAGTTTTAAATAATAATATAGATGGCTCTCTTTTTGTTGATGACTTTGGCATCTCATGTAGAGGGACTCATATGCATGCTATTGAAAGGCAACTTCAGCTTTGCCTTAACAAAATTCAAAAATGGTCAATGGAAAACGGTTTTAAGTTTTCTAAAACAAAAACTTGTTGCATACATTTTTGCAACAAACGCACAATACATCATGACCCGGAGCTGTACATCAATGACAGCCTAATTAAGGTTGTAAAAGAAGCTAAGTTTTTAGGAATCCTATTTGATTCCAAATTATCTTTTATTCCACATATAAAATGCCTTAAGGCAAAATGCCTAAAGGCATTAGATATTTTAAAAGTTTTATCCAATACGAATTGGGGTGGTGATCAACCTATATTACTTCATTTATACAGATCGCTTATTAGATCGAAACTTGATTATGGATCCATTATATACGGATCTGCTCGGAAATCATATTTGAAAGACCTTGACGCAATTCATCACCAAGGTTTACGTATTTCTTTAGGAGCTTACAAAACGTCACCAATTGATAGTTTATATGTTGAGGCTAATGAACCTCCATTACATTTAAGGCGCAGCAAACTATCTCTGCAGTATGCTATAAAATTATTTGCAAATCCATCAAATCCGGCATTTGATTGTGTTTTTCATCCTCCTTATCAAGAACCCTATAATAAAAAGATCAACGCTATTTCACCTTTAGGTATTCGTTTAAAACCAAAATTGGAGGAATGTAATTTAAACCTCAATCTTATTAAAGAAAATGAAATAATCAATGAGCCGCCATGGCTTCTTAATAAACCAGATGTCAATCTGAAACTTTCAAAATATAAAAAGTCGGAAACAAGCGAAGAAGTTTACCAGCAGGAATTTGCTATCATTAAAGACAACTATACACGGTTAATTCCTGCTGTTATTCGGGAAGAGCTTCGTCATTGGATTTTAATTTATACTGATGGATCAAAAGATGGTGACCGGGTAGCTTCTGCTGCCATTATTGGGGATAAAACAATTAGTATTCGTATTCCCAATGAAAGTTCTATTTTTACAGCTGAGGCTAAAGCAATAACTCTTGCTTTACAATTTATTTCAAAATCGCCTCATAACAATTTTATTATATGTTCCGACTCTTTATCTGTACTCCGGGCAATAAAGAGCGGGAAATTAGATCACCCCCTAATTCGTGAAATTCTGGAACTGCATACTTCAATAACATATGCAGTTTCAGATTTAAATAAAATCATTAATTTCTGTTGGTTACCTAGTCATGTTGGTATAAAAGGTAACGAAAAAGCCGATTCAGCTGCTAAGGCAGCTTTATCTAAAGAAATTACACCTTGTTTCATTCCTTATACAGATCTGAGGCCATTGATATATGCTTATATCAATGGTCTTTGGTCAGATCATTGGAATAGACAGGAACATAATAAGTTACACTCTGTACAGCCTTGTCTAGGATTTACACCTTTGTCTCAATATAGTAGACGTGAGGGTGTTGTCCTTAGACGCTGTAGAATCGGCCACAGTTTTTTTACTCATTCTTTTATTTTAAAGGGAGATCAACCTCCCAAATGTGTCCCTTGTCAAGGTCAACAATCTGTCCAGCACATTTTGCTGGACTGCGTGGACTTTGCTCCTACAAGGGATACTTTTTATTCAGCATCATCGATGCAAGACCTTTTTAGTAATGTCCATGGGCATCAAATTTTAAAATTCCTTCGGGAAATAAATTTGTTCAATAAAATATAATTTTTATCATATGTTATCCAGGCTTTTATTATAACTTATCTGTGATATTACTGGTTTTTATCAGAAATGTTGTTTTTCGAAAATCTTCACATAAATATTATTTTTATATATCGTTATATTTTTAACATTCTCTAGCCGCGAATAGCTGCAATAACGCTGATGCGGCTTTAAACAAAAACTCACTCACTCACTCACTCATGTCCGTTTGCAATTCCAGTTAAGGTTAACGTATTTGCCCGTGTAGGGCATGTCGCGCGTGTCGTTTGGTCATTCATACGGTCAAATGTAGTATACTTCGATCCAAAACAACAGACATTTTGAGGAATTAAAAAAAGGACACACACTTTGATCCAGTCACATATTATCAATTAAAAAAAGGACACAGACTTTGATCCGAAACAACAGACATTTTGTAGAATTGAAAAAAGGACACAGACTTTGATCCAGACACATAAAATTGTGATTTAAAAAAAGGACACAGACTTTGATTCGAAAGACATCTTGTCACAGATTTCGCATGTCTAAAAGAGTATAGTAGGACGGCCAGCTTCCAACATGGCTGAATTTTCATAACTTTGGTCACGTGACTTTCGGTTTAAATTTAGGTACAAAATCGAAAACGATAGTCAGTCTCGAATTTTAAAGAAAACTGTAAAATGACATCGTTATAAATTTGAAATGAACAAATATTTTAAACAATAAATATTTTTTCCTTCAATTAATCTATAAAATAGCCAAATATCTCGATTAAGTTACGAGATAAACGCTTTTAAAGTCGAGGTTGCCTCACAGCTGTCGGACGACACCGGTGCTTCAGACACGTATTGTGAAAAAAATTAGGACATATGATGGGTTCTCATTATTAAATTATGAAATAATTTTCATTTCTTAAGGTGATCATATTAAAGTTTTGTCCGAAATCGGTGTGGGATGCGATTCTGTCAATTCAGAAAATAGCAGGTGTTGCTCAGAGTCCACGATAGATTTTTCGTTTGTGTATACTTACCTCCCCTGTTTACAGTTCTTCGTATGAATACGATTAAAAATTGACTTGTTTCCTATGATATAATTTTTGTTTGCATACTTTACCTATAAAAAGAAAACTAAGATCCAAAAAGAAGTAAAAATAAATCGTTTTTCTTTTAGAGAATTCTAAATGCAACATTGTCCAAGGAATAGAGATGTAACACAGGTGCTCGGGAGTTATAAATGAATTCTATCATGCTATGGAAGCTTATTTGCAATTTTCACTTCATTTAGAATTTGTTTTAATCAGTTTTTTTTTCTAAATTTGAAACTGCTAAAAGTTCAAATTTTATTATCAATGCATTTTTTTCTTTTTTTTTTTTTTTTTTTTTTTTTTTTTTTTTTTTTTTTTTTGAGAAATGATAATTTTCTTAAAAATTCTTTTCAATGAAACAAAGGAAAAAATTATTCCTCAACCAAAGTTAAAAATTTAGAACAAGTATTTCTTGCATGTGTTGCACTGGGGTTCAAATCTTCAACATGCAACAGCTGTGGGTTTAAACCTCAGTCAATTTATACCCAAGACTTCAAAATTTGAAATACTGTCTCCTCACCTGGAAGTATTCATATGGTGGACAGAATATCCACTGTTTCACTTGGTACCAGAACATTGTGACAGGGCAAGTGGTTTGCTTGTGTGTGGCATATGAACTCAGTGAGCTTGCATCTTAACAAAATAAATTGCCCTGATGGTGTGATATTACAAGGCAGACCATTATAAATACTGGTACATCTCCTGCATATATACTTGATTAATAAACTTGCTCTCATTGCAAAAAGCTGAAAAATTGCTGATGCGACATTATAGGACATAACCATATACACTGTATATGGAAATAATTCTGTAGGCATGGGTAGTCAGATAATCATCATGAAAAAATATTATAATTAATAAAATAATAACATAAAAAAATATAAAGTAAAAAATAAACAATAATTTTTTTAATTAAAAAAAAGTTGATTACTTATCTGTGGTTATGTGGAGTGGAGTTATCTTGTTTTACGCCCCAGTCAAAATTTTACTTATAGAGGGGGTCGGTTCTTAGAAAGTGGAGGAAACCAGAGTCTCTGCTGAAAACCACCAACCTTTGGCAGGCAAACTAACAGATCTTCTCACGCTGGGATCAGCCAAAGTGAATTTCGAACCTTGGTGGCGAGAGGTACTGTGATATTAAAGTCAGCTTTATACTACAACCTATAAGGCTCCTTATTTGTATTTGCAAAAATGTGTAATGTGCAAAATAATGAAAATATCAACAAAATTAAAAATAGAATATATACTTCCAATCTGTACAAATGATTAATATCCTGGAATCAACAGGGGTTTTTAGTGTGTGTGCCAATGTGTTTTTTTTCAATTTTAGAATTCTGAAGTTTGCTTTATTTGAAAGCAATATTGATACCAAATATATTTATTTATTTTTTTATTTATTTTTTTTTTATTTTTTTTTTGTTGAAAAATTTGAGTCGAAGTTGTCAGCTAAATCTGTCACTAAAAGATGTAAAGGAAAGAAGCACTGTAGATTCTGAGTATTGAATGTACAGCTACCAATAAAAGAGAGAAATTGAATATTTTTAATCTGTAAAATAAATTTCACAAAACAGAATTAGATATTTTCTGATTTTACATGACAGTTAATCATATGATGACATGTTTGTCTGTGTTGCTGCATATGTTCTGACAGCTTCCTTGAGTTATAATAGCAAACTCAGTATGCCATAATTCTCAAATAGATTTAGAAGAAACAACAAAGTAAATTTTAGTTCAAAACATTACATTCTGTTGTTAAGATGTTCAACCTGTTTTTCAAAGGTTATAACTGTGGTATGTAGGCAAAGCCCTTTTTCATCTTGCAGTTGGAAGGACAATAGAATTTCAGACAAAGCATAAATGTGGACTTAAAATGTAGCATTCTTAGTAACAATACAGGTGAATGGCAAAGCTTTCTTGTATCTAAATCGGAAATTGTAAAGTTACATGTAGTGTTGGTGTTGAAAACAGATACTGTCTGATTTGTATAAATCTCTTATGTAGACTTGATAACACCACTGTATTGTACCTTAATAAATTATTTCTTTTCTGAAACAAAAGATATCTATTTCATCAAATTTTAGTGAGTCTAGAATCAGCTCAGGTGTCAAACATGTATCATTACAAGTTTTGAAGTTATCATGGCTTCATGCATAGCATATGCTAAATCCAAGATTTGGATACTCGGGCACTGCAGATTGCAAATAAACCTGAAAGTTAAGTTTAAAAAAAACAACTTAATATTTAGATGGCAAAGTGACATATTCACTGTCTCACAACTTGTAAATTCATAAACTTAAAACTGTTCGAGTTGATAATATTTTGTAAGTAAAAATTCTACTGTAAATTCATCTGTCTCTCCTTCAGTGTTAGTGTTGACCAATGAAACCTGAATACATGACACAACTGTATGCATACTAATTCAGTGGTCTAACTGTGGTTCTATGCTTTCTATGCTTACATATTGAGAACAAATCAGAAAATTTGATTTAAAAAACCACAACACAACAAACAATAACAAAAAGCAGATGTTGGTCATTAGAATCAGTTAATCTCTCTGCACTACTGCTATCACAAGTTGCATCAGGCAACTGGCTTAATCTCATTTTTAATCAAGCACCACACTCTCTACAAATACAATTAAAATCTTTCAAAGTTATAAAAGTGAAAAAAAAATTATTCAATTTTTGAGACAGATGAACGTATCTTAGTATTACTTTAGAGATATCGTGATGACTACAACAGTACAAGGGCAAGGAGGGCGATCTGTGTTTTGATTCCTTGGGTTGGATTTTCGTGGCATTTTTTCTGCATAAAACTAAAATCGAAACAAAACTATGTAAAAACTAATTCCAAACTATAAAATTAAATATATAGAACAGTAATATATAAATAATATAAGTGCATATCCAATAATTAGTACGGTGTTTTGTTTTGTTTTCAAAAATTCTCGGCATGCAAGTGATCCAATTTTGTCAACTTCCCGTGTGAAAACCGGTGCAAGTGATGGTTTGTATCTGGTATCAAAATGACCGGTATTCTAAATACTATTGATTACAAGTATAATTTTTTACCCAATCGGTGTGGGATGCGATTCTGTAAATTCAATTTACAGGGTGTAAACTGGCTCAGCACCGCCCATTTCATTTTGACCTTTCACAACATCCCGCATTATGTCAAGAATTTCGACGTTTTAATTTGTTTTGATGGGTTAACGATTGTTGTGGTCGTTTAGAAAAATCAATTATCCTTCTAATACATAAGAATTTTTATACAGTTTAAGTTCAAAAACCCATTTAATTAATGATTTATTACGATAACCACGAAATGCAAATTCTACGAGGTGACGATAAGGCGACACCTAGTGACCAAAATTGAATTATTCCCCTTGTAAGGCCCTGAAGATAAAACCGCGGGTTTAACGGAAAATATCGAAGCTGGCCGTCCTACTGTATATGTTTGTTCTTAAGAAGCACGTACGTTTGTAATTCCAGTTAAGGTATCGTTTGGCCATTCTCTCGGTCTAAAGGAGTATATATTTTTCTTAAGGATCATGTCCGTTTGTATTTCCAGTTGAGGTATCGTTTGGTCGTTCTATCGGTCTAAAAGAGTATAATTTGTTTTCTAAAGGACCATGTCTAAAAGAGTATTTTTATCTTGAGAAGCAGGTGCGTTTGCAATCCCAGTAAAAGTCTCGTTTGGTCACTGTCTCGGTCTAAAAGAGTGCATTTTGTTTTCTTGAGAAGCATGTCCATTCGCAATTCCAGTAAAGGTCTCGTTTGGTCACTCTCTCGGTCTAAATATATAACAGTGTTTTTTTTCTTAATCAGCATGTGCATTCGCAATTCCAGTAAAGGTCTCGTTTGGTCACTCTCTCGGTCTAAAAGAGTGCATTTTTTTCTTGAGAAGCATGTGCGTTTGCAAATCCAGTAAAGGTCTCGTTTGGTCACTCTCTCTGTCTAAAAGAGTGCATTTTGTTTTCTTGATAAGCATGTGCATTCGCAATTCCAGTAAAGGTCTCGTTTGGTCACTCTCTCGGTCTAAATATATAACAGTGCTTTTTTTCTTAATCAGCATGTGCATTCGCAATTCCAGTAAAGGTCTCGTTTGGTCACTCTCTCGGTCTAAAAGAGTGCATTTTTTTCTTGAGAAGCATGTGCGTTTGCAATTCCAGTAAAGGTTTCGTTTGGTCATTCAGGCGGTCAAATAGAGTGTAATTTAAGTCTTTACGGTCAAATATATTATACAGTCCTTAATAAATTGGATATTTTTCTGTGCTAAAATACAGAGATATAAAAGAGCATTAACGTATCTCGTTTTTATGCATCGTCGGGCGGGGAGGAGAGAAAATCATCTCGTTTATGCATCACGTGAATTAAAACAAAAAAAAAATTTTTTAAAAATAACCAACAAAGTTTTTAGTTTTTTGTGTTTTTTTTACTCATTCATAATCAATGGCGTAAAAACTTAAATGAGCAATCCTGCACAATAAGTTCATCAGTTTGAATTTAGCTCCCTGTTCCCTTTGCATTAAAGATCTGGTATATCTTAAGAAAAGTTCAAAGTTTACTTTCTTCTTGTACGGAAAACAGTACATGTTGTACAGAGGCCGGCTAAATTGAAACAATGCCTCGTTGAATATTCCCACCAGAAACGAATTTGTTTCTGTAATGTTTAATATCTGATGCTCCGCAAACAGAAGATTAACGAACAAGTTCAGCGAAAACGACTGACTTTTAAATATAGCCTTTGCTTCCGACGGTGTCATGGGCTCATTCCAGTGTTTTATTATACCGTTGATCATTTGTTTCAGGTGTTTTTGCTGTCTAATTATATCGGTGTAGTCCTCGTCCATGAACATTAATTCCCTGACTGTTACATTCGGGATTTCCCCGCACAAATTTTCTAAGTCTTCCTGTGCTTTTTTATCGCACGGCACCGTTCTCCATCCATCGTCTCCTCTAACGGTATCGATAATCTGTAAAATACATTAGAAAAAACGAAATGAAAAATAAATGAAATGAAGAAAGTGAAATGAAGGGAGGTGAAAAATTGAAATGAAATGAAAAATTGAAACGACTCATTTACCTGCCGGAACGTTATGTCGAACAGAGTCATTTTCCTCTTCCTAAACGGGTCTTCTTCCACTTTCATTCTTTTACAATTTCCATCTCCGACTTCGTCTAGTTTTCTTTTATAATCCATAGTTGTTGTAATTTGTAAGTTGTTGCGGTATTTATCTTAAGTTTACTCTCTGAAGTTTGCCTGAGTTATGATGTGATCCGTAAACTAGCCGCCGAGGTATTGGGCGCGCGGTGGGCGGGACTTGTAGGCAGCCAATGAGAAGACGGCTCGGTTGTAACGGCGTCATCCCTCGAAGGTAGTAAATGGACCGGTCCGTCGGCAGCCAATCAGACGACGGCGCCCCTACACGTGAATGGACGTGACCTCCTACGTGTCTTTCGTTATTAAACAACCAATCAAACGAATTGGCGGGAGTGCGGGACGGCGTATATAAATGCCCTTTCCAAAGCCTGAGATTCATTATGGTCATTTTTAGCTATAATTTAGTTCAAGACGACGGAAAGAAAAAAAAAGATGGAGGACGAAATGAGGAGAGTCGAGAGATTGTTGGGAGCCATTGAAGAATACGTGAAGAGCCGACCAAGGGTGGTTGAAAAAAGACAAAGACCGAGACAACACCAACAGCCAACGGTTAGACCGGCGGAGTTACCTTGCGCCAACTGGTTTCGCCAGTTAGAAATGGACATTGCTTTGGATCAACAATTGGTCGAGCGGCGAATTTCTATGTTACAAGAATCGACGAGAACACGGCTCTTGTACAGGTAAACAAGATATGAAGAAAACGTATTCGTTTCGGCGGCGCCACAAGAGAACATACCAGCACCACGAGCGAGACGGCGAGCACGAAGTGTAATAAAACGGACGAAAAAACATCGCTTTTTGGAAGAGGGACAGCTTCTCGAGGGCAGGGAAACGACCTGGGAGATCTGCTGCGGCAAGTTGCTGTCGCATAGGCGATACGTTTGCCGAACTTGCAACAACCACTGGTGCGACTCCTGCAACTGGCGAATGAGATCTTGCCCATTCTGCAGGGCCGGCAGCAGATAGACCAACCGACCATCCGACCAACAATCCGGCTGTTTTTTTGTATTTAAAACACAGAAAACAGCCACCCAAGTATTTAGAAAAGATCTAACGTTGTTTGTAATCATGACTGATGAAAAAAAAACATACAACACATACATTTCCCTACGCCCTATTACACTTCATAAAAACATTTGTTTTGAACACGTTCTAATTCCGATATGTTTTATAATCATAAAAAATAAACTCCTTTAGAGTCTGCATAGATGAATCTTTTGAAATCTGCGTCGGTCTTAAACCATTTAGTATATTGAAAACAAATTAAACAAACTCGCTTAGAGGTTTAAATAAAACGTTTTTTTACCTAGAACGTTTTTTTACATACAATACCATCTTTTTTTTCTCACGCGGTCACAATTAAACACGAATGCAATGTCATATGTATGGCATGTTTAATTGAAAAAAAAAAGTCATTTATATTGCCTCATTGGTAAAGGCCTGAGCAATCTCCTTCAGTCAATATCTAAATTAAAAAACAATTACTCAGGGTGGGCACGACCCCACTTAACCGGTGAAACAATGTAAATCTATCTGCTCGGTTATGACACATTGGACTTAATCTTTCTCTATTTCTCTCTTTCTATGTCTCTCCCATTAAAGTTTTATAAGCTTTGTTTTTAATGTACGTTGTGGACTAAAGTTTGTGGCATCTTTTTTATTCACAAGTATCTGTAATTTAAGACTGAAGTTTGTGGTATCTTTTTTATTCACACATATCTGTACTTTCAGACTGAACTCTGTGATATTTTTCAAGATTACAAGATGTCTGTACGTTTAGACTGAAGTTTGTGGATTTTTTTTAAATTACAAGATGTCTGTACGTTTAGACGGAAGTTTGTGATATTTTTTTTTAAAATTACAAGTATCTGTACGCTTAGACTGAACTCTGTGGAATTATTTTGATTCACAAAATATCGGTAAGTTTAGACTGAACTCTGTTGAATTTTTTTGATTCACAAGATGTCCGTACGTTTAGACTGAAGTTTGTGATGTTTTAAGATTACAAGATGTCTGTACGTTTAGACTGAAATTTGTGGAATTTTTTTTTTAATAACAATATTTTTTTTTTAACAGTCATTACATTTTCGCGGTAAAACAACTTGTTTACGCAGACCGCGGGGAACTTTCCAAAAACATCAAAACAACACCGTGACGTCACGTCTAACATTTTCTGTCAAGGAGCCGTCTGGGTTTTCTTTCTCGCAACAATATAGCAATATTTTCTGTCAAGGAATGAGTAGTGTCAAAGAATGTTGAAGGAAAGACGCTCATAGTCGTGACGTGAACGTGCGGACCGTGGCGGGAAAAAGTTGTTGTTTAACTTCTCAAGGTTATTTATATCGGACCGACTAGGTACTTGTTTATCGAGAAAAAACATAAAAACTAACCAACAAGCAACCTCACGTACCTTTTTAATGTAAGCCAAATCCACCAATCTTTTACAAGGCATTGAAAACATGTTGTAAACACGTTTGTTATATTGCAATAATGATTCGTTGTTTAGTCCAATTAAGAACGGACTTGCCTTTTTGAATCCCATTATCCTGTGCACTGCAAACAATCCATAAACAAAATGTCTAAACATGAATTGTTCTTTTCCGAACATTTGTTTTATTTCTGAGGGTTTGATCTCGTCCATGTCATCAGAGCTGAAACATTCTATCAATCCATTTACCATTTGTTTCAGATGCATCTGCCTGCGCGTGGTTTCTGTTGTTTCCAGTGCGTGTCCAGTTAATGGCCCACGATGACATTTGGCACTTCCCAGTGCAATTCCACTAGTTGGTTTTCTATGGATTGATCAAAAGAAGCTTTGTTCCATCTGTCGTTGTTCTCTCTTAATATGTCTTCTATCTGTAAATACATGAATAGAGAAAAAGAAATTAAAAGAGACGGATTAGAGAATAAAACTAAACAAAACTCGCTCGCGATATCAATACAAAGAGATCTTTATTTATATACTTATATGGAAGTTCATTGTTTACCTTGCGGGTCGTTAATTAAATAACGACATTTTTCTTTTCCTCCACTGGTCATCTACCTTCATCCTCTTACTAGATCCACTATCGACTTCATCGTCTAATTTTCTTTTACAATTCATTGTTAACTTGTTGTAAAATTTAATATGAAGTTAATTGAAGCGTACAATTTGATTATTGCGTGAACTATGAAGTGATCTGTAAACAACTCACTGCCTACTTATGCAGCGGTGGTCGGGTCTTGTAGGCAGCCAATGGGAGGATAGCTGGATTTTTTTTTACGCAGACCGCGGGAAACTTTAAAGGACGTCACGACTGACATTTCCATAGAGTGCAGTCTGTGTCATTTCACAACAACGTAGCAATATTTTCTGTCAAGGAACTGTCTGGGTTTTCTTTCTCACAACAATGTAGCAATATTTTCTGTCAAGGAATGAGAAGTGTCATGAATGTTGAATGAAAGACGCTCATAGTTGTGACGTGTACGTGCCAACCGTGGCGGGAAAAAAGTTGTTGTTGTTTAACTTCTCAAGGTTATTTATATCGGACCGGCTTGGTACTTGTTTATCAAAAAAAAACATAATAACAAACCAACAAACAAACAAAAATGTGGCACGTAAATTCAATATGGATGGATGGGTGTGGGGTTAAATGAATCTCCATATTTATGTGCGATATATTTAAAAAAATCCCGACCAAATATACATTAGTATTCTTATTTTTTGGTTTCATAATTTTGGTCTAAGCACTACAGACGAGAAATTATATTCCGAAAGGGTCCGTGCTTGTGCTGTCAAAATTAAACTGTTATAATATGAAATGAGTGAGGTGATATCTGATTATGAAGAGTCTGGGGATAAATGTGTTCCGGATTTCGCGGGTGAAACTCCAGGCGATGAAACATGCATAAACGTTGAATTACAGAAGCACAAAAATAACAGTGAGAGGAAAAGGGATACGGCCCATCCCGCGTCAGACACGATGAAGAGACCTAGGATGGTTGAAGTAGGAACCGAAACCGAACCCGAATGTGGTTCCGATACAGCTTCTTCGACAGGGTTTTCTGGATTTAGTAATGTGGAGAAACCTTCAATGGGAGTATCCAAAGATAAATCTATCAAGAAGGATTCTACAGGGACAAAAAGGAAAAGTAAATAAATCATATGTTTTCTTCAAAAGAAAACTAACACTTGTCTCTTTTCAATGATTTTACAAGTAATTGAAAATACAAATATTTATGAAGTATAATGATAATAATAATAATAATATCTTAATTCGCTTTTTTTTTTTCATGAACCTTTAATTTTTTATCATGTTTTCTTTTTTATTTTATTATAATTATAGAAACGAAATGTCCAGCTTGCCAGTTATCATTTGTCGGTAGTGTGGCGAGGCACATGAGACGGAAGCATCCCCGTGAGTATGAAGGCATTAAAGATGGGAATTGGTTTCAGTGAGTGTTTAGGGTTGGGGGTTAGGTGCCAAGTCCAGATGATGTGGATTTTGCAACCGAAATGTCACCTTAAGTTGCAAAATCAACGACCATAACATGGGTTACGTCCCAAATGTTGTTTTTGCAACTTAGCTTTTACACGTCGTGTTGATTTTGTAACTATAAACCATTATTATGGTTTTACCTGTACAAGTAAAGCCATTTATGCAACCCGAAATGTGACATAAATGAGTTTGGTACTTTTTGCAACTTGATGATATATAACTTGAAGTGAATTTAGGTTGCAGATTTTGTTTGCTATTTTTAAAGTTTAGAAGTTTATTTGTGGCCGACATTAACAAACATAATTTTATTTTTTTGATAAAATAAAAGTTTGACTCGTATCTTTTCTATATTTTGAATTATGATTTTTTTCTGTTATTAAAAGACGTGACAATTTTGACAAATGTTGAATTTACCTTTCCATGCAATGTGTAGAATTTATTATTGTATTCCGTGTTCTTGGCTGAGTTTGCAATTGCCAAACGCATCTGTTTCAGTAATGAATACAATTGTTCTATATTGTATGTCTTGGCAAGTACCGATGTATATTTTATAATTTCCATGTTTTATTTTGTTTGTATCATTAACTTGCCACTGGCTTCATTTCAAATCGCTCCGTTGCAAAACTTAAGGGTCATTTATAATGAAATTAAAAATAAAGCTTGAAATAAAAGACACGACAGATTCTCCATGTTCTGCTTCATATTTGGACTTATACCTCAATTATGACACCCATGAAAGGTTACATCTGAAGCTATAAGACAAACGTGATGACTTCAATTTTTCTATTGTCAACTTTCCGTTTCTTTGCAGGAATATCCCTGCTTCTCCTGCGTATGGTGTATATGTTTCACAGTTAATACGGTACGGTAGAGCTTGTTCCCACTATAGGAACTTTCTGCAACGAAGCAAATTACTTACAATTAAATTGTTGACACAAGGATATTGCAAGCCTAGGCTAATCAGGGCCCTTAAAAAATTTTTGGCCGTCATCACAATATTGTTGATAAGTATGTAGTCACTGTATCCCAACTTATACTGGATATATTTGACTTACCATAGGTCTTTGTTCCTTTCATTCTCAAAATTGACTTACACGTGACGGGTGTAGCTAGCTAAACAGGAGGAACTTACCCTTCCGGAGCTCCCGGCCTCACTTCCTTGATGGAAGTTCACGTGTATCACCTATTTTGCCAGTTTGCAAAGTTTTTACTTTGTTTTTGGGATTATGATATGGACAAGGACTGGTATGTTTGTTTTAATTATAAAAGATTTTCTAACTGATAATAGGGAATTTGTGTGATGCAGTTAACTGTTTGATATACATTCTTTATTGAAATCAAATGTTTCTATATGGTAGACTAGTTAATGCGCTACTGAATGAGCTTTTTTTTTAATTCCTTGATAGAGGCGCCATTTGGATACGGTACGTCGCAATACTTAAGGGTCGTTTATAGTTGATTTTGATTAATAGAGATATGGCGGGAAGGATTAATTCATTAGTACATATTCTATTTCGAAAGCAAATGTATTGTATATGGTTGACGAGACCATGAGCTATTCTATGAGCTATTTCATTAACTTGCCACTGGCTCAATTCCTATACGATCCGTTGCAAAACTTAAGGGTCATTTATAGATGTTTTAACTGATAATTATTAATAAACGAGATAGCGTATAGCTGTTCATATATTTTGACCAACGGTTATAAAATCCACGACTATGGACGGACACTGGAGTAAATTTCCAGTTTTTTGTATTAAAACTGGTATAATATTTAATTAAAACTCTTGAGACGATATCTTTGCTGGTGGCTGGTGCCCCGAGGATATCACTAACCCAGTAGGCAATAATTGTGTATTATTGTTAGAAATATTTTCCTGCTAGACGAAATTTAAAATTCCTCAAAAACTAAGGTGTACTTCCTCATGCACAGTATTTCCTTAGCTAAATTTGGTAAAATATATTTAGGTTCTTTGGTAATTGTTTCTACATCTGTATACAACGAAGCAAGCTGCTAACAAATAAATTGTTGACATAGGGATATTGCAAGCCTAGGCCAATCAAGGCCCTCAAAATGTTTTAAAGCCGTCATCACAGTATTGTTAATAAGTATCTATAGTTTCTATATCCAACATTACCATGGATATATTGACCTCTCATAGTTCCACGTTAATTTTATTCTCCAATTCAGATTTTACTCGTGGCGGGTATAGCTAGCTAAACAAGAGATGCTTACCCATCCGGAGCATCTGGCCTTACTTTCCTGGTGAAAGTTCACGTGTTAAACTTACTTTGCAAGTTCAAAAGTTTTTTGTTTGCTTTTGAATTGTGATACTTTGAACATGGTATGTTTGTTTTTGACTTGAAAACAATTTAGTTTCATTATTTTGGTCCAAGCACTACTGATGAGGAATTATATTCCGAAACGGCCGTCCAATGCTGTTAAAATAAAACTGGTATGATATGTAATTTAAACCCCTGAGCCGATATCTGTGTTGGTGGCTCTTACCCCGAGGATATAACTAATTTAGGTTTAGGGTCAGGGTTAGGACAATAATTGTGTATTATTGTCAGAAATATACTATTGTTGAAATTTTCTGCGAGATGAAATTTGAAGTTCCTCAAAATAAAAAATTCAAACTCGATATCAGTGAATTTGAGATCGAAGCATACATACATACATACATACATACATGGATGGATGGATGCATATATACATACATACATACATTCATACATATCACGTTAGAACTTATTTCTCCACTTCACCAAATTTAGCAATAAGAAACCTATGTGTATTATGCAACATAAATGTTGATTATGTCACCTACAGTAACAAAATCTGCTATTCGTGGATATTGCCACTTAGCCTTGCAAAATAAGTATGCAAGTAGTATACACTACTTAATGTTACATAGACCACATTATGTTTATTAGGAAACTTATGTTGATTTTACAAATTAAGTATCTTCAAGTTACAAAAAACGATATTGGTTGATTAGGCAACAATCATTGTTGAATTTGCAACTTAAGAAACTTCAAGTTACATAAACCACATTAAATTTTGTTGAATTTCGCAACTTATGTTGATTTTGCAACTGAAGTATCTTCAGGTTATATTAACCACATTTGTCTTTTTAGTAACCGATGTTGATTTTGCAACTAAAGTAACTTCAGTTTATATAAACGACATAGGTTGATGCATAAATGTTATGTTACCTACAGTAACAAAATCTACAATTCGTGGATATTGTCACTTAGCGTTGCAAGATAATTATGCAAGTAGCATACGCTACTTAATGTTACATAAACCACATTATGTTTATTAGGAAACTTATGTTGATTTTGCAAATTAAGAATCTTCAAGTTTCAAAAAACTACATTGGTTGATTTAGCAACAATCATTGTTGAACTTGCAACTTAAGAAACTTTATGTTACATAAAACACATTGTTGAATTTCGCAATTTATGTTGATTTTTTAACTGTTACATAAACGACATAGGTTGATGCAAATGGTGCTACATACATACATACATACATTCCTTTTTCCTGTTAACCTTCGTCTTTCAAACATCGTGATCCGATCTACTGTCTCGATTAAGTGAATTTGAAATCGATGGTATCATATTCAATCGCATTTGGGAAAAACATAGTGAAAATCGGTATCTTTGTAATTTTTTACAAAGTAAATCAATCCATTGTCTCGATATATATCACAATGAGATTGAAATGCTTCGAAATTCTAATTTTCGAATAACTACATGTAATCTAAAACAAAAATACAAATCCATGTCGTTATTAAACCGTAATTGGTGATATTGTTGACATTGATGAATCATTCAATCGCGGTCGGCAGTAAATGAAACCAAAATCTTATAATCGTCAGGGTTAACATGACTTTTAAAAATGGCGGATCGATAATATGCCTTAATATAAGTGAATATCAGATAAAAGGTCTTTTAGAATACTAACTTATGAATATTGGCATGTAATTTAGATATGATCGAGCTGTAATTGTAGATATTAGGAAATTATATTCAATCGCGATCGGGTGAAAGTATAATGAAAATTCGTATTTCCGTGGTACACACTGCATCAAAACATGATTGATCGTCAGGATGTGCTCTAAAAGAGTTCTACTGACCTTGGGACACACATGTTGATACAACTTCATCCTTATCTCACTTTTATTGTAGTTTATCTTGAATCATATTCAATAACAGTCGGATGAAACTCAAATGCTGGTATATATAAACGTTTTAAGAACTGGTTATTCAGTAAAGTTTCTTAAAATATTAGTGATAACGAGTTAAACAGTGACAAACAAGATTAAGACTGTAAACCTAGATGATTGCCAGTTTTCTCCCTTGTATGTTGTCGATGATCCCCCAAAATACAATTTACATAGAAGACATCTCATATTTTCCGTGTTTTTAAAAATAATTGATAAAAAAATATATTGATATAATCCACTAGAATATTAAACATGCAGGATGTATGAATAGAAAAAACAATTAAAGTGTGATTAAAATTATATCAAACCCCTTTACTAAGGAATTTTGTTTTTAGGTGATTTATATAGAAACGGCAACCATATTGACTCATGGGATGAGACACCATGTCCACGTACAGAGTATTAATAATTATTATATATCTTTACAATATCTACCTCAGGGATTCACGTGCAATGCAAAATCAATGCAAAACACTTGGTCATGTTGCCTTGTCCCTTTTTGCATGGACCCTTGAGGGTCCATGCAATTTATTTGCGAAAAATTGTTGGAAGCCCGGATGTGGAATGGAGACTGCGGAACAATTTATTTTCAGTCATTATCTCTTCATAAGATAGCAATTAAATGAGAAGTTCCGAAGTGATTTGAGGCACTGCAGAGGTCCGATAGTTAAAATATAAATTGTGTATTGTAATTGCGGCCTATATCCAGTGACATTTCCTATATCAGCCTTCCTATATACAACTGGTGTTTAACTGATAAGAATTTAATGATGAGATGCAGGTGTGCTTGTAATTCTATACTAGTAAATTTGACAAAACTTAATTGCTTCTTATTAGTGTAGAAATTTTGTGTGTCAGATACTTTTGCTTTAGATTAAATGTTTTAGAGATACAGATTCTCGAGGTGTCATAAAGGATAAATTATTTTGTTATTTTCTTTATTGATTGGGGAAAAATTTCAGTAAATTACAAAACTATTATTTAAAGCTGGTATTAAAAACTTTCAAACTGATTCAATGAAATAAATATACTTTTGTTCTCGTCTCTCTGTATGCATATCATTTTGGTTGGTTTTGTGACACTTGAATCAGTATTAATTAAATGCAACATATGCACATTTTGAAAAACAATTTCTCGCCATTGACACTAGTATCCAAAATGAAGGAAGTCCAATCTATGTATAACCAATACTAGATGTTAAGTCTTAATTTTTTTTAGTTTTAATAACTTAAAAATGTGGTTTTGTTTTCACAGTTATGTAATTTACAATATTTGAATATACATTTATCAATTATTTGTTTTTCAGGTTTTCCCCATTGGTGCTGATTTGAACGATGTTAGTTCAGATGAGGAAACTGAAGAAGACCAGGCTTCAGAACTTATATGGCCGGCTGGAAACATCATTGGAGTTTTTGAAGTCGACCCATACCTTGCATGTCCAAAATCAAGTTATAATAACACAAAGTTAATAACACTAAGAGAAAATAATATAGAATTATACTGTAGCGACCAAGTGTTTTGATTATAAAATTTCAAACTGAAACTTGTAGATTATAAAACTATATGAAATATATATATATATATATATATATATATATATATATATATAATTATAAAGATTGCTGGCACCAGTCTCAAATATATATATGAGACAATATTATAAGATATTCTTGACTGGAAGAATAATGATTTTCAAACTAACCAATATTATGGTAAGTTTATGTCAGCTTGGAGTGACAAACAGAAGGTATAAAGATAAGTGAAATATTGGAGATTTAGACTTTAAACTTAACTATCAATTATGATAGACAACTGATTTCCAAGTTCAAGATGTTTATTATTTTTTCTTTCACAGTCTGTCCATCAATGATTCAGGGTGACTGTCAGTTACAATTTGTATTTTTACAATAATGAATATGACAGGCTTACAGTCTTTCCTTCAATGATTCAGGGTGACTGTAAATATGTGATTACTGACTAACATATTACACTGACTAGCTTAATACCATAAATAACAGTTCTTGTTAATGAAATCTGAATTCACAATTACAGACTGAAAAGATATCTGTCTAAAAAAATACAGTAACTAGATATCTTAATAAAGATTATATTGACTAGATATCTGATTAAAATATTTGACTAGATATCTGACTAAAATATTACATTGACTAGATATCTGATTAGAATATTACATTGACTAGATATCTGATTAAAATATTACTTTGACTAGATATCTGAATAAAATATTACATTGACTAGATATCTGAATGAATTATTACATTAACAAGATCTTGTTAATGAAATCTGAATTCACAATTACAGACTGAAAAGATATCTGTCTAAAAAAATACAGTAACTAGATATCTTAATAAAGATTATATTGACTAGATATCTGATTAAAATATTTGACTAGATATCTGACTAAAATATTACATTGACTAGATATCTGATTAGAATATTACATTCACTAGATATCTTATTAAAATATTACATTCACTAGATATCTGAATAAAATATTACATTGACTAGATATCTAAATGAATTATTACATTAACTAGATATCTGATTAAAATATTACATTGACTAGATATCTGAATAAAATATTACATTGACTCGATATCTGAATAAAATATTACATTGACTAGATATCTAAATGAATTATTACATTAACTAGATATCTGATTAAAATATTACATTGACTAGATATCTGAATAAAATATTACATTGACTCGATATCTGAATAAAATATTACATTGACTAGATATCTGAATGAATTATTACATTAACTAAATATCTGATTAAAATATTACATTGACTAGATATCTTATTAAAATACTACATTGACTAGATATCTGAATAAAATATTACATTGACTAGATATCTAAATGAATTATTGACTAGATATCTGAATAAAATATTACATTGACTCGATATCTGAATAAAATATTACATTGACTAGATATCTGAATGAATTATTACATTAATTAGATATCTGATTAAAATATTACATTGACTAGATATCTGAATTAAATATTACATTGACTAGATATCTGAATGAATGATTACATTAACTAGATATCTGTTAAAATATTACATTGACTAGATATCTTATTAAAATATTACATTGATTCGATATCTGAATAAAATATTACATTGACTAGATATCTGAATGAATTATTACATTAACTAGATATCTGATAAAATATTACATTGACTAGATATCTGATCAAAATATTACATTGACTAGATATCTGAATAAAATATTACATTGACTCGATATCTGAATAAAATATTACATTGACTAGATATCTGAATGAATTATTACATTAACTAGATATCTGAATAAAATATTACATTGACTAGATATCTGAATAAAATATTACATTGACTAGATATCTGAATGAATTATTACATTAACTAGATATCTGAATAAAATATTACATTGACTAGATATCTGAATAAAATATTATGGACTAGATATATGAGTACTAATATTTTGTACCTTTCACTGAGGTAAAAATGAATATTAAATAGAACTTAAATATATTAAGCAATACAATAGATTTTCAGTGACTGAAAATAGGGATTTTTATTAAAGTGGAATGGGGAAAATAACCATCGAATGGTAAGTGATAATTAATTGACAATGTATTTATTACGAAATTCAAGACAAATTATGAATACTAGAAATTATGAGATTAAATGAAACAAAACAAAATAACCAGAAGATTAGTCTCAATGACTAATAAAAAATGCCCCAAAGCATACATAATTGAAAACCCATTTATCATTATAAAATGGTAAATTTCTATTATTTTTATTCTAATAAGAGATGAAATAAACTATTAAATTACTTATTAAATAACTTTTAAATTAAGTATTTAATTCTGAAAATATAATATTAAAAGCGACAAGTGGTATTCTGTTAATAAACAGAAAAGTACTTGTAAAATAATTACCTAATATTATGCAACTTAGTCAAGATGAAAACCAAATAAAAGTGAAAGAGAGACGCGCGGGCGTTCCGGGGTATTTATACTCCTGGAAAAGTACGGGGCAACCACGGTTAGAGTACGGGTGAACCACGGTTTGTGCAACCGTAAAATAAAAAAAGTACGGTTTCCCCTTTGGTGTACCCTTGGCAACGCACGGTGTCAGTCACTGAAGTTTGAATGAAAATAAAAAGTTGAATAAAAACGATAATTTGAAAGAACATATGTTCTACGGAACATAAATGTTTATATTAAAGATGTAAAACAATAAAAACTTAATTAAAATGTTTATATTAAAATTTAAAGAATTTAAAAGACGCTGGTAAATTAATAAAAAATAGACACAAAAATTGACCTTTGAAAACCCGGATGTTAACCTCGTTACAAGTATGGCGACATCCGTAACACATGTTTGTACACAACATTGTACAGAAAGATTTTATAATAAAAACAACTAAAAATGAAATGACAATAGGTAAGACTTGACAGTACATGAATAAAAGATATAGCAACATCGATGTCAGTATTCATTACTAAAAATTACTTGTTATTTATTACACTTCATGACCTGTATACATTGACAGGGTTATCCATAACATTTAGCAGCTGACACACGGCAGGGTATTACAACTCCCCCTACTTTTAATTTCGTGTCCTCACGAACTTGGAAGAAAATAGGTAACAAAAAAATAACAATAACATTTCAACAATATACTCTATACATGTATGTTTAAACAAATGTCATGGTTTGTAATAATATAATATGAATACATGTATTTTGAGAATGATGATTTTCTTTTATATATATATATATATATATATATATATATATATGAATAACCTTTTTAAAAATATGAAAAATTAAAAATAAATAATTTAATGTAATGATATGATAATTTTTAAAAGTGATATTGGCACAAATTGGTTTCAGACTTTGTGGTATTTGATTATAACAATTACAAAAAAAAAAAAACAGTTTATAACAATGAACTTTAATCAATAGTGGTTTCAAAAACATTACATATTTATGACAAGATATATTATATTACAATTATTTTACCCATCAGTACTAAGAATAACAAATACAGTACTGAAAAAAAATCAAATAAACATCTACATGTCAGGTACTTGACATTGAATATTAATATCATGATTTGTTGAGTGTATAAAAATTCTTGTTAACTGATGCACTAGATATATAAGTAGTCTTTTTTTTGTTTTCTGAAATAAGGAAAAGATAGAGTTAAAATTTTTATTTGAAAAAAAAAAAAAATCAAAGACCTAAATAAGAACTTACTTTAACCAATAGAGATTTTTTTTCTCTCCAAATCAGATGAGATACCTGAACAAGGTTATTATTTCTTTGTGTGTTTATCTTTTATATTTTAGACATGTCTGACAACCTTTCAAGAAAAAAACAAAGATGTTTGGTTTATCAATGTGTAGCCTGCAGAGACCAAATAGGGAAAGATATATATAATGAAAAAAGACATGCCATAGCACATGTATATAAATACCATATTCCTTTGGACCAGGCCCCTTACTACTGCAGTTTATGTCATTTTATTACCTCCAGAACACCCGAAATTAAATATGTACAGCATTATGGCCGCCATTTGCAGGAATTGGAAAACTTAAAACGCAGAAACATCCAGCCTCTACCTCCACAAGAATACATCCATCACTCTTCAAATCAGTATACAGAAGATTGATGTATAACAACAGAAAATAACTGTTAATAACATACAGGGAAAATCTATATTCTATAACATGTGGAAATAAAAATGTTCACATGTTTAAACAAGGATGAATTCAGAACAATGTGTGTAAATACAATACATTGTAATACATGTACATTCAAATGCACTTAATGTTGCATTTGTATTTGCATATTTGAATTATCATTACTGATATGAAAATATGTAATAATATATCACCATAACTGGTGTAAAAAAAATTCTGTTATTATATATCCATTACTGGTCTAAAACATTTAATGCTATATTTTAACCATTACTGGTATGGAAATATGTAATTTAGATATAACATATTACTATTTACATTCCAATCAAACACATCTCAGTAAGGCAGATTATCTCCCTTTGACTGTACACTTTATATGTATTTATTATATATCATTTGTCTACTTCCTTTATTTATTTATTTATTTATTTAAATTTTCATTTCTTTGTACTTCTTTTTGTTTCTTTAACAACCATTTTGGCAAGTTTTCATTCTTGTACAACTTTAGCTTGTCAATGTGAACTACTTTTTCACTACCATTGACATCTAATTGAATTTTGTAGTTTAATTCATTAATCTTTTGAATGATTAAGTGAGGGCCAGTATATACAGGTTGTAGCTTAGGGCATACACCTTCTTTTCTGTAGACTCCCATGTAGTATACTGCTTCACCAATTTTCAATTTGGACATGGTGGCTTTCATATCATAATGACTCTTCTGTCTTTTGGTTGCACGGTCTAAATTGTGTCTAGCTATTCTATCTGCTTTTTGGAGTCTTTCACGAATGCTTTCAGTATATTCACCATAATTTTGTTCAGCATATCGGGGAATCTTTGGATAATAGGTTATGTCTGCTGGCAATCTTACTTGTCTACCAAGCATCATCAAATTTGGTGTTAAACCTGTTGATTCATGTGGTGTGGCTCGATAAGCTCCAGCAAGATATCCGGGACAGCTCTCAATTGGTAAACCAGGACCTGGAGACAATAAATTCGACTTAATCAGACTGACCTCAGAACAATCACACCAAATTTGGACCTCTAGGGAATTAAAAAAAAAAGTTAGACTACACACCAAACAAACCTGAACCACTGAAAGAACCACAACCATCTATACAAAGACCGATACTACCTGCCCTTCCTTTCATACAACATAAAGATACAACCAGGACTACCGAGATATGGAAAATTCCACTGCCACCATTACCACCAGCAACCTCTACAGCACCACCACCACCTTTAGAACCATTGTCATTAGCAACATTTGCAGCACCACCACCACCTCCAGAACCATCATCACCAGCAACCTTTACAGCACCACCACCACCATCTCCAGAACCATCACAACCAGTAATATTTGCAGCACCACCACCTTCAGAATCAACAACAGCAGCCCAAACACCACCACTAGAACCATCATCACCAGAAAACATATTGGACCAATTACTTGGGGAGGAAATTGCAGGTGAAGAACTTTTTTTTGAAGAACTGACAAATATTCTACAGACAGAAGGACCACCAACATCATCTCCACCATCACCATCAACACCTACGACAACAGCAGACAATTCCATCAGGCAGCAACAGACAAAGACAGTATCTTGCAACAAATACTAGTACAAATGGAAAGACAAAACCATATTTTAAACCAACTTTTACAGCTACAACAAAACACTAGTAACAGGAAGTAACTTTATATAAAAATTTAAATTCGTTTAAATAATAGCCCCTTTATTTATCACTTTTCCTTTTAAATATATTTTTCTAAAAAGATAACTTATTTATTACCATAATGACTTGTATTCACAGTCAAATGGTTTATTATATATAAATTTACCACATCTTGGTACTTTTTTCATATCAGTATTAATTTTAGTCTGGATCCGTCCAAATAATGCTAAAATGTATTTCACAATAATACGGTGAAACATAATATATATTCATAATATTTAATAATAATATATACCTTCTGAAGATTATTTAGTAAATTTAATATATCATTACTGTAATACAGTATTATAATATAGTCAATGAATGCTTCTCCAACATGTCTAATATTATGTAACGTCAATATCACAAAAATTCTTAAATCAGTATACAGAAGATTGATGTATAACAGAATATAGCTGTTAATAACATACAGGGAAAATCTATATTCTATAACATGTGGAAATAAAAATGTTCACATGTTTAAACAAGGATGAATTCAGAACAATGTGTGTAAATACAATACATTGTAATACAAGTACATTCAAATGCACTTAATGTTGCATTTGTATTTTGCATATTTGAATTATCATTACTGATATTAAATATGTAATAATATATCACCATAACTGGTGTGAAAAAATTCTGTTATTATATATCCATTACTGGTCTAAAACATGTAATGCTATATTTTAACCATTACTGGTATGGAAATATGTAATTTAGATATAACATATTACTATTTACATTCCAATCAAACACATTTCAGTAAGGCAGATTATCTCCCTTTGACTGTACATTTTATATGTATTTATTATATATCATTTGTCTACTTCCTTTATTTATTTATTTATTTAAATTTTCATTTCTTTGTACTTCTTTTTGTTTCTTTAACAACCATTTTGGCAAGTTTTCATTCTTGTACAACTTTAGCTTGTCAATGTGAACTACTTTTTCACAACCATTGACATCTAATTGAATTTTGTAGTTTAATTCATTAATCTTTTGAATGATTAAGTGAGGGCCAGTATATACAGGTTGTAGCTTAGGGCATACACCTTCTTTTCTATAGACTCCCATGTAGTATACTGCTTCACCAATTTTCAATTTGGACATGGTGGCTTTCATATCATAATGACTCTTCTGTCTTTTGGTTGCACGGTCTAAATTGTGTCTAGCTAATCAATGTGCTTTTTGGAATCTTTCACGAATGCTTTCAGTATATTCACCATAATTTTGTTCAGCATATCGGGGAATCTTTGGATAATAGGTTATGTCTGCTGGCAATCTTACTTCTCTACCAAGCATCATCAAATTTGGTGTTAAACCTGTTGATTCATGTGGTGCGGCTCGATAAGCTCCAGCAAGACATCCGAGATACAGGTCCCAATCTGTTTGTTCTCCTTTTAAAAATACTTTGATCATACTGACAAGAGTCTTATTGAATCTGTCAGTCTGGCCATTGCATTTTGGATTTCTGGGTGATGTTCTGCTTTTTCGAATTTCTAATAATCTGCAAAGCTCTTTAAATAATAAGCTTTCATAAGTCCTACCTTGGTCAGAGTGAATGCTTAAAGGACAACCATATCTACTGATTACTTCATTCAGCAATTTCTCAGCTGTTGTTTCTGCTGTAATATCTGTGATTGGAATTATCTCTACCCATTTTGTAAATTTATTTGTGACTACCAGAATATATCTATTTTGCCTTTCAGTTATTGGTAGGGGTCCAAGAATATCTGTTGCTAAACAGTCTCATGGTGCACCAGTTCTTATTGTTCCCATTGGAGCTTTGGATTTTCTGCTGGACATCTTATTCCTTTCACATTGGTCACACTTTGCTATCCATATATCTATATCTTCTCTGATTTCAAACCAGTAAAACAGTTGAAGTGTTTTGTCCTTTGTTTTCTTTCTTCCAAGGTGACCGGATATGACTGAGTTATGCATTTGTTGCAAAATCTCATTTCTTAATTGCTTTGGCACAATATATTGAAGGTATTCTCCTGAACCATCTTTCTTCGTAAACTTTCTGAACAGTATGTTGTTTTTCATCAAAAGTGATTCCCAGTTCATCCAGTAGTGTCTGGTTTCTGGTGACTTGTTCTCCATATCTTTACTTGAAGGTCTTTCATTTTTCTGTACTGCTTCTTTTATATAACTAATATTTTGATCTTTTTCTTGTAAAATCTTCAGTTGGCTTAATGAATAACCATCATTCCAAGTTGTCCAGAGTAGATTATCTCCCTTATCAATATGTTTTATATTCCCACCATTTGATCTGGTTTGTACTTTCCGAGTGGTTTCTATATGTTCTCCAGGAGGTTTGCTCTTAAATTCTATACTTTTCATCGAGCTTTCCATCTCCATGAGTCTCTTTTTACACTTAAGATATGGTCCACATTTCAAAATTTCTTCATTGTCTACATCTGGGCAATTACAATCTGCAGGATTTTCACATCTTGACATCATATCTGCATTTCCATGTTTATTTCCCGGACGGTGAATTATTGAAAAATTATAAGCTGACAGGATTTCTATCCATCTGGCAATACGACCCTTTGGTTCTTTTAAACTGAATAACCGTTTTAAAGCTTGGTGATCTGTCCTTAATGTAAATCTTCGTCCCAGTAAATATTGTCTGTAATATTCTGTAAAATGGCGAACTGCTAGAAGTTCCTTGTCTGTAATACAATAATTTTTCTCTGCTTTATTTAATGCACGACTGCCATATGCTACAACTTTTTCTATTCCATTCTGTAATTGAGATAGAACTGCACCAATTTGGTTGCCACTAGCGTCACCATCGAGGATAAATTCTACTGTTTCTAGTGGATGAGCCATTACCTCTGGACTGATTAGGACTTCTTTTAGGTAATCAAAAGCTTTTCGGCACTCATCTGTCCAGTTAAATTCTTTCCCTTTTCTTGTCAGCTCAACCAATGGTCTTGATATTTCAGCATAATCTTTTATATGTCTTCGATAATATGATGTCATTCCCAGGAATTGGCGAATACCAGTTACATCTTTTGGTTTTGGCAACTGCTTAATTTTTGATACATTATCTGGATTTGGTTTCACTCCATCTTTATTAACAACATGACCTAGAAAGGTAACTTCTTGTTTTAGCAACTGACATTTTTCTGATTTTAATTTTAACCCAGCTTTGGCAATTCTATCTTGTACTTCTTCAACTCTCTGCAGGTTTTCACTTAGCGTTCGGCCATACACAACCACATCATCTAAATAAATCAAACATGTGAGCCACTGTTATCCATTTAGAGCAAGTTCCATAACTCGTTCAAATGTCATTGGACTTCCTGATAAACCCATTGGCATCCTTAAATATTCATATTGTCCGAACTTGGTAACAAAAGCTGTTTTGGAATGTCTGTCTCCTTGACTGGAACTTGGAAGTAACCGGCTGTGAGGTCAAAAGTTGAAAACCATTTAGCTCCTGCAACAGCATCTAAACAATCACTTATTCGTGGTATTGGGAAAGCATCTTTGTTTATTACCAGAGAATTAAGGTGGTGATAGTCCACACATGGCCTGATTTTACCATTTTTCTTTCGTATAAGTTGTATTGGTGATGCCCATGGAGAATAGGATTTTCGTATAATCCCTTTTTGTTCCATATCAACCAGTAATTTTCTTTCTTCATCAGCAAATGCCATTGGTACTTTCCTTGGAGCATACTTGAATGGTTTAGCATCTCCGGTATCTATACTGTGTTCTGCAAGTGTTGTTAAACCAAGATCAAATTCATCTTTGGAAAAACTATTCTGGTATTTAATTAAAACTTTTCTTATGCTGTGTTTTTCGTCTTCTGTTTGATCTTCACAGGCATTGTTGTATAATTCAAGTAAGTGATCTGGTACACTCAGATCATCTTGGTCTGTTTGGCTACTTTTGGTGTATTGGAGTTGTCTCTCTTGCACTATCCTGGCTTTGTTTGGTTGTACAGTATGTGTTATAATTGGATTATCTTTTTTATCTGTCTTATCTTCTGCATCTATAAGTGTGGCTATTATTTCAAATGGTTCTGCATAACCAATTACTGCGTCTTGCCTGATGTTAGTGGTTGTAGGGTATGGATTCAAAACTCTTAACTTTCACTGTCACATTTTTGTTAACATTCACCAGCACTGGTGCCATGACAAGTGAATATCTCTCGGTGAATTCTTCTGTAGGAGTCACAAGTACATCATCTTCAAGCTCATCTTCTATTCTGTCAACAAAAACATCTATTAAGGTTTCACAATTTGGCGGAATACTACAATCATCAGCTACCCTAACTTTTCTTATAACCTCAGATATGCCAACCTGTATACAAGGTATTTCTGAATTTTTAAATTTAATTATTCCCTGTGACAGTAAAATGTCAGCGGGACCTTAATCAGAATTTTGTAAAATATCCATTCCAAAAAGACCTTCATCTTCAATTTGAGCAACAATGATTTCTTGTTTAAATTTTACATTATTTAATTTAATATCAAACTGGGCTTTTCCCCATTCAGTTAAAGGGGTTCCACATGCACCAGTTAACTTTACAGTAGGTTTTAATATTGGTTTATTTTCAATTGGAATTTTATTATAAATTCTCTCTGAAATAATAGTTTTTGTGGCCCCAGTATCAGCCGTGAACATCATTTTAACTCCATTTATTTTACTTGGAATATAAAGACCATCATCATGTGGCTTTTTGCGCCTTACATTTATGTGGTTTTCAGTAACATTATTTGTATACTTTAATTTTACCATATTTTGGTCAAGTACATTAACATTTAAGTCTTCAGTGTTATTTGCTGAACTAATATTTGTATCAGAACTTGGTTCTGTACTTTGAATTAAAATAGAGTTATTTCCCTTACTATGTAATTTTTCATTATTATGAAAGTTATTTAAATCAGCAATTTCAAATTGAAATTACTTCACTGTTTTAACAATCAGTGTAATTTTTCTAAATTTAACTGATCTTTGTCAGTATTTACATTTGGTTTTACAAGTGAACCTTGTAAATGAAAATTTGACTCATCTTGGAGTTTATCATTTTAGTTCATTGATGTATATTTTTGTTTTAGGCTGTGATGTAAGGTCGGGTCCTGGCCACTTAGGTCGACCTCTACATGTTTAAAGCACCTCTTGGACTAGGTATATCTGCAGCATGTGTTGTGGCTATTGCTCCATCTGGTTGAGAAAACTGCCATGAGTTTGACTGCTGTCCTGAACTCCAGTCAGCACCTGAAGTGTTTGTTTTTACAGAACTCTGGGTTTGCGGTACACTCCATTGTTTCTGATTTTGATTCTGTTCTCTGTTCTGAAACTTGTCTTCATTAGTGGAATTTGGAGGTAATGACGGTCTGTTACCTGGTCTCATAGGTGGTCTTCTGCTACTTAAATTTCTGTAAGCTGCATTTCCAGGTGATGAAGTTGACTTCACATATTTCATTCCGCTATAGCAGTCTCGAGCTTCATGTCCCTTCTTGAAACAAAGTTGACACTGTTTACCAGTGAAAGTATTGTTATTTTGCTGTACTAGACCTTGCACTGCTTCTTCTAATCTGCACATTTGGTTGGCTACCTCATTACTGTCATCATTCTTTTAATTTTGGTCGTGGGGACTATCATCATTTTTCTTTTTGTCCACCAATTTCTTGTTTTCATCTGTAAATTTTACTCTGCTGTTATTCTTCTTCCTCTCTTGAGAAACTTGTCTAGTTAGGTAAATTTTTGGTTTATTTTCTTTTTCATCTAAGCTCTCATAGTCAGTCACACTGCTGCTGTAACCATCACTTTGAAGTTTATTTCTCCTTGTTTTTCTTGGCCGTCTATCTTCGTATTTATCATTTGCTTTCTTTCTGGTTTCCTCATACATCACCATATAGTACACAGCATCATCTATATCCTTTGGCTCTTTGTGATACTCAACATCAAAACTTGCTTTAGAATTTAATGCACCATCAAAAAATCTACGTAACAGGTCTTCCTGCCTTGATTCTGGACTCCGGTTGTAGTGCGCTTTGCCATACAATCTTTTCAACTCAGCCGCATAATCCCAAACTGATTCACCAGGTATTTGGTTTCTTTTAGCAAATTTGGCTGCATATGTTTTGTGGTCTCAATTTCTCTATATCTGTTGTTAAGTTCTTCAATCAGGATCTTATAATTCCCTCTAACTCTCTCAGATAATTGACAGAATACAAATTCACCAGCTTGACCTTGTAAACATGGTATCATTTGGTCTAGTTTCTGATTTGTTGTCCATCTTTGCCTTCTTGCTATGTCTTCAAATCTTGTTATCCATGCTTTCCACTTTTCTTTTCCAGTAAAATTTGGTAATTTTTGGGTTTTGTGGACTGGTCCTGAGATCAATTCATCAGTTTTTTCACTCTCATCATTACTGTCACTGTTATCAGTAGATTCAGTATCACTATCTGAATCAGAATTACTTATATGACTGTTTTTCTTCTTGCTATGTTTCTGGTTTCCTGTCTTTGGTCATTTGTAAGTCTTTCTCTGGATGAATGGCTTATGGTCATACTTGGATTAGATTTGTCTCCCCTTGCAGACTCTGTTGGTCTCTTTCTGTACATATCTGTTAAAACATCCATTTTTTCATTCAACCCATTAATGGAACTGGTAAAAAATTCTATTAACCTTTCATTCATGGCATTGGAATTTTCAATCATCTTTTCTTGCATTATTGTTGTATTTTCAATCATCTTTTGTGTCAAGTCTTGAAATCTTTCCAGTTTCTGGTCAAGGTTGCTAATGGCATTTATCAATCTTTGGGAACCATCTGGAGTAGGTGTCTGTTGTTTGTCTACCATTGTGAGGGTATCACTCTCTGAATGAATGATCTGGATGTCAGCTCCAGGCACTACGTTTAAGTCTGAATTGTCACCTGCACCTTCAGTAACCATTTCTGGTACTGTTTCTGGTGAATTTTGTGTTCTTTTACTTCTGCCTTGTCGCCCTGGCATATTTAGTGTGATTAACCAATGAGGCTTTGATCACGTATCACTGGATAGAAACAAAATCAATCTATCCCACCGCTGCCACCAAATAAAATTATGTAGCGACCAAGTGTTTTGATTATAAAACTTCAAACTGAAACTTGTAGATTATAAAACTATATGGAATATATATTGTAATTATATATATATATATATATATATATATATATATATATATATATATAATTATAAAGGTTGCTGCCACCAGTCTCAAATATATATATGAGACAATATTATAAGATATTCTTGACTGGAAGAATAATGATTTTCAAACTAACCAATATTATGGTAAGTTTATGTCAGCTTGGAGTGACAAACAGAATGTATAAAGATAAGTGAAATATTGGAGATTTAGACTTTAAACTTAACTATCAATTATGATAGACAACTGATTTCCAAGTTCAAGATGTTTATTATTTTTTCTTTCACAGTCTGTCCATCAATGATTCAGGGTGACTGTCAGTTACAATTTGTATTTTTACAATAATGAATATGACAGGCTTACAGTCTTTCCTTCAAAGATTCAGGGTGACTGTAAATATGTGATTACTGACTAACATATTATACTGACTAACTTAATACCATAAATAACAGTCCTTGTTAATGAAATCTGAATTCACAATTACAGACTGAAAAGATATCTGTCTAAAAAAAATACAGTAACTAGATATCTTAATAAAGATTATATTAACTATATATCTGAATAAAACATCACATTGACTAGATATCTGAATAAATTATAACATTGACTAGATATCTGATTAAAATATTTGACTAGATATCTGATTAAAATATTACATTGACTCGATATCTGAATAAAATATTACATTGACTAGATATCTGAATGAATCATTACATTAACTAGATATCTGATTAAAATATTACATTGACTAGATATCTGATTAAAATATTACATTGACTAGATATCTGATTAAAATATTACATTGACTAGATATCTGAATAAAATATTACATTGACTAGATATCTGAATGAATTATAACATTGACTCGATATCTGAATAAAATATTATGGACTAGATATATGAGTACTAATATTTTGTACCTTTCATTGAGGTAAAAATGAATATTAAATAGAATTTCAATATATTAAGCAATACGATAGATTTTCAGTGACTGAAAATAGGGATTTTTATTAAAGTGGAATGGGGAAAATAACCATCGAATGGTAAGTGATAATTAATTGTCAATGTATTTATTACGAAATTCAAGACAAATTATGAATACTAGAAACAAAATTACCAGATGATTAGTCTCAATGACTAATAAAAAATGCCCCAAAGCATACATAATTGAAAACCCATTTATCATTATAAAATGGTAAATTTCTATTATTTTTATTCTAATAAGAGATGAAATAAACTATTAAATTTACTTATTAAATAACTTTTAAATTAAGTATTAAATTCTGAAAATATAATATTAAAAGCGACAAGTGGTATTCTGTTAATAAACAGAAAAGTACTTGTAAAATAATTACCTAATATTATGCAACTTAGTCAAGATGAAAACCAAATAAAAGTGAAGGAGAGACGCGCGGGCGTTCCGGGGTATTTATACTCCTGGAAAAGTACGGGGCAACCACGGTTAGAGTACGGGTTAACCACGGTTTTACACGGTTTGTGCAACCGTAAAATAAAAAAAGTACGGTTTCCCCTTTGGTGTACCCTTGGCAACGCACAGTGTCAGTCACTGAAGTTTGAATGAAAATAAAAAGTTGAATAAAAACGATAATTTGAAAGAACATATGTTCTACGGAACATATAAATGTTTATATTAAAGATGTAAAACAATAAAAGCTTAATTAAATATGTTTATATTAAAATTTAAAGAATTTAAAAGACGCTGGTAAATTAATAAAAAATAGACACAAAAATTGACCTTTGAAAACCCGGATGTTAACCTCGTTACAAGTATGGCGACATCCGTAACACATGTTTGTACACAACATCGTACAGAAAGATTTTATAGTAAAAACAACTAAAAATGAAATGACAATCGGTAAGACTTGACAATACATGAATACAAGATACAGCAACATCGATGTCAGTATTCATTACTAAAAATTACTTGTTATTTATTACATTTCATGACCTGTATACATTGACAGGGTTATCCATAACATTTAGCAGTTGACACACGGCAGGGTATTACAATACTATATGGTTTGTTTTCGTTACAACACCCGCTGGAAAACCAACTCAGCAAACACATATCTAAGGGCAACGTTATTGTTAAGAACAAAGAATGGAGAAGAAAAAAAAATAACAGCTTTCGCTCCTCAGATTTCGAAAATGTTGGAAAGCAGGGATCTGGATTCAAGCATCACTTTTGATATCAAAGAAATGACAAGAAAGATCATGTCCGTCATTCCGATAGACATCAAATACACATTGATAAATAATACATTGGGAGACATAATTTGCAAGAGTGAGTGAGTGAGTTTTGGTTTAAAGCCGCATTAGCATTATTGCAGCTATTCGCGGCTAGAGAATGTTAAAAATATAACAATATATAAAATTAAAATTTATGTAAAACTAAATACAATAGATTTTAAAGCAACTACTTAACTGACAAAAACCAGCAATATCACAGATAAGTTAACATAAAAGACTGGATAATAAATGATAAAAACTATATTTTATTGAACAAGTTTATTTCCCGTAGGAATTTTAAAATTTGATGTCCATGAACATTATTAAAAAGATCCCGCATCGATGATGCTGAATAAAAAGTATCCCTTGAAGGAGCAAAGTCAACACAGTCCAACAATATGTGCTGGACAGATTGTTGACTTTGACAAGGGACACACTGGGGAGGTTGATCTCCCTTTAAAATAAAAGAATGAGTAAAATAACTATGGCCGATTCTAAAGCGTCTAAGGACAACACCCTCATGCCTACTATATTGAGAGAAAGGATGTAAATCCTACACAAGGCTGCACAGAGTGTAACTTATTATGTTCCTGTCCATTCCAATGATCTGACCAAAGACCATTGATATAGGTATATATTAAAGGCCTCAGATCTGTACAAGGAGTGAAACAGGATGTAATTTCTTTAGATAAAGCTGCCTTAGCAGCTGAATCGGCTTTTTCGTTACCTTTAATACCAACATGACTAGGTAACCAACAGTAATTAATTATCTTATTAAAATCTGAAACTGCATATGTTATTGAAGTATGCAGTTCCAGAATTTCACGAATTAGGGGGTGATCTAATTTCTTGCTCTTTATTGCCCGGAGTACAGATAAAGAGTCGGAACATTTTATAAAATTGTTATGAGGCGATTTTGAAATATATTGTAAAGCAAGAATTATTGCTTTAGCCTCAGCTGTAAATATAGAACTTTAATTTAAAGACGAATATTTACTGTTTCGTCCCCAACAATGGCAGCAGGAGCTACCTGACCACTATCTTTTGATCCATCAGTATATATCAGAAACCAGTGCCGCAATTCCTGTCTAATTACAGTAGGAATCAGTCGTGTATATTTATCTTTAATCAGAGCGAATTCCTGCTGGTAAACTTCTTCACTTGTTTCCGACTTTTTAAATTTTGTGAGATCCAGATTAACTTCTGGTTTATCAAGAAGCCAAGGAGGATCATCTGTTAATTTGTGTTTTTTAATAAGTTTCAGATTAAGTCCACATTCTTCCAATTCAGGTATTAAACGGATACCTAAAGGTGCAATAGCTTTGATCTTTTTATTGTAGAGGTCTTCATAAAGCGGGTTAAAAACACAATCGAATGCTGGATTACATGGATTTGCATATAATCTTATAGCATACTGCAGGGTTAGTTTATTGCGCCGTAAATGTAATGGAGGCTCATTAGCCTCAACATATAAACTATCGATTGGAGACGTTTTGTAAGCTCCTAAACAAATACGTAAACCTTGGTGATGAATTGGGTAAAGGTCTTTTAAATATGATTTGCGAGCAGATCCATATATAATGGATCCATAATCAAATTTTGATCTAATAAGCGATCTGTAATGAAGTTATGTAGGTTGATCACCACCCCAATTCGTATTGGATAAAACTTTTAAAATATCTAATGCCTTTAGGCATTTTGCCTTAAGGCATTTTATCTGCGGAATAAAAGATAATTTGGAATCAAATAGGATTCCTAAAAACTTAGCTTCTTTTACAACCTTAATTAGGCTGTCATTGATATACAGCTCCGGGTCATGATGTATTTTGCGTTTGTTGCAAAAATGTATGCAACAAGTTTTTGTTTTAGAAAACTTAAAACCGTTTTCCAATGACCATTTTTGAATTTTGTTGAGACAAAGCTGAAGTTGCCTTTCAATAGCATGCATATGAGTCCCTCTACATGAGATGCCAAAGTCATCAACAAAAAGAGAGCCATCTATATTATTTTTTAAAACTTTAGCTAAGCTGTTAATTTTGATACTAAAAAGGGTTACAGATAAAATACTACCCTGAGGGAGACCCATCTCTTGCTGGAAGACATCAGAGAATGTTGACCCTAAACGAACTTGAAATTCTCGATTTTCGAGAAAGTTTTTAATAAAATTTGGGGTATGGCCTGTAAGACCTTTGTCGTGCAGATCTTTAAGAATGCCATATTTCCAAGTCGTGTCATATGCCTTTTCTAGGTCAAAGAAGATTGAGACCGCATGTTGTTTATTAATAAAGGCATTTCTAATAAATGACTCCAGGCGAACTAAGTGGTCTAAGGTACTCCTGTTGCGCCTGAAACCGCACTGGATATGAGTGAGAAGATTGTTAGACTCAAGATAATAAACGAGTCTATTGTTAATCATCCTTTCCATGGTTTTACAAACACAGCTAGTTAAGGCTATAGGCCTATAATTAGATGGATCAGAGTGATCTTTACCCGGCTTAGGAATAGGTATAATAATTGCTTTGTGCCAAGATGATGGGAAAGTATCACTCTGCCAAATATCATTAAAGATCTCTAACAAAGTGAAAAGACACTGAGGAGGCAAATTTTTAAGAAGTTGATAATGCACATCATCTGGACCAACTGCCGTATCATGTGCTTTGGAAAGTGCATTTTGAAGTTCTTCATACGAAAATATATCATTATATTTCTCAGAATTATCCGATTTAAAGGATAATTTATTTCGTTCTTGGATCTTTTGATATTTTGAAATTCTAAAGTATAATTAGCTGAAGACGAATTTTTTGATATCGTCTCAGCAATTTTGTTAGAAATATCTTGTTCAGATGTTAAAATTGTATTATTTATTTTAAGGTGTTTAACATTATCATAAGAAACTTTACCTTTAATTTTACGCACCGTATTCCAAACTTTATTTAGTGGAGTCCGAGAATTGATCTTGGAGACATATTTTCTCCAAGATTCTCTTCTGCACTTTTTAGCAGTTCTTCGAGCTTTCGCACGAAAAATACGGAGCAAATGTAAATTATTCTGTGTTGGAGACTTATTAAATTGTCTCTCAGCTTGTTTCCTATTTTTCTTAGCTTGTTTGTATTCCTCATTATACCATGGTTTATGGATTCGAGGATTTGCAGAGGTTTCAGGGATGCAAGTATTAGCAATTTCTATAAGGACGTCAGTAAAACTCTGAATTTTATCAGTTTCATTTTCAAATCTCTCAGTATTAATGTTTTCTGCACAGAGATTGCGAAAATGATTCCAATCAGCTTTCGTAAAATTCCATCTTGGTATAGTTGCAACATTTGTCCCAGATGTATATTTCAATATAATTGGAAAATGATCGCTTCCACAACGATCATCGTGGACTGTCCATGAGAAATCATTCAGAATATTTGGATCAAGAATTGACAGATCTATCGATGAGTAAGTACCTGTCGCATCAGATAAAAGGGTTTTGACCCATCATTTAATATAGAAAGGTCGTTGTTTGAAAGCAACGTTTCTATAATTTTGCCTTTATTATCAAGTCGAGGACTTCCCCAAAGAGGATTATGACCATTAAAATCGCCGACTAAAAGAAATGGTTTAGGTAACTGGTCGACTAAGTTTTGTAAATCAGCAAACTGTAATGCAGAAGATGGAGGAATATAAATGGAGCATAATGTTATAGTAATTTGAAGCGTCAATCTTAATGCAACCGCTTGAAGATTTGTTGTAAGAGAAATGGGACTATGAATTGTCCCATTGCGAACAAATATTGCAGCCCCTCCCGATGCTCTTCCAGTATTGGGTGAAAAGGAATGATATTGGTTATAATATCGGAATCGAATATCTGTATCGGACTCTTTTATGTAGGTTTCTTGAAGACAAAATGCTAAAGGATTAAAATCTTTAGCTAAAAGTGCAATTTCGTTCAAATTATTTCTAATACCTCTGCAATTCCATTGAATTATATTTGTTTCATTCATTTTTATTTGGTGTTCGTATTGGTGATATTGGCTGAGAACATGGAGAACATTCCATCTCCTCATCTGAAGAGACATTCCTATGTCTCGCAAGAACATTCAATCGATGCAATGAATGCTTGGATTTAACGGGTGTAAAACCGTCTTCAACCGATAATAAGAAATCTTTTTTGAATGCTTCTTTTTATTTGTTTTTTTTATTTTCAACTGATGAGGTTTTATCCTGATCAGTTTTTGCGGCAGATTTGTCTGCAGCATTAGGAGCAGATATTTTCTGCTCTTTTGAAGTTAATTTAACTTCAGCTTGAGATTTCGATTTTTCAATACCTTTAGTGTTTTTATTTATTTTACTATTTTCTAAAATGTTTGCTGTTTGCGACATAGTAGTTGATTTTTCTTTTGTTTTAGATTGATTTATTTTTTCAGTAGTGTTCTTGTTAGTATTAACAAGCACAGCTTCCGTTTGACAGGCGACACTTTTAAACGTTTTAGGAGAGGCATTCGATGCAACTGCAGCATAGGATGTGGCGGATACTTTCTGTTAATTTAAATATATTTTTTTTGCCTCTACATAATAAATGTTTTGGTTTGTTTTAATTTTAAGAATTTCGTGTTGTGTTTTCCATATTTCACAGTCTCTAGAAGATGCCATATCGTTTCCTCCACACAGTTTACACATTTTGGAGGAAGTGTCAATCGTCACCTATGTGATCTTTTGATCCACAACGACAACATGCACTAGTGTTTTTACATGTTCTAGAGCCATGACCATATTTTTGGCATTTATAACATCGCAGTGGATTAGGTATGTACTTATTCACCACGATGCTACAATAACCAGCCTTTATATGTGTTGTTGGAGATGCCATGTCAAACGTAAGAAGGTATGTGCTTTTTTTAATAACTTTACCTTCTTTTTTAACTGTGAAACGTTTCACTTGAGAGACACCCTGTTCTTTAATTCGGAAGCAATTTCGTCTTCCGTCATATCGGACATTATCCGTTCAGGGTCTCTTATTATGCCCCTGCTAAAATTAAGTGTTTTATGCGGAGTTACTTTAACAGCAACATCCGCAAAATGTTTTGATGCCAATAAGTTAATTGATTGTTGCCTGGTTCTACATTCTATAAAAAGAGAACCAGATCGCAACTTTTTAATATTAGCAACAGAACCAGCTATGCCGCTTACAGCTTTTTGCACTGCAAATGGATTTATCTTTAGATAGTCATTTGTTGCAGAGTTTACTACAACAAACTTTGCCCATGCGGTACATTTTTCAGTTAAATCATCATCGCTATCTTCTCTTAATCTATTTGAACTATTTTGGTTTTTATTTTGTGATTCCATGTTGTAGTTAGGTGGTTCATCTTCCTTGCTCCCCACCCGCCAATCCGGAGTGCCAACCAGGGGCGATGCTGAAGTTCCGGGGATACCATCTCGGAACAGCACCAAGGATTACAAGGAAGATATACATCCCAATAAAATTGCAATGACCAGTTTTAAGATCATCACAAAAAAACAGGATTTGACCCATAAGCCACCGCCTTCTACAGGCAAGAGAAAAAAACTAAAGCTTACAAAGCACTACGAATTATGAAAAAAGAGCAGAGCTAGAATGAAAACACTATTGTCTTGCCTGTAGGGCTCGGCGTTACCAGCCGATTTGTTGGACACGGGCCTATGCCAACCGTCCTTCTAGATGAAGGGTCGAAGTGATGTGTTGGACCGTGGAAACCGTAGTTAACAAGGTCCTCAATCACCAGAATTCCGTCCTCCATCATCAAGGATCGCATTCCACGGCAAACAGAATGCCCCATTTAAGTCGCCTTTTACGACAAGCATGAGGTACTAGGGGCCTATTCATAATTTGCAAGAGACTACACACGGAATAAAACCAAATTATAAATATCTACTTTAGAAAATTGAAAGCTTATATATAGGTTTAGAGACATTGTTAATTAAAGAAACTCTATAAGATATAAGATATAATTTTATATAGAATTTTGTAGATTCCAAAAAATAATGATTGATTTTAACAATCTGCCTAAAACCCTTTAAATAAAATTATCTTAGATATTCATATAGTTATAGTCATTATATGTTATCTGCACAACTACATGTAAATCTAAATAAAAAGTATTTGAGGTCCATGCATTGCTTTTTTTAAAACAAGCAATCATTTTTAAATTAATGTATCATATATTACACAATTTTAAATGCAAAAAGGCCTTTGAATAAATTCTATATTTTTAATTGATTGACAAACAATATATGTACATTTATTTTAGGATTGAATATATAAAAACATACTAATCCATTTCAGAATCACAATCCAGAAGCAAAGTAGAAACTTTGGATCTGACAAGTTAGGTTATACACGTGAACTTCCACCAGGGAAGTGAGGTCACAACAAGTCTGGTTTGTCCACTGCAATGGAGTGTCTTGCACTCAAATATATATGGAACTAATGGAGCACACACGATATTGGGATAGACGGATGGACAGACTTACAGATGTTATGCGAAGCGTTGACTCATGTTCGTTTGAATTTAGTTTAGTTTCATCAAAATATATGCTTAGAAGTTGAAGGTTTTTAGAGGCAAGATATTGAGAAGGGCGACAGATAGACAGACGGATAGAGGGACGGACGGACAAACAGATGATATGCGAAAATTCAGTTCATTTGTCCACTTCACCCAATTTGGCAATATGAAACTCATGTGTATTATGCAACATAAATGTTGATTATGTTACCTACAATAACAAAATCTGCTATTCGTGGATATTGCCACTTCGCCTTGCAAAATAATGATGTAAGTAGTATACGCAACTTAAGTTACATAAACCACATTATGTTTATTAGGAAACTTATGTTGATTTTGCAAATTAAGTATCTTCAAGTTACAAAAAAAAAAAAAATACGTCGATGATTGCAATTTTAATAGCTTCGGGTTTTATAATCAACATAATGTTATTTATGTCACCCGAAACTATCTAAGGGGTCTAATCAACATAGAATGCTTTAGCGACATGTGTCGTGGATGTAACAAGACGTTACTTAAGGGGCTAAATCAACAACGATTTCTTTGTCAACATATTTTGCTTATGTAACATGACGTTACATAAGTGTCAATATCCAATATACGACATATATATGTTGGTTTTTTAACTACAAGTGGTACAAATAGGTTTCGGCAATCATGATCGGTTAAATATATTTAAATTGCTAGTTTTTTGTATGCACAGGCTATTATGATATAAAGTCTCGATATAAGAACATTAAAGGTAGGTGCTCCTTAAGAGTCATACTTACCCTTGGTCACACATGTTGATACTTCATCATTATCTCACTTTTATTGTAGTTTATCTTGAATCATATTCAATAACAGTCGGATGAAACTGAAGTCAGATGCTGGTATATATAAACGTTTTTAGAACTGGGTGTTCAGCGAAGATAAGGTATATTCAATATTATAACCATGACCAGGGATCAAAGTTTGTTACTTCAATATGTTAATGTTACTTTGTGCTTGAAGTTCCACTCTGCATTATACCCATACATAACCGCAGGTATAGATGGCTGGACTTGTGACCGTCTGAATATACATGTTAAATTGTATTAACAAGTATATTTCAGGTTGCATTAAAACTTCATTTCAAAATCATTTAGAAATTCGTCTTAATCATTTTTTTTTATCGTAATCACTCCATAATATTTTTTTTCTTTTTCAATTTTCCTTTTTTTTTAATTTTCTATTTTTCTTTTTTTATATTAATCACTCCATAATTATATTTATTTTTTTCCTTACTACCATTTTTTTCTTTTTTTTTTTTCTTTATTTTCTTCCATGTTTTTTATTTTTTTATTTTAATCACTCCATTTTTTTTTCTAATCCTTTTCTTTTTTTTTAAGTTGTATATACATATTTAAGATGGAAATGAGTTTACAACATTTTGATTACATACAAATGATATCTACAATATTTGGGATATAGTTACAATATTTTAAAAAGATTCAAATGATATTTACAGTACTGACAAATACAGATGGTATTTAGCTTACAATATATAACAATGATATTTACAAGATAAACAAAACACTTTTAAAGATTATTGAACGGGTTGTTTTTTTTTGTACATTTTCGCGCCTGAATGTGCGAAGACGGTCTGACAGTTTCTTGAGGGTTTTTGTCCTGCCATGTACCGACATAAGCCTGTCCATTAGATCTCGACCGTCTTCGTATATAACAAGATGACGGTAGACAGCACCTATGGTTATACACGATTCTATTTTTCGATGCAAGTGGAGTTATCTTTCTTTACAACTAGAGGGCGCTTTTACGTCAGCCATTACAAGACTGATTCAGTCATAGTTTACATTAGCGACGTATATACACGTGTGTAAATCAAAACTTAATTGTAACTGTTAGCAAATTAATTTCATTGTTAAAATGCCTTTCGTATCTGGAGGAGGAAAACATTGTGTTATCGTAGGATGTCACAACAACCAAAAGATCTACGAATGGAAAAAATCAACATGTGCCGAACACCATGTACAACATCAAGATTGTCCATGTCTACTTCCATATTCTCTACATGTTATTCCAAAATGTGGTGTAGGGACTCAAACTGAATCAGTAACTAATGAACATAATTATGTTTACAAATCTAGGAGTTTAAAACAAAATGCATCCACACAAGCTAGTGCTACTGAACTCTCTGTGTATTCAATTTATAAAAATAATGATGCAACATTTTATACTGGATTGAATTTGAATACATTTAATGTGTTTATCGAGACCATGTCAGTCTTTGGTGACAATTTAACCTACCACTTGCCAATACCTGATCAAATTCTGCTGACATTAGTTCGACTTCGACTTGGACTTCCATTTAAGGATTTATCGAGGAGATTTGGTATTTCTTGTCAGTTAGGAAACAAAATTTTTCACAGCTGGATAGACATTTTATCAAAACATCTAAAAGACGGCATAGTGTGGCTACCAAGAGAAACATTAAAAAGAATTATGCCACCATCATTTAAAAAACATATCCCAAAACCACTTGCATAGTTGATTGCACAGAAGTGTATATTCAGAGACCATTTTCACTGAAAGCCAGGACTCAAACCTACAGCAACTACAAGTCACATAATACTTTGAAATTTTTAGTATGTATCGCACCAAATGGATACATTATGTTTCTGTCAAAGTGCTATGGTGGGAGAGCAAGTGACAAATACATAACCAAAACATCTGGCATTATGAACTATCTCATTCCAGGGGATGAAGTCATGGCTGATCGGGAATTCACGATTGGTGAAGAACTTTTTGCTATGAGAGTTGGACTCAATATGCCATCATTTCTTTGTGGACGCTCTCAGCTAACTGAAAAGCAAACAACTGAGTCAAGCCGAATTGCATCTGTAAGAATACATGTAGAAAGAGCAATAAGGAGGCTGAAAACTTTTCGGGTTTTGAACACAACTTTATCTGTTCGGTCCCTTCAGAAAATGGATAAAATTGTAAAAGTCTGTGGGGCTCTGTGTAACTTGAGAGGATCCCTTATAAAGGAGGACTAGAAGTTGCTGTCCGCATGTTACATATTATTTCAAATTTAAAAAAAAAATAATAATAAAGTAAATAAAAATCACATTTGTTGTAATTTTTAATATCTTAAGTATGAGTCCAGAAATGCTTGTTTACACACTTGTCAAGATTATTTCACTTTTTACTCATCATGTTTCTTATATAAAAAAAATTGCTAGTGAAAAACATGTACTTGGCAAAAAAACCAGGAGCAAAATCTGTTGACCTGACCGGGTTCAACCCATGAAAGTTTAAGAAGTAAATGACCTGGTCAACTTTTCAGATGCAGAATTTGGGATTCTTTGTTCAAATTGAACAATACAACATAACGACTATCTAGAAGAGTATCAAGCATATTTAATCAGATTTTAATAATAAAACAAATGTTACATTCTAGTACTAAATATATGATCATGTACAAAATTTCTTGTATTCGTCACAGAGAATAAACCTTCCCGCCTGAAAATCATCCACTAAACGGACAAGCATATGTTTAAAATAAAATGATCTTACTCTGGGTAGAGTTGTCCGATGAATTCCTCATCAAAATTCACATCAATTGTGATTTGTTCTGTGAGATCAGAATTCCATACAAAAAACTTGCATTTTCTTATATTGGTGCAGTGCATTTGCATCTGAACCTGGTAATAATAACCATTTCGCCCCTTTTCGTTAAGTTCATAACCCTATTCTGTTTTTATTATGTCATAGTTTTTCGAATTGCTAGTCAATTCACTAATTGGTTTTAATGGGCATTTTATCTCCAGCAATGTCTCGTTTGAAATAATTCCATCTGGACTTGCAGAGAGAAATGAATCCTGTTTATGTACAACTGTACCAACGGTATTTACAGTGCAATTGTGAACAGATTCAAAGTCTAGTTTTGCTTTTGGTTCTGATAATTATCCGTGTTCTGTGGCAGAGTTTCCCTAAAATCGAGTGTACAAATGATTATTTACAAATTTATATGGATCAGCTCTCTGTGTTTTCGGAACAGCATTAAGTTTGGAAGCTGGAATTCGAACTTTCCTGCTGTCCATCCAAAGAGAGGAGTCCTGATTTTTTGTTTCATTGGTCAGTTCTTTAAATTTACACTCAGACAACTTCACATATTTGTTGTAAAATGAATCACAACATTGACACTCTAAGTCCATTATGGTATTGCTGTAATCAATGTCATGATTCCCATGAATTGGCAAACATATTAAATTATCCGAAGGAGGAATAGAGGGTACATTTATTATTTTGTATAATAATGTACCCTTACACTGCCATAATTTTGATATTGCAGATTCCTTAGCAAATGTATTCAATTCTGAATGCATTTCAATTTTTTAAAACCTGTATTCCTTCTGTTCACTTGATTCAACAGGTTCTTGAAAAAGCGGAACACTTGATTTCTTTGGTCTTGAAAACTTTATGTCTCTGAGTTTTTCTTGAAAATCAGTTTTTGATGCGGATCCCTTTCCCCAAGTAACTGGTAAATCTGTACACGAATGTCCAGCAAGACCATGAAGCCAAGCCAAAATCACAGCATAGGCAATAGCTGATACATGGCTACATGCTCTATCTAAACCTGCAGGGCAAGAACAAGATGCCCTTTAAATGAAACTGTTTTGTTTGTTTGTTTTTTCCACAAGAACCCATGAATTGTAGTCCATTTTACTTGTTCCAGGCTGTGAAGGGGATACAGTGGCTTTCATCCTAATTAAATTTCATTTTTCAATATGGTAAATGTCCCCAAGCCAGCCATTTTGCGCATAGTTGAAGCCATATGCAGCACGGAAAGCTCTCATTTCTTTACCATCGTAGGCTTTAGACTGTATTAAATAATCAATCAAATCTTCATATGTCAAATATGGCCAAGATCTTAGATCATTTTTCTTCCATCCAGGTTCATTATTTTCTAGTAATTCTGTGAAAGAAAAAAAAAAACAAAAAAAACTTGCATTAGAGCAGGTACATGTTTGTTATTTTTTAGATTTTATTTTCAGTAAAATTGTTGAAATAAATAAATAAATAAATAAGTGAACTTTAAGGAACAAATCTTTTAATTAAAAAGGTCGCCCTTGGGTAGATTTTATTTTTTAATATCGAATGTAGCCCACGAGCATGTTGTTCTAATAAATTATTCCCTACAGGCAGCGCCTCTGATGTGCTGTGTATACTATCAACACCTATCAAATCTTAATTGATATATTTCTAATTAAATTTAATTATATATAATTAATGCATTCCAAACACTGATTACCCTTTGCCGACTTATAATGTCCCGGAGGTCCACTTTCGGTTTGACTTTTCCGACAGTGTTTAATTCAACCGCCTTAAATAAATCTTACAATAGCCAAATTAAGTAAAGTATTTAGTACTTACCTTGATGTTCATCAGTCATGATATCGGAATCTTTATGCTTTCTTAATAAAATTTGACGAATACTAATTAGGAAAAACAAACAGTGTAAAAAATCATCGATGTTCAATTCATTTATACCTGTTGGAATCGGTCTTGTTATGGCGGACGGTCACGTGATTTCAACATGGATGCGCCCATTAATTTGACAATAGAAACGTGTATAGGGCAACGACCATCTACCATAGACATACAATGATGTTTTAATAATTGGCTCTCTGCAGTCGTGAAAGTCCTTCGTCCATGGTCCATAGATCCTGATGCGGCTGTAGAAAAACTGTCGTCTGATGAATCAGAATCACATATCCTCCTGGTTTTGCACTTGGAGGGAAATGAAAGTTCATCAGCTTTTTTTTCTGTCTGAGTAGATCCAGGTTCATGAATCGATATATCCTTTTCAGTTTCTTGTTCGGCAGTCTTTACAGGTTTTTCCTCATTGGTATCTCCAGTAATTACTTCTTCGATTGCCTAGGACATTTCCATGGCATTTTTTACACTTGCCGTCTGGGCATAATAGCTGTCACCGATGGCAACAGCATGTGTCATATGGCGCGCTAGGTCAACCCTTGCTTCCGGTCTTTCCTCCCGAAATTGATACAATGCCCTTTCGGAGCAAGGTAAACGATATCTGGGTGTTGCATCCAGCTAGTTTCCAAACACGATTTATCACTTTGCTAAGTTCACTGTGAACTTCTTATTGAAGTTCCATTGTAGTTAATAAATAAAGGAGCATTAGATCTCAACAAGTCTGGTTTGTCTACTGTACTGGAGTGTCTTGCACTCAAATATAAATTTAAAATCTTTACCAAATCTCTGTTAACAGTAATCTGGCATGGATATTTGCCAACAATTTTATGTTTGGAAACAGTTATAACATCACAGTCATTACCAATATGCCTGTTGGCATAGGCTTGCATTGTTATGTTGTTTATTGCACCACTCCTCTGTGTATTGTTCATTCCCAAAGAAAGGGCTAGGTACCCTACACATGTGTTCCAGTTCTGTTGACACTGGTCACCATTTTTTAATATTTCTGAAACTTTTTGTTTTAAATTGGACGATTTAAATTTCTGCATATCTGAAATAGTAATCCTTCTTATTGAGTTGCTAACCCTAATTGTATGGCGCCTTTCAGCTATACTCTTCCTTGTACTCCTCAACCACATTGATCGTCTGGAACGTAAATCTGTGAATTTTCCCACAGTTATGTGTTTTTCAACTCTTAAAATTTAAAAGTTAAAAAATCTTTATAACCACTTAAATACGCTGTTATGGTTCCAGGCTGTGCATATTTGGAGAAACTATCCAGCCACTTTAATATCCTATCCGGGTTAGTGATAGGACCAATCCTATATAGCAACAATGGGTCACATTTCTTCCACATGTTAAATATCTGTGCGCAGGTCAGACTGCCTTGTCTTTCTGACATCTTACGTTTGAATACAATGAGAAATTTATAAAATTCTTGAAATTTTGGAACTGAAAAGTGACGAAACATGTTATTAAAATACATAAACATATTTCATTCGAATTTTCTTAGTACATTAAGTGGATTGGAATGTTTGTGATACTTTGAACATGGGTTGCTATGTTTTGGATACTTTGAACATGGATTGGTTTGTTTGTGATAAATATATAACAAATACCTGCTAAATTTTGATGTGCGAGATGTGCACATTTCGGAAAATCATTCCTCATCAGTGACACTAGGGGCCGAAAAAGTTGATAGATTAAAAAAACATACGCCAAACAGTTGCAAATTAATGAATCTAAAGTTCCAAAAATATGTGAATCCAAATCCAGCTAAGGAATGTTTTGCAGGAGAGAACAAACCTTAGTTTTTAATAAATTTCAAAAATTAAGATGACTGAAATTTTTGCTAAACGGTTTATTTTCTGACAGCACAAAGTACTGCCTACTGAGTTATGGATACCCTCGGGGAGATTTACTCCACCAGCAGCGGTACCCGCTTAGGGGTAGTAAATATATAACAAATACCTGCTAAATTTTGATGTGCCAGATGACTTGAATTGGTATGCTTATGCTACTTTGCATATGGATTGGTATGTTTGTGATAACTTGAACATGGATTGGTATGTTTGTGATACTTCGAACACGGATTTGTTTCTTTGTGATACTTTGAAAATTGATTGGTATGTTTGTGATAACTTGAACATGGATTGGTATGTTTGTTATAACATGAACATGTATTGGTATGTTTATGATAACTTGAACATGGATTGGTATGTTTGTGATACTTTGAACATGGATTGGTATGTTTGTGATATATTCCATAATCCATATTCAGCCTCCTCAACCCAATCACGCATCAGATACCATCTTCATGAAATCAACACTCATAAAATGATCTACATTTTAAAAAACTTTAACACAAAACTTTAGCATAAGACATAACAAAGACCTTTTGACCTTGACCTTCCATCATCATCTCTGCCACTTAATAACATATCATCTATACCAAGTATGCGATAACTCGACTCTCATAACATGGAAACGATCAGCATTAAAAAACCTTAACACAAAAACTTTCACGTTGGACGCTCACTCCCACGCTAGGGGTATAAAAATAAATAAACAAAACAGAAAAGAAGAAAAAAATATAAAAAGGGGGAAAACTAAAGGAAAATGAAAAATATTTATATGAATGTTACCTTGTTGCCACTTGGAAGCAAGGTTTTTCTTTCTGTTCAGATCATGCTTCTCTTTCATTTTAGCGATTAAGCTACTTCTAGCTTCATGTGTATAAACTATAGACTGTTGAACTCCACTTTGTACACTTGTATCAGTGTGGCTCTTTTGAATTCCATCAGGATTTGAACTGTCCTGAGGACTTTCTTCACTTTTTCTTCTTTCACTATGTTTATTACTTTGACCTTGACTTGGACCTGGTGTACTTGTATCAAAGTTTTTGCCTTTCTCTGCCTGACCTTTCCGTTCAGAAGTTCCTTCCGTCTGCGACTCTTTTTGTGTTTTAGAAATAGAAATCAGGTCATCCGATTCAAAACTCAGTTCTGGATCTTCATTGTCGCTAGTCGTTTCGTAAAATCTTGCTTTTTTACTTATTGACCTGCTTTTGTCTCGTGAATATCGATGCTTTTGTTTTAAGTGTTGGGGCAAGTGAGTGACCATCGCCCCGCATTCTTTAACTTGACTTTTTCTTCTTTCACTATGTTTATTACTTTGACTTGGACCTGGTGTACTTGTATCAAAGTTTTTGCGTTTCTCTGGATCTTTTCTTTTTTTGCATCCTTTAACTGGACACCTTCTGTATCGTCTTTTTCTTTCTCCTGATATTCTATCTATGTTCTAACATAATCTAGAGAATCTGTCTTAGAAAAATTGTGCATAACTCTAAGGTGGCTTGGCAGATCTACTACGTGTTGGACATAACAGACACGTTCTCCTCTTCCTGGAGCCTACTGTTTGTCGTCTGCTATGAAACGTCACTTTAAAATTAAGTGGAAATGTTAAGATTTACTAATCTAAAATAATTATAGTTTATCGTGACAATTATTCAATTTTCAAGAACTATTTCAGTCAAATAGATTTAAAACAAAAGGATATCTATATATAAAGCAACATCAGTCAAACAAAGATCGGCTACGCCTATCGTAATAAGTACATTAAGAGCGAGATTGTTTGAGATAAAGGGGTAAATATATAGAAACCTAGATGTTGATTTTTACACTTACGAAACTTTATACAACATATTTAAATCTTGTATTGATTAAGCAACTTATGTGGATTTTGAAACTTTAGCTTCTTCAGGTTACATACATACATCGTGTTTATTAAGCAACCTATACTGATTTTGAAACTTGTATAACATAACGTTACATAAACATTGTCCTTTAAGCTACTTTTGTGCCTTCTGAGAAATAAGTAACGTAATGTTTCCTATAACGTTACATAAACATTGTGCCCTTAAGCTACTTAAGTGCCTTCTGAGACTTAAGTAACGTAATGTTTCCTACATGGTTAAACGAAGCTATACAACCATCTCCCTGTGTTGAATGTTACCAAGTACATGTTTTTCAGTTAGAATAATGTTTCCATATTTAATGAAATAAAAATAGTTATGAAAAATGCGCTTAGCAGACTAAGTCCACACAAAGTTATAACCACACTTTGATTGGAGATGTTTATCTCGTCAGCCATGATGAAGTTTTCAATATGTCTCAAAGTGTGTGTCTTTCATTCAGTATAAACTAAATAATGAGCAGCTGGTTTACCTGTTTGCTGTATTTCCTTCACTGGATTTGTTTGTAATTGGTTTAACTGTGATTTTATTATCCTTATTTCTTCTAAAACAGCCTCGTATGTATCTTCTAAAAAGGAAATAAAACATAACAAGTTGAAATTCATTGATAACCATCTGCATATTTACCCATATAATTAATGTAGTTTAGTAGTATTGTATGAGTGTGTGTACCTTGGAAAAGCAGGGTACATGAATACAATTCAAAATAAAGCTGCATAGAAGTTAAAACAACCGACTAATGCATCCATGCATAATTGAGGGAAAACTAACTACATGTATATTAAGAACGCATCATGATTTAAATTTCTCATCTGAAAATATATTTTAATAATTATATATTATTCATGTATTTAAAGGTACATACCTTTATAAGTAACCTGTTGTGTATCTTGAATTGTTTCCTTAGTGGTTTGGATGCTTTTTCTTATACAACTGTTCTTGCTGTTCCTACATGGTAATGATAAACGACAAATTATACAAAACAACCGTATTGTATTTATGAATGAATAAGATTTAACAGAATATTTGAGAGGAAAATACACGATGTGGTAGCATAGAGTGATTGTACAATAAAGACATAAAAGGAAATAATGGGTTGTGTTCGGCTAATGTTACGACCAATAAAACAAGTACCTTGAATCTTTGGCCAGAATTTGCTAGAATAAACCCTGATATCTGATGTTTATCTTGTTTGTGCGATTAGTTGAGGCAAAATATTGACTGTTAATGATATATGTTATAAAATGAATTATCTTACTTTTATCTGGTTGCTCCTTTGTAATCTTTGTCGTTGGAGCATTTGCTTTTCCAGTCGTCATCACAGACTTGCCTTTTCTTTTCTTGCCAGCGATACTCTCTTTAACAAAATGTTGATGTTTTAAGTCTAACTAAAAATAAACTTGTTTGTAAAAAGAAGAAATATATTTGCAAGAGCAAAACAAACAGTTGGAGACAGGCAGTCAACACAACCAAGAACACGCCATAATATAAGTTAATGACAGAAATAACAAGACAAGACAAAAAACGACAAACACATATTAAGAACATTGATTATAAAAGCATTATTTGGTGTTTAATGAGACGACCATCGCTCTCATATTTGAGTTTTAATTTCCCTTAATATAGTTTCTTTCAAGAGATCAGTATATTATATGGTGGTGTTCTGAAAATATCTGAGACCTGTTTTATTTCACCCTTTATAAAATAGTTCCAACTGCAACAGTGCTTTAGGGTGTCTAGTCGCTTTTGATGAAGGGCACTGAAATTTGGAATTTTGGAGTTTTAATAGTGCGTCAGTTTTTGTAATTATTATACCTGCTAGTTCCTTTTCCTTTTGGAATTGTATCCTTCTGCGTGCTGGTATTTTTCCAGTTTTTTTTTCTTCCTCCTTTCCTCTTCTTCTTCGGTTTCACTACCAGTGTCATCAGCCTTAAAATCAGGGTCATGGTCACTGTCGTCTTCGCTATAAGAGTCATACTCCGGATGACATCTTTGTATGTGACCTTTTAGGTCACTTGTCTTTACAAGACACTTTGGACACCTTATCTAAAACAAATTAATTGATTATAAATCATTTAAAAATATATGCATTTATCAATCACGGGTTGTAACCTAAGCAGGATGATTGAGTGCTATAACCATATCACTAGATTTACTGTTAGTTACAAAAATAACATGCATGTTGTAAATGTTACTTGAAGATGCATTGACAACACATTGTTGATTCAGAAATCTATCATGTTGATTTTGAACCTTTTAGCAGCTTCATGATACATAATCAACATTGTGTTGATTAAACTTTCTATGTGAATTTTGAAACTTTAGTAACTGCAGGTTTCATATCAACATAATGTTAATGAAGCAACCTATGTAGACTTTTTAACTGTTATAACCTAATGTTACAAAAACATTACATCTATTATGTAACCTATGAGGATTTTAAAAATTAAGTAACGTAATGTTACTTCTTTGGATGAGAAGGTGGATAAGTTTGGATTTAATCGCTTTGTGTATAAATCAATTGAATCGGTGGTTTTAAAGAAGGTAAATTAGCTCATCTAATCAGAAGCAAGTGTTGTTTCCCAAACACCTTTTCATACAACGATCTGTCCCGAGTTATATTCAAATCAAGGCGGTGAGAGTCGCTGCGATCGTATAGACAGACGGAGAGACGGATGGACAGTCAGACTTGTACAGCGACACATTGAGTCGTGTCCCATTAAGTTTAACCAAGTGTAATAAAAATTTATCGATAGATGTTGAAGTAATTGGGCGGGAATATATTGGAAAAGACAACAAATCGGCTGACGGACGGACAGGCGGGCTTACAGACAAACAGATGGTACACGATAGAACAGTTCATGTTGGTATATATTCGTGAAAATGCTTAATCAAACTATGGGCTCGATATTGTGAAGGACAACATACGACGGACAGACTGACGAACCGACCATGGTTGATCAATCTAATGTCTCGATATAAAGTCCAAAATCTCATGTTGATTATAAAACATAATACATTTTTGGCTAGAGAAAAATAAAATTCAGAACAAAAGTATTCAGGAATGCAGATTTTTGATTATTTACATTCAATTTAGTATATATAGTAATGATCAATTCGTAATTCTTGATATTAAAAAATCATATTCAATCGAGGTCGGGAGAACTATGAAAGTACCAAGAACCACACCCAAAGATATCAAATCCTACTGAACCATATCTAAACTATACCTGAACCATACCAAACCATGTCCGAACCATACCCGAAGTTTGGATGTAGAAATTGAAAAGGGCGACAGATGAACAGGCGGATTGAGGGACGGACTGACAAACTGATGATATGTGAAAATTCAGTTGCTTTTGTTATACATTAGTGCCAAGTTTAATAAAAAAAAATCTTCCCATCAATGTAATGGATCGGAATCAATATTGGTGACAGACAAACAAACGGACAAACAAGGTGATTCTTATATACTGTACCAACATTCCGTTGATTGAATATAATAAAAAGAGACGGGATAGGGATTATTTATGTTTTACGGCGAGTTAAAAATTGTCTTTGCTCAGTTCTGAAATTTTGGAGAGAACCAGAGTTCCCTGACAAAACAACCGACCCCAATTTGGATTCGATCCTAAGTGATGAGAACCCCTGTGATCATGACCGCTTGGTCACCGACGTCCCAAATATCATAAAGGGAAAATGTAGCGGAGTATTTGTTTTTTACACCTGTCAAGATTCAATGGAATACCTCATTAAATAGCACGTAAAATTGTTCATCATTTAAGACACGTATTATTTTGTAACGGTTAGTGGTAATGAAATGTTAATCAATCAATCGGTTTTCGCTATTGTTATATAATAAACACGAATTCAAGGGGGAGAACAAGACTCAAGTTGTTTCATAATTTTTATTTATACAGCTTATAATTTTTATACAGCTAACTCAAATAAATTCAATTCTTCAGGACTTACCATGTGCTTCCTACAAACGACCTAATGTGTTATACATTTGAATGCCAAATGGAAAATTATTTTATACAGTCTTTTTAAGGCTGAGCAGAGAAATTCTTTTGATAATGCGCGAAATAAACAAAGTACTCATAGTTCTATATTGGGCTGTTTACATCAAAGGCCGTTATTTCAGTTCGATGACATAAATTGCATTGCACTCCTATTTCATCAGTTCTTTCATGTACCGGTATAAATTGTTTAACATTTTACGTCTATAGCAAATAAACTACCGTATTTTGTTCTCAAATCATTATCAGAGACGTTTGGAAATCAACAGAAAAGGTATTATTCTCAACATAATAAAATGCACAAGAAATTGGTTGTGGTTTTGCAGCAATATCAACAATATACTACCATATCAATCTATGTTGATTGCACTAGGATTCTTGAAGTAATTACTCAATCAACTAAATCATCAACTAATGTATAGTCAACAAAAAATATATATAACACATTATGTTTCAAAGCACGTATCATGTTCTAAAATCAACTAAAGTACATTTCTAACACAAAACACGATTTTGCATTTTGTCGATTATTTTTAGTGGTTTTTGCATCTATAGGATGAAATCAAACTTGAGTGGGTTAGTAACTGAAGGTATCAATATCATCATTCTCTAGTGACAATTTTAAAGGTTTGATAAAAACTAAATCAAGAAATATCAACCTCAAGATACATTTTCAATACGTGAAAAAGCTTGGCGATTAGCGATTAGAAATAGTCCAAAATCTCATGTTGATTATAAAACATAATACATTTTTGGCTCGGGATAAATCAAATTCAGATTGACAGTATTCAGGAATGCAGATATGGATTATTTACATTCAATTTAGTATATATAGTAATGATCAATTCCTAATTCTTGATATAAAAAAATCATATTCCATCGAGGTCGGGAAAACTATGAAAGTACCAAGAACAACACCAAAGATATAAAATCCTACTGAACCATATCCAAACTATACCTGAACTATACCAAACCATGTCCGAGCCAACCTGAACCATACCCGAAGTTTGGATGTAGAAATTCAAAGGACAATTACATTAATTAACAGGGAATGTTTAAATTTCCAGCAATTACCATCTAACGCAAAGACATTTGCACAGTAATTGTTTTTTGTCATAAAAATACAACTAAAGCTAAAGTCTTTTTATACTTACCATATAAATTTCTGTCTGAAAACTACAGACGTTGGACAAAAGTATTCGCACGATTTTAGCGGCCATGTTTTTTCTATTACACCGGTTCGCGATAAACAAATGTGTATTACTTGGCTTAGAATTAACATAAATACGCAAATTTAAAATAATTTAGACTCTTTCATTAACAAATGCTTTACTTTTTTAAGAAATAAAGGCAACATATATATAAAAAATTTCTTACCTTAATATTTAGTGATATACCCACGGGCCTTCTGAACTCTCTGTATCCGTGCAGGTAAACTAGCATATAAAATTTGGATGTATTCCACAGAAAATGATTCCCAAATTCTTAAAATTTGATTATATAAATCTTCATTAGTGTTTATTAAATGTGAAACTCGTCGGACTCCCCGCTTTATCTTTAGCCAAACATTTTCAATGGGGTTTATATCGGGAGACTGGGCGGGCCATTCTAAGGACGAAATGTCATTTTCGAGTTTGTATGCATTTGTGAATCGAGACTTGTGAACGGTTGCATTATCGTCCATAAATAAATAGTTAGTATTTGCAAAATGCCTAGCGATAACTGGCCATAAACTGTCTTCTAAAATTTCAATATATTTTTGAGAATTTATGTTACCAATTATGCGACAAATGGTCCCGACACCATGATACGTAATGCATCCCCAAATCATCGCACTAAATTTTTTCTGTACACCAGGTGCAATGCAGTCCGGTAACCAAGCCTCGTCGCTTTTCCGCCAAATATACACTCTGTCATCAGAACCAAGAACAATTTGGGACTCATCCGAAAATATAACATTTTTCCAATTCTGTTCAACAGTCCAACCCCTCCTTTCTGAACACCACCGTACTCGCTTTATTCTATTAGCAACACGGATACGTATTTTCTTTTTACAGACACATCTTTTGTAATTATTTTTTCTTAAACATCTCCAGACTGTCTTATTTGATACATGGGCATTATAATTTTTATTTAACCTGTTGGTTATATCCGACAATACAGATTTCCTATCGTTTCTAACATGACGGATAAGATTACGGGCGGCCCTGTCGTCAATAGATTTTTTTCTTCCACTTCTCGGTAGATTTTCTACACACCCTTGTGTTGAATATTTTTTCCAAACACTAAATATTGTTGATTTAGGAATACTTAATAACTGACTAACTTTACCAAAACTGTTTCCATCTTGTAACAAATTTATAATTATTTCTTTGCAACTCGCACTAAACTCGGACGATTTCCTACCCATTTTCCGATTCAGAAAAAAATCCAGATTCTGAAAATAGCAGACGACAACAAACCTGACCTACATGTAAATCTGACTTTTGACTTTATATTTATTACCGGTGTAGCTATACAATACCTACCTTTAAAAATATACCGCTTTAACATAACGCGAATTGCACAACAACAGTTAAAAATAACGCCATCGTGCGAATACTTTTGTCCAACGTCTGTACTAGTAAAAAAGTTGTTATACTAAGCAGAGCTACGATTCGGTATTAATGTGGGAATGACTTTTGTTTTACTTACTGACCACTACTTAGAAGCGTGAATAAGCGGCCACTCCTTAGAAACGTTACAAGTACTAGCTTTCCAAATAAATAGCTTGCCTGAGTTATAATTTGTTTTAATGATGTCTCGGTTACTCAGAGGCCTTATGGGAACACAGGCCTCTTACTGCGTAAAGACTACGATATCGTAGTCTGAGAAAGTTTGTCAGCTTGCTTGCAAAAGGTCAGTGGCTTTCTCTGGTAATATGTTGTCCTCCACAAGCACAAAGTGAAAGGACCACCTTGATTAAAGCAAATGCATTTACTTTGATTGGTATGTTAAACCCCATGATTTGACTCTAGCCATGATCAACATTGTGTAAAGACAATCAATGGTTTCTTACACTCACCAACAAACGGTACATATTGAATTATAAATATTCCCATGAAAAATGGTAATGATCAAGCCGTAATTGTAGATATTGGGAAGTGAAATGCAATGGCGATCGGGTGAAAATATCTTTAAAAAAATGTACTTTCTTGATTAACAAGACATCTAAAGATGGTGGATCGACCTATTGCCTGAATATAAGTGAATTTCAGATCGAATGTCTTCAAAAAAACTGCCTTATAATTACTTTCATGTAATTTGTAAATGATCAAGCTGTAATTGCAGATATCAGGAAATGATATTCAATCGCGATCGGGTGAAAGTATAATGAAAATTCGTATTTCCGTGGTAGACACTGCACCAAAACATGGTTGATCAATCCATTGTCTCGATATAAGTGAATTTGAGATCGAAGGTCTTCTAGAATACTTAATTGGGAATATTGAGCTGAAATTTGGTTATGATCAAGCCGTAATTGTAGATACTTGGAAAAGAAAAGCAATGACGATCAGGTGAAAACATTGTAAAATTGGTACTTTCTTGATTAACAAGATATCTGTATATGGCAAATTGATCAATTACCTCAATATAAGTGAATTTCATATGGAGGGTCTTGTAGAATACTTAATTAGGAATATTTGCATGTTATTTGGAAATGATCAAGCTGTAATTGCAGATATTAGGAAATGATATTTAATCACGATCGGGTCAAAGTATAATAAAAATTGGTGTTTTCGTGGTACACACTGCACCAAAACAAGGTTTATCAATCCAATGTCTCGATATATGTGAATTTGAGATCGAAGCATACGTGGATACAAACATACATACATACATACATACATACATACATACATACATACATACATACATACATACAAACAAAATGTTGGAGTTTTTGATAGATAACATATTTGTTGTGTTTTGGTAATATAGTTGTTCAGCAAATAATCGGTATACCAATGGGTACAAACTGTGCACCATTGCTTGCTGATTTGTTTCTTTATTCTTACGAAGCAGAATTTATGCAGAACCTTGTTAAATCTGGAGAGAAAACTGTCGCCAAATCATTCAACTCAACATACAGATACATAGATGACGTTCTGTCTCTTAACAATCCTAAATTTGGAGACTATGTTAATGTCATTTATCCTAGTGAGCTTGAAATAAAAGACACGACTGATTCCTCAAGTTCTGCTTCATATTTAGACTTATACCTGAATTATGACGCACAAGAAAGGCTACATTTGAAACTTTATGACAAACGTGATGACTTCAATTTTTCTATTGTCAACTTTCCTTTTTTATGCAGCAATACACCTGCTTCTCTTGCTTATGGTGTATTTGTTTCCCAATTAATACGCTATGGTAGAGCTTGTTCCCACGACGGGGACTTTGTACAACGAAGTAGGCTGCTTGCAAATAAATTGTTGACTCAGGGATATTGCAAGCCTAGGCTTATCAAGGCCCTCAAAAAGTTTTATGGCCGTCATCACAGTATTGTTGATAAGTTTGATGTCTCTGTGTCCAGGATTGCCTTGGATATATTTGACGTCTTATAGTTCCATGTTCCTTTCACACAATTTTGATTACACACGTGACGGGTGTAGCTAGCTAAACAGGAGGTGCTTACCCTTCCGGAGCATCCGGCCTCACTTCCTTGGTGGAAGTTCACGTGTCTAACCTAACTTGTCAGTTTCAAAGCTTTTACTTTGCTTATGGATTGTGATTCGGAAATGGATTAGTATGTTTGTTTTTGATTGATACATACAGACATACATACATATGACGTTAGTACTTATTGGTCCACTTCACCCAATGTGGCAATGTGATACTTATGTGTATTATGCAACATAAATGTTGATTATGTTACCTACAGTAACAAAATATGTTATTCGTGGATATTTCCACTTAGCGTTGCAAAATAATTATGCAAGTAGTATACGCTACTTTATGTTACATAAACCAGATTAAGTTTATTAGGAAACTGATGTTGATTTTGCAAATGAAGTATCTTCAAGTTACAAAAACGACATTGGTTGATTTAGCAACAATCTTTTTTGTATTTGCAACTTAAGAAACTTCAAGTTACATACCACATTTGATGAATTCGCAACTTATGTTGATTTTGCAACTAAAGTAACTTCAGCTTACATAAACGACATAGGTTGATGCATAAATGTTGATTATGTTACCTACAGTAACAAAATCTGCTATTCGTGGATATTGTCACTTAGCGTTGCAAGATAATTATGTGAGTAGCATACGCTACTTAATGTTACATAAATCACATTATGTTTATTAGGAAACTTATGTTGATTTTTCAAATTAAGTATGTTCAAGTTACAAAAAACAACATTGGTTGATTTAGCAGCAATCATTGTTGAATTTGCAACTTCAGAAACTTCATGTTACATAAACCACATTTGTTGTATTTTAGCAACTTATGTTGATTTTGCAGGTGAAGTTACTTCAGGTTACATAATCCATATTTGTCGACTTATTAACCAATGTTGATTTTGCAACTAAAGTAACTTCAGTTTACATAAACGACAAAGGTTGATGCCACGATATAAGTGAATTTGAAATCGATGGTATCATATTTAATCGCGTTTGGGAAAAATATAGTGAAAATCGGTATTTTTGTACTTTGCAAGTCTTATTTTACAAAGTAGATCAATTCATCGTCTCGATATATATCAGACTGAGATTGAAGTGCTTCGAAAATACTAATTTTCGAATATCTTCATGTAATAAAAAACAAACATACCAATCCATGTCATAATGAAACCGTTATTGGTGATATCGTTGACATTGATGAATCATATTCAATCGCGGTCGGCAGAAAATGAAACCAAAATGCTTATTATCGTCAGGGTTAACAAGACTTTTGAAGATGGCGGATCGATCAATTGCCTTAATATAAGTGAATTTCAGATCAAAGGTTTTTTTAGAATGCTGACTTATTAATATTGGCATGTTATTTGGATATGATCGAGCTGTAATTGTAGATATATTACGAAATGATATTCAATCGCGATCAGATTAAAGTATAAATATTCCCATGAAATATAGTAATGATCAAGCCGATGGTAAGTGAAATGCAATGACGACCGGTGAAAATGTTTTAAAAAATTGGTACTTTCTTGATTAACAAGACATCTAAAGATGGCGGATTGATCTATTGCCTCGATATAGGGGAATTTAAGATCGAATGTCTTTTAAAATACTGCCTTATAATTATTATCATGTAATTTGTAAATGATCAAGCTGTAATTGTATATATTAGGAAATGATATTCAATCGAGATCAGGTGAAAGCACAATGAAAATTCGTATTTTCGCGGGACACATTACATATAAACATGGTTGATCAATCCATTGTCTCGATATAAGTGAATTTAAAACTAAAGATCTTCTAAAATACTAAATTTGGAATATTAAGATGGAATTTGGTAATGATCAAGCCGTAATTGTAGATACCAGGAAATGAAATGCAATGACGATCGGGTGAAAATATTGTAAATAGTTAGATTATTTACAATATAAGGCTGTCAGATAATTATTTTTGACTTCCCAAATCACTGCAATTAGCCTGTCCTTATAAGGTTCTTAGGTTACACTACAACTTATTTAAAAACTTTAACGGGATAGATCTTCGGATTCACTATCATCTTCTGATTCAGAGTCCGAAACATTTAACCTTTTTTTTGAGGTTGCACTTATGTTGTTTTCAGCAATATATATCCGTATTTCTTTGATCTCTTGAGCTCTATAAAATCATAAAGCAGGATAGCCCGATAGGGTGTCTTCGTAGAAATCGAAATATTTCCCGAAAGAGTAATCCCGAACCTGTTCATAATCATTAACATCATGGAAACAGAAAACAGTCACAGGCAGCGTCATGTTGTCTCAAATAGACTAATTGAAACTGCTTGAGAATTAGTGTCGAGAGTTAGGAAAATGGAAATCCCAAGTAATTCTATGAATAGGTATGATGCAACTTAGGGCCATTTAGAATTTCGCTGAAATAAGGCCATTCGTAAAAAATGTTGGTTCACTGTTGACTTTGAGATTGATGGTCTTCAGGAACACTGACTTTCTAATATTCCAATTCAATTTAGCAATGATAAAGCCGTAAATGCAGAAAATGAGAAATTACTACCAGTCTTTTAAGGCTGAGCAGAGGAATTCTTTTGAAAATGCGCGAAATAAACAAAGCACTCATAGTTCTATATTGGGCGGTTTACATCAAATGCCGTTATTTCATTTTGGTTGACATAAATTGCATTGCACTCTTACTTCATCCGTTCGATCATGTACCGCTATAAATTGTTTAACATTTTACCTCTATAGCAAATAAACTACCGTATTTTGTTCACGAATCAGAGAGTTGTGAAATCAACAGAAAAGGTATCATTCTCTACATGATAAAATGCAGAAGAAATTGGTTGTGGTCTTGCAGCCATATCAACAACATACTACCATATCAAACTATGTTGATTTCACCAGGATTGTTGAAGTAATTACTCAATCAACTAAATCATCAGCTAATGCATAATCAACAAAAATTAGATATAACACATTATGTTTCAAAACACATATAATATGTTAAAATCAACAAATACACATTTGAAACACATATGACGATTTTGCATTCTGACGATAGCAACTGATGGTATCAATATCATTATTCTCTAGTGACAATTTCAAAGTTTTGATAAAAACTTAATCAAGAAATATCAACCTCAAGATACATTTTCAATACGTGACAAAGCTTGTGGTTAGCGATTAGAAATAGTCTAAAATCTCATGTTGATTATAAAACATATATTTTTGGCTCAAGACAAATAAAATTCAGATTGCAAGTATTCAGACATGCAGATTTTGGAATATTTACATTCGATTTCGTACATTTAGTAATGATCAAGACGAAATTTTTTATATTAAAAATCATATTCAATCGAGGTCGGTAGAAAGTAATGCGTAATCGTGCAGTCATCGTGTACAAGACATTTGAATATGGCTGATCAGTGAATTATCTTGATTTAAGTAAATTTCAGATCAAAGGTACTTTAGCATATTGAAATATAAATATTCCCATGAAATATGGTAATGACCAAGCCGTAAATGTAAATATTGGGAAGTGAAATGCATTTGTGATCGGGTAAAAATATTGTAAAATTGGTACTTTCTTGATTAACAAGACATCCATATATGGCAGATCGATCAATTGCCTCAATATAAGTGAATATTGTATCGAGGGTTTTGTCGAATACTAAATACAGAATGTTTACATGCTATTTTTAAATGATCAAGCTACAATTGGAGATATTAGGAAATGATATTCAATCGCGTTCGGGTGAAAGTATAATGACAATAGGCATTTTGCATACATGCATACATACATATTGCGTGAGTACTTATTGGTCCACTTCGCCCAATTTCTGTTAAGCATCGTCTTTCAAACATCGTGATTCGATCTACTGTCTCGATATAAGTGAATTTAAAATCTATGGTATCATATTCAATCGCGTTTGAGAAAAAAATAGTGAAAATCGGTATTTTTGTACTATTACATACCCTAACATTTTGAAATAATTATTCTCTAAGACCATCTGTCCAAAATTCACTTATATGGTGAGTCTGGATTGAATCGCAATGATTGAAACGCGTATATATAGAAATTGGCATTTTCACTTTATTTTCAGCCGACAATTGAATATCATTTCCTATTACCTACTATGATAGATCGAACATTACAAATAATGCATGTAAATATTCCGAATTTAGTATTCTTCTACATCCCAAATTTACTTATGTCTAAACGCGTATATATGAACGGCCGCGATTGAATATCAACTCCTATTACCTAAATTGATAGCTTGGTCATTGCATGTAAACTATTTCGATTATTCTTCAAGATCATTCATCCCACATTCACTTATATCGCGACATTGGATTGTACCCCCAAGTTTGAAACACGTACACGTACAAAAAACTGGAATCGGATAATCGGATGATCATAACACTTTATTTATATTTAAATAAGTCTATTCATAGCATTTTGATTGTTTATGTGGCGTTTAATTATCACTAAGGATCACGGGAAACTTATATTTTATGATCAATTGTATCTGAGAACTTTTGGTAAATTCAGATTCTTCATTGAAAATCATAGTACGAAAATGCTCTCAGAATTGCTCTATCTCTTCTAATAAGCGAGATTGCTTATAAGTTTTTTATTATACTTGTTTCAATTATTTTTGATTTTGGAAGTGAATGATGTGACTGCTGGTCAAAATCTACACGATTTATATTGCTTCTAAACCAAGGCTTTTTCTCGAAAAATTCCAATCACAAAATCTTTGGATTTAACTAAAGCAACAGAAAGTTGCAATATAAACATTAAAGTTGCAATTTTAGCTTGCGTGACCAAAAACATGATTAAACAACATTAAGTTGCAATATCAACATCAGTTGCAATATCAACTTAAGTGACAGAAACAAATTCAACGTAGGTGAAAAACGAAAATTTTTACACGAAAAACAGAACCTATCGAACTGTAATTTCGTGTATAAAATACATAAAATTTCTTCAATTTTTTAAACCAAACATTTTAAATCTATCAAGTATATTCGAATTTTGGCCGATTTTTTCAAAATTATTTCTCTATAAAATTGATCGGAGGGTTAGCGGTGACCTTGAGCAAAAATGAAAACTTGTAAGGCGAAAAAAAGGACCAAAAGGGCCGATTTTGGAAATATTGTAAATAACATTTAAAATATCTGCTTAAAAATGTGGTGAAATCCGTCATTATTTCCTTATTTCTCGAAATGTTAAAAAAGCCCTTAATTTAATATTTTTATACACGGCATATGTAATCAAGACAAAAAAATATTAGAAAATCAAAGTGTTTTAAAACCTCAAAAATTACTGTTTTGTTGATTTTGAAACTCAAAAATTCGATCTCACTTCAAGTTGCAAAAAATTCACTTGGACCATAATTAGGGGTTAGGGTTAGGGTTTAGGGTTAGGGTTAGGGGTTAGGGTTAGGGTTAGGGTTAGGGGTTAGGGTTAGGGTTAGTCAGGGTTAGGGTTAGGGTTAGGGTCCTGGTTCTAAAATCTTCGTAACGTGATAACAGACGTATGTAACCTAATACCGGTATTTGGTAACGTAAATCCGAATATTTGTAACTTATTTTTTTTTACATTTGTAACCTATTTTTTTGTGTAACTTAATTCCAATATTTGTTACTTAATTCGAATATTTGTTACTTATTCCCATATATTTGTTACTAAATTTTTTATAAATGTCACTTAAACTATACATATGTAACTTAAGTTTTTATATATGTAACATATGAGACAAAGAAGGGTCAACTTCTAGGATTATTTCGAGTGCGCCTTTCGACTGAAGAAAGAGCTTAATCTACTGATGATCATATCAAAAAATGAAAGCTCTACGCTGCCTAGATATTTATTTATGTAACTTTGAAGGTTGATTAAGTTGCAAATATCAGGCTTGGGGTTAAGCAAGAGTTAGGTCAATTTATTAGTTTTCTTACTATTTCAAAGCGGTATTTATATGCACATTTTGTTGTAAATACGAATCAACTATAAAGACAGAAATTACGATGAATTTACATATCAAGGGTTAAGAAAACAAATTACGTTACATAAATTATATTCATCTGTCATCTTTGAACATTATGTAATTCTGATTAATAGAATTTAAAGCTATTCATTAAAACAGTAATTATTTAAAATTTCATTAAGATAGCTGCAAGAAAAATACCTAACCCTAGGTGAAAACGAAATTGAAGCAATTAATTACGTTACAAAAAATAACAGGATATGGTTAGATAGAAATGGACCTTCAGGAATACTGTTAGAATGCAAATCTTGTATAATATTACAGATGATGCATTACTAGCATTACCTGTAATCTATAACCTTCGACGACGTCATCAATGATGTGTTATTTGATTTCTAAAACTATGTTTCGAAAATTATTTAAGTAACAAAAATCAGAATGTCGTGATTAGAGTCTTATACCCGTTTTTAATGCACACTAAACGGCATTGTTGTGTGAGAAATATTCATCTATTCATTTCTTGATAGGATACCAAACAGACAACGCAACAGACGTCACATTTCTTTGCTATTTCAAAAATATCAATTTTACCATTAAGTTACAGAAATTCATTTTCAGTGGTTACCATAGATTTTTTAATTGTTGTGACTAATTTACTTATAATGACCACGGTTTGTAGTATATTGTACATAAATACTTATGGAATTATTTTGGTAACGCTGACTTTAACAGAACTGTTTGTAGGAAACATTTGAGGCATACCCGGTATACGCAGGCTTGGTTTAGAATATCCATTATTGATCTACACATGTTAAAGAGTCTAGTATGTCCAAATAATCATTTTGGAAACAATATATAAACATAAGCAACTTATAACATTGCTAAGGGAAATGAGAGTGTTTTTTTGAATTTCTAGATTTGTAACTTAATTCGTGGTTAGAAAAATAATTTAGTTACAAAAATTCAATTTTCGTGGTTAGTTCCAATTAATCAAAACATATACGTTATATAGCCACAATTAATAAGTTTATATACTTTTTTCAATCATTAATGGGATAGTGCTATTTAGGTCATATAGAACCAATAGTATAATTACCCAGACAGAGTAGATTGACTCTATTCAAGTGATAATTTTATTTTTTGTACATATTTGAGTCACTTATTCAAAGTTGGAGTTTCAAACATAGTAAAACACGATAATATACATTCCCTTACTGATTAATTTCAAGGTCTTAAAGAATTTTACCCGCCAACAACGTTCAATAAATGACAATCAATCTTTTAGCAAATATAATTGTAAAATATGAATGATTTATGTTGTTGTGATAATTTTCTTATTTATATTCAGTAAGTTCTCATTGTTTATATTCTGTGGCAGGTCCTACTCAGCCAATATTTCAGACTTCTCGTGTACATTCGTTTAAAATCAATAATAACCATTAAACGACAATTAATACAGCAAGGGTAAGAGTTTAGGTATAGTAAGTAATTAAGTTACAAATATCTGAAATGTAACTATTGAGTTCCGCATTTAGGTGCTTTCTTCCATAATATTACATTAATAGCATTGTATTTAAGGAGTTTCAGTTCTTAGCAAGTATAAATTACAAAATATTAGCCAATGTAAGACAATTAACAGGGTAAGGGTTAGGCTTTTCATGTAGGGTTAGTAATTAAGTTACAAATATCTGAAATGTTACTATTGAGTTCCGCATTTAGGTGCTTTCTTCCATAATATTACATTAATAGCTTTGTATTTAAGGAGTTTCATTTCTTAGCAAGTATAAACTAAAAAATATTAGCCAATTTAAGACAATTAACAGGGTAAGGGTTAGGCTTTTCATGTAGGGTTAGTAATTAAGTTACAAATATCTTAAATGAAAGGGTTAGTTCAAATTTCTGGCACTTTCTTACATAGTATTGCAACAGTTTTTTGTATTGTAACTGTTTGCGATCTCAAGAAGTGTAAATTGTAAAATATTTACCCATTAAACACCAAAAACAAAATTTGAAATTTCCTAAGGTACCCCCCTTTCGGATTTTTTGAGCTAAAATTATGTTTCGTCTCAATCAATAAAGGAAGGTAAATTAAAGTAAAGTAAGAAAAACAGTATATATCTAAAAGTTAAAATCATTAAAAAACGGGATATATAACTGTTTTTAAAGCACCTATAGAGGACTGAATAAGTTACAAAAATTATCAACTTGTGATTAATTATATGATTCATCGTTGTCGTAATTTGAAAGAAACTGTTTTCATATTTCTGAAATACTAATCAGAAATGAATTAAGTATGACTCAGTGCACTTGATTAATATGATCATTAATGAGAAACTTTGTTACCCCAAGCCTCCAATTTTTGTAACATAATCGACTACAAATCGTTACAAATATAAGTTGCATGTGGTTAAACTTTATAATCTAAATATCAATCTCTAATCTTTATTTTTCTATTGATTTATATGTCTATGTTATTTTTACAACAGGAAAACACATTCATTCATATCGTTATTTCATTCTTACAGTCGCAAAAAACTTAGTCATAATATAGTAATTTGTGTAACGTATTTTTGTTGCATGTTCAATTTGTGTCAGCTGCGGTCTAACCACGGAAATCAAATATTTGTAACATAATCCAAGGAGAACATCTATAAATGTTTAATGGCGTTAATGAACCGTTTTGTAGTGTTATTCCCTATCATGAAAAGATCTAAAAGACCTCTTTAGTATCGAGATTTGGGTAGTGGGTTCGACTCCCTCCCAGGGCTGAAAATATCTCTTTGTTTGAAGGAATTTGCCCTGTGCCTTCCTCGGATTTCGATACATATTCACTTGAATTCTTTTTTCTAGTAGGTCTTCGTATTCCATGACTAATGTTTTGTTGCAGTGTATTGTTGGAGGCTGCTTTCAAGTACAAGTATTTCAGCTACAACACTAATGTTTATTTAATCCTGTGATATAACTTTCATTTCTATTCTTGTTGATATTTTTGTGTTTTTAGTTTTAAATATTCCATGTCTGTTTTGGGGATAAAAACAACACAACACATTAAATAATTGCTAATCTGATTTAATGTAATTCTACGATATTACGAAGATTGGTTACCTGACCAATTCAAAAACATTGAATAATTTGAAATTCACATGGAAACAATGGCTCTAGAATGTTACATTTTGATTGATTCATTCCAGTTTCATCAACTCAAATTGCTTGTCCTTTTCGACATTTCTCTTTATCTTTTTCTTTTCCGCTCTCACCCTGTCTACGAATTATGTAATTGCGGCATCGCCATATATATTTTTGTATTTACTAATGATTTCTCTTCCCTCTGCCGTTTTTGTGAGGGTATCTAAAACTGAAACTTGAGTCGTTGGGTATTCCACTGAATTTATTAGCCCGTCACACAATTGTACAATTTTTTGCGAATCTAATTTACTGAAGGCTCTGCTTGAACTTTCAGGAATCAAATCAGGTGTCGATTGCATTGATATGTCCAAACTGGTTGAGGCAGCACTGGTTGAGTCAGCACTGGTTGAGGCAGCATCAGCACTATGTGCACTGGAGATTGACCCTTGTGATTGTTGCACTGAGCCAACACTGGCTGAGGCAGTATCAGCAGGGACTTCATTTGAGACTGAGACTGAGACTTGTTCTTGACGAAGTGGCAGTGATGGATCACCAACTGTGGTCTCTTGTCTACCTGGCTTGGCTACATTTACCATTACTTTACTGATAACCTCACACACATGTATTGCATTATCCATGCGATTCTGTAGGAAGTAATATTTGTCGGCTGTCGACGACTTGTGTGTCATGTGCATAGCTAAGCTGTCTCTTAACCCCGGGTTGGCACTACGCACAGCAGTGGTAGTGGCCTTTCGAATTCTTGTCACTGATATAGCTTTCTGCTTGTCTAGTGTTACTTCGCACCAAATAGCCTGTATTCCATGATTGAGTGCGGTTGTGTTGATAGGAATTGGGGTTGGATTTTTAACGTTGTAAGACAAAAATACTGGTGTGTTTTCATTATTCATTGCTTCGTCAAAATTTGGGACGTAAGGTCTGATTCGGTTGACATATATTTGCAATTGCTTGAAGATCTCTGAGTTCAAGAACAGAGTAACTGGACCTTGCTTAGCGGTTTTGTGGTTCACAATATGGACTATTACTCCACCATCTACTGGTCGGTGATGATTAAGCGCCCGTAGAGTAAAATTTACAATAGCACCCGCTCGTTGAGCGTTATGGATGAGAATCATCAGCATTAAGTAATTGCGTACCTGACGGTGTTGCTTACCAGTAAGTTCATCACCTTCCATTGCCTTTTCAAAATACGATTTTACTCTGTAGACAAAATCTGAATTGACAAACGTTTTAATATCATCTGGTTTTAGCACTGTCTCTGAAATTAGAATTATACAGTGGAGTGGTTAGAAACACAGCATCTTAAAATAATTCAGAATTTCAAACGTGTTTAGCAATAATTAATTTTGAATAACCTTATTCATTTTAAAACAATATGTAGACCCTAAATCAATGTTAGATGATAATGATTATTGTAACGTAATTCAAATTAGTTTTAATCAATTATTAATTGCATATTATACCAGTTTTAATTTTACAACACTAGACGGCCGTTTCGGAATACAATTTCTCATCAGTAGTGCTTGGACCAAACTTACGAAACCAAATTTGTTTAAAAATGTTTAAAAGATTACTATCATTAATTCTCGTGGCGGATGTGGCTAGCGGGTGCGTACACTTCTGGGACAACCCGCATCACTGTTCTCCTCGATGATTTTAACAAAGTGTTTACTTTTGGATTGTGAGATGGATAATGGTGTGGTATGTTTGTGTTTATTTAATCATAATTATTTTGGATGGTTAGTACTTCAACCAAATCACTGAACAACAGTTTTCAATGTGTACGGTGTCCATCCAGAGTCGAGGGTTTTATAGGAAACTGATTGTAAAATAAGTGGGATGGTAAGGGGTCCTTCAAAAGTACATACACCATACCACTGATACAATATTTCCATTGTGTCAGTGCCCGTCCAAAGTCGGTAATTTTATAATCAGTGGTCCCATATGTGTTATCATGTCTTGTTCTTTTTCTTGTTTCTCATTTAATAATATTCTTTTATTTTACTTACCAGATTCGTAAACTCTTAATTCAGTATTTCTGATTTGGGTTTCGAGGTTGAGCGTAGACATCCATCTTGATGTTTGAAATAGGAGTTTTCCCACGTCCCTATGGCATCCTTTGTCATTATATCTTACATAAGTGTAATATTCTCTCAAAGAGCATATGTAGGATTTTTTGGTTCCCGGCTGTTTATTAAATCCTTTCAGCCACGTATCACGTATTAAATCCCCTTCGAATATACTATTGCTGAACATGTTTGGATCAATGGCTGACCATATGCAAAACAACTGCTTGCAGATTGTATCAGCCCTGTTGGCATCTTTGCCTCTTTCAGCACTTGTTAAATAATTATGGAATTGCTTGATATCTGGATCTGTAGCAAAATAAAAGATTTAGAAACTGTTAGAAAAGTTAAATCAAATGTTTATCAAATAAGGCCTTTAGAATCCATGTTGCCGGTTGTTGACGAAGGTTTTACTTTGTAATATTGGAATGTGAGATGGATTATGGATTGGTTTGTTTGTATTTAATTTACAAGAGTATAAACAGCAATTAAGTGAGAAATATCAAAAATGAAATTTTAATGCATATTTGGACGCTGTCTTGATTACTATTCTATGGCCGTCATCACAATATTGACGATAAATATTATGTCGCTGTTTCCAAGATTGTCTTGAATGTATTTTACATCCCAAAGTTTCATGAACCAAGGAACACACGGTTTCATTTCCCTGGTGGAAGTTCACGTGTTTTGCCATGTTTGCCAGTAGTTGGCAAAGCTGTGCTTTGCTTGGAATATGATTTGCATAATAAGTCGGTGTCTTTTTTCAATTACAATCGTTGGAATGTTAGAATATTTATGGCTTACATAAAAATCAAAAACAAAATTATACTTACGTTCGTGGTAGGACTTATATTTGCCTTGAGACAAGGCCATTTCTTGTGGAACCTCAACAGACATCGATATTTCTTGTGGAACCTCGATATTGCTGCTTATTCCGAGACCAAAAGGAATACTTGGTGCAGATATTTCCTTTGGAACCTCCGTATTGCAGCTTATTCCGAGACCAAAAGGAATACTAGGTGCAGATATTTCCTGTGGAACCTCCGTATTGCTGCTTATTCCGAGACCAAAAGGAATACTTGGTGCTGATTTTTCCATTAGTTTCTTTTTATGGATGGATGGAGCGTTAATTATTCGAGGCATCGGCAAATCCATCTCATCTTCAGAGGTATTTACAACATCCAATTTCAAAATTTCCTTCCTCTGGAAATACCCGATGCCATGTTGATTCGCTAGGTGTTGTCCAAGATTTTGGACCATGGAAGGGCAATGTTGAATTGGGCATTCCCTTAACGGCTGTTTTGGTGTTGTATCCGTTAATTCGTACCTGTGTTGTTTTGTGTACGCTTTCGACGTTTCCATGTCAAAATCATGAGCTTGTCGCAAATGCCGTGGCAAATGGATAACCGTAAGAGGACAATTAGGACACTGATATCTGTTCCTTTTACATGAGTCAGGCAGACATTTCCTTTGCACTGTTCTGGGTCTATGCTTTCTTTTTGCAAAATGCTTTTTCAAATTGAGTTTGAGATCAAAACTCTTCTCTGAAACAAAAAATGAAATGTGTGTTATGTTCTTATATGCTTTGTACGTTTTGATGATATTCATGGATTGTGTAGTGTTCTATTTGTAATTGTTGCTTCAAACCACACCACTAAATACATTGTATAGGGTTATTATTATTTTTATGGGCAATATTTATTGATGTGTATTATTGTTTGTTCACTATCTGGTATAATAAGGTTTATTTTAATTTTTTGAATGTGAGTTTTATAAAGCCACTTATTGAAAAATAAGTGGGATGGATAGGACTCTAAAAAAAGAAATTAAACCACATCACTGGACACCATTTTGTTAGTTAAGTTCGGTTACAATTTGTCAATTTTCTTAATAAATGACGCCTACCTTGATTATCGCTCTTTGCTTTGCGTTTTATTTGTTTTTTCTTTTTTGGTATAGGCTTATCAGAAGATTCCTGCTCTGATTTTTTATCTGAATTATCATAAGAATCCGATTGATCTGGAAAAGATAATTTGTATAAATTAACCTTGTTTAAATAAATAATTTTCTTTTATAAGTCAATTATCCTTAATTTGTTAAGATATTGAAGTTAATTTCTGTTGTTTTTAATTAAAACATATATTACAGAAAATATTTAATACATTAAATTTACAGAAAATATATGAAATAATAATAAAACATTTATTTCACATTAATCGTAACTAATCATATTTGAATTTAATTTGAAAAAAATATATAAATTAAGAAAATAACAATGATTAGCTATTTATCTCTTAATTATATCAACCCTACATTGATTATCGCATTTCGATTTGCGATTTTCGACATCACTGGACACCATTTTGTTAGTTAAGTTTGGTGCCCGTCAGCAGTCGAGAGTTTTACACTTCGTGGTCTTGGTATATTTGTAATGTGTTGTATTTGTGGTCTTAGTTCTGTTATTGCTTTGGTCATGTACAGTTTTTTTCAGTTACAATTTGTCAATTTTCTAAATTAATAAGGCCTACCTTGATTGTCGCTCTTTGCTTTGCGTTTTATTTGTTTTTTCTTTTTTGGTATAGGCTTATCTGAAGATTCCTGCTCTGGTGTATTATCTGAATTATCATAAGAATCCGATTGATCTGGAAAAGATAATATGCATATAATGATATTGATAATTGAATAAATTAACAGAGTTAAAATAATTAATTTCCTTGTATAAGTCAATAATTCTTAACTTGTAAAGATTTTGAAATTTCTGCTGTTTTTGTATAAAAACATATAGAAAATATTCAGTACATTAAATTGACAGGAAATGTGTGAAATATTTAAAAATTTCACTGTTTACATAATGATAGAACTTACCAGTTGTATTAAAAGGTCTATTCATCTTCGTTTGTACTACTGAAATGAATTATAAACATGGTGATTAGGTATTGTTCACCACAATTTAATTTTTGTAACGTAATCCCAAAACAAATATTTGTAACGTAATTCCGTGGTTACAATTAAATGACTACTTTCAATATATTTTAATCAAATTTTTTTCACATTAATCGTAACTAATCATATTTGAATGAAATTTCAAAAAAAAAAAATAAAAATTAAGAAAATAACAATGATTAGCTATTTATCTCTTAATTATATCAACCCTACCTTGATTATGGCATTTCGATTTGCGTTTTCTTTGTTTTTTTCTTCGAATAGACTCATCATCTGAAGGATCCTCCTCTGGTGTATAATCTGGATCATCATTAGAATCCGATTCATCTGGAAAAGATAATATGTATATAATAATAAGGATATCTGAATAAATGAACTTAGTTTAAATAATTAATTGTCTTTTATAAGTCAATTATCCTTAAATTGTTAAGATTTTGAAAATAATTTCTGTTGTTTTGAATTAAAACATATATTACAGAAAATATTTAATACATTAAATTTACATAAAATATATGATATAATAATATTTCAATGTTATATATAATGCTTAAGCTTACCAGTTGTATTTATAGGTCTAACCATCTTCGCTTGTACTACTGAAATAAATGGTAAACTTTGTGATTAGGTATTATTCACCGCAAAATTGAATTTTCGTAACGTAATCCCAAACAAGTATTTGTAACGTAATTCCGTGGTTACAATTAAATGACGACTTTCAACATATTTTAAAAGAAATTTCACATAAATCGATTCAAATCATAGTTTGAATTAAAATGAAAAAAAAAAACATAAGAAAATAACAATGAATAGCATATTTCTTACCTTGTTTACTTGATTTTCTTTTGAATTATTCCCCGACTTTGAGCTAAAATGAAATTAAAATAAATTTCACTATAAATGCAAGATTATAGTATTTTGAGTAATAATTCAAATACATGTTTGTAATTTAATTCCATGATTAGAAAATTCAAATGGTTTAGTGGCAAAAATACGACAACAAATTCAGAATATTGAAAATTTACATAGATGTTTTACTAACAAGCTTACCGGTTAAAATAATAATCTGTTACATACGTTTCTGCTTGAATACGTCCAAATTATTGCAATAATACGCGACAGGAAATTTAAAAATTAACAATTAAGAAATATATAAACGAAGCAGTTGAAAATCAGAGTATATGTAAGCACAAATAAGTCTGTCTGAGTCGTTACGTCATGGCTATGATATGATCTAAATGGTATCATAATAATAGCCAAAAGCCCAAGTTGCTCTAACTGCCTTATAGCGTGAAATGAAACTGATGGCCCAGTTGTGATTAAAAAACGGCCCCCTAAATTCCATACGTAGTGAAGCAATCCGTTTTGAGAGAGAAATTGTGAGACATGTACAGTGTCTGCCCAAGAAAACGTGAATATGGCTAAAACTGGCATCTTACATTCGAAACAAGAATGCGTATTATTGCAATATAGTTTTTGTATTTAAGGTGTCTGTTCCCAGGAAGTATTCACAACACTAACCAATTAAAGACAAGGTAAGGATAAGGGTATAATGTAATTAGTAATTAAGTTACAAATATCTGAAATGTAACTATTGAGTTCCGCATTTAGGTGCTTTCTTCCATAATGTTACATTAATAGCTTTGTATTTAAGGAGTTTCATTTCTTAGCAAGTATAAATTACAAAATATTAGCCAATTTAAGACAATTAACAGGGTAAGGGTTAGGCTTTTCATGTAGGGTTAGTAATTAAGTTACAAATATCTTAAATGAGAGGATTAGTTCAACTTTTGGCACTTTCTTACATAATATTGCAACAGTTTTTTGTATTTTAACTGTTTGCGATCTCAAGAAGTGTAACTTGTAAAATATTTACCCATTAAACACCAAAAACAAAATTTGAAATTTCCTAAGGTACCCCCCTTTTGGATTTTTTTAGCTAAAATTATGTTTCGTCTCAATCAATAAAGGAAGGTAAATTTAAGTAAAGTAAGAAAAACAATATATGACTAAAAGTTAAAATAATTAAAAAACGAGATATATAACTGTTTTTAAAGCATCTATAGAGGACTGAATAAGTTACAAAAATTATCAACTTGTGATTAATTATATGATTCATCGTTGTCGTAATTTGAAAGAAACTGTTTTCATATTTCTAAAATACTAATCATGAATGAATTAAGTATGACTCAGTGCACTTGATTAATATGATCATTAATGAGAAACTTTGTTACCCCAAGCCTCCAATTTTTGTAACATAATCGACTACAAATCGTTACAAATATAAGTTGCATGTGGTTAAACTTTATAATCTAAATATCAATATCTAATCTTTATTTTTCTATTGATTTATATGTCTATGTTATTTTTACAACAGGAAAACACATTCATTCATATCGTTATTTCATTCTTACAGTCGCAAAAAACTTAGTCATAATATAGTAATTTGTGTAACGTATTTTTGTTGCATGTTCAATTTGTGTCAGCTGCGGTCTAACCACGGAAATCAAATATTTGTAACATAATCCAAGGAGAACATCAATAAATGTTTAATGGCGTTAATAAACCGTTTTGTAGTGTTATTCCCTATCATGAAAAGATCTAAAAGACCTCTTTAGTATCGAGATTTGGGTAGTGGGTTCGACTCCCACCCAGGGCTGAAAATATCTCTTGGTTTGAAGGAATTTGCCCTGTGCCTTCCTCGGATTTCGATACATATTCACTTGAATTCTTTTTTCTAGTAGGTCTTCGTATTCCATGACTTATGTTTTGTTGCAGTGTATTGTTGGAGGCTGTTTTCATGTACAATTATTTCAGCTACAACACTAATTTTTATTTAATCCTGTGATATAACTTTCATTTCTATTCTTGTTGATATTTTTGTGATTTTAGTTTTACTTTTTTGCATACTAAATATTCACGTCTGTTTTGGGGATAAAAACAACACAACACATTAAATAATTGCTAGTCTGATTTAATGTAATTCTACAATAGTATCAATTTTAATTAACATAAGTTTAACAAATTATTACGGTCGTGGCAATAGAATTACCAAAATAGTCAAAATGAATTTATTTTGTATCGAACAATTTCAAAAGCATCATTGAATACAAGTCAACACGGAATAATGATAGTCCAGAATCTGTAAGAGGTTAATTCTTGACAAAACATTTAGTGGTTACTTGACCAATCCAAATGGCATATAATTTGAAAAAAAAATAAAGAAATTAATAATGATTAGCTATTTATCTCTTAATTATATCAACCCTGCCTTGATTATAGCATTTCGATTTGCGTTTTTTTTTGTTTTTTTTTTCTTTGAATAGATTTATCATCTGAAGATTCCTCCTCTGGTTTATAATCTGGATCAGTTTTTGAATCCGATTCATCTGGAAAAGATAATATGTATATAAAAATAAGGATATCTGAATAAATGAACTTAGTTTAAATAATCAATTGTCTTAATTAAGAAAATAACAATGAATAGCAATTAATCCATTAAAGCGCAAAGAAAATATGCAACTGCCTTAGAAGGAACATGTATTCCTTACCTTGTTTGCTTGATTTTCTTTTGAATTATTCCCTGATTTTGAGCTAAAATAAAATTAAAATAAATATCATTATAAATGCAAGATTATAGTATTTTGAGTAATAATTCAAATCCATGTTTGTAATTTAATTCCATGAGTAGAAAATTCAAATGGTTTAGTGGCAAAAATACGACATCAAATTCAGAATATTGAAAATTTACATAGATGTTTTACTAACAAGCTTACCGGTTAAAATAGTAATCTGTTACATACGTTTCTGCTTGAATACGTCCAAATTATTGCAATAATACGCGACAGGAAATTGAAAATTAACAATTTAAGAAATATACAAACGAAGCAGCTGAAAATCAGAGTATATGTAAACACAAATTAGTATGTCTGAATCGTTACGTCATAGCTATAATATGACCTAAACGGTATCATAATAAGAGCAAAAAGCCCAAGCTGCTCTAACTGCCTTATAGTGTGAAATGAAACTGATGTCCCAGTTGTGATTAAAAAACGGCCCCCTAAATTCCATAAGTAGTGAATCAATCCGTTTTGAGAGAGAAATTGTGAGACATGTACAGTGTCTGCCCAAGAAAACGTGAATATGGCTAAAAATGGCATCTTACATTCGAAACAAGAATGCGTATTATTGCAATAAAGTTTTTGTATTGAAAGTGTGTCTGTTTCCAGGAACTATTCACAACACTGACTAATTAAAGACAAGGTAAGGATAAGGGTATAATGTAATTAGTAATTAAGTTACAAATATCTGAAATGTAACTATTGAGTTCCGCATTTAGGTGCTTCTTCCATAATATTACAGTTATAGCTTTGTATTTAAGGAGTTTCAGTTCTTAGCAAGTATGAATTACAAAATATTACCCAATTAAAGACAATTAACAGGGTAAGGGTTAGGCTTTTCATGTAGGGTTAGTAATTAAGTTACAAATATCTTAAATGAAAGGGTAAGTTCAAATTTGTGGCACTTTCTTACATAGTATTGCAACAGTTTTTTGTATATTAACTGTTTGCGATCTCAAGAAGTGTAAATTGTAAAATATTTACCCATTAAACACCAAAAACAAAATTTGAAATTTCCTAAGGTACCCCCCTTTCGGATTTTTTGAGCTAAAATCATGTTTCGTCTAAATGTACTTTTGCAACCGATAAGTGTTGATAAATGAAGTCAGGAATTCAGAATATTAACAAGTATTTTTGAAACCATTTAGAAATTTTATAATGTTTTAATCACGAAATTTGAACATTTGTAACGTAATTTTGCGGGTTACGTTACAGATATTCATATTATGTGGTTAATCATTTTCAAGCATATTAATTAAACATATAACGATGTATTTTATGCAATGTCAAGAATAACATGTGATTGTCATAGTACCCCTTTCGATTCAATACTACAGCAGACAATAACACTCAATAAAGAGTAATAGGAAAATGGTAATGTAAAACATCAACTTCCAACTTGATATATGCCGCTTAAAACGCTGATATCCAACAACCTCACATTAACCTATAGGCTGTGTTAAGCAGGAGGTAATTTACCAACGAGAAGGTTAAAAATTGATGCCAATTTATTTTTGTAACTTAATCATTTTTGTAACCACAAATTAAGTTACAAAGATTGATTCGTTGTGATTAGCAGTTATAAAGGTTCTAGAAAAGTAAATTAAGGAAAATAAATTGTCGATCCGTCTTTAAATACCAAGCTTTTACTTCTGTAATTTCATTAAGTTAGTGGCATGTCTATAGATACTTTTTCTTTGACATGGACCCATAAAAACTCTTTGTTTAAATGATGATATCTCGATGAATCACATCACCAAAACTAGGTCATATCGAGCTAAAACTCATATATGAAGATTATTACAATACATATATGTTTTTTGGTCCTAAACCTTGCTAAATGTGTAAAACTTTAAACAGATATTTCTTCTGTTATGTCACTCTAAGCCAAATATGGATTTGCATGCTGCACATATTTGTTAACCACTTCAAATTAATAACAAAATGTCCATTCTATCTTAAAATTTAAAAAAGTTATGACGTGTCAAATTTTCCTTGAAATTCCATGCAAATAATTTGAAGTTAGGGTGCCTAGGGTTATATCGTTTAATTAAAGATACAACATTGAAACTTTGCAGAAACAATGTGCTTTAATTGACATTATTTTAAATTATTTCATCTCCTTGAATTATTTTCAAATTTTTTAAAAAAACGATTTAAAACTAATTAAAATCAATAAAATTCAGAAATCAGGCTAGGGTTACACTTTAGTGGCTAGGGTTAAGCACTTATAATCGACATTTTACTTAATACTTTATACTAAAATCTTCACAAATGACAGCAAAAACAGGAATACTAACAATATTGAAGCTAAGTCCACAACATGATTGACAAACATGGCGGAACCTGATTGTACCCCCCCAAAATTTTAGATTTGTAACGTAAATATCAACACATTTTTTTAGTAATTACTAGCCAAAAAAGGGTTTTGGGGGTTAAGACTATACCTCATTCCGAAAGAACTTCTTGCAGGCTATTGGAAACACTTTAAATTTCTCAGAAATCACAAATAGTTAAAAAGTTAGCGATCTTTGAAATCCTTGATATTTGGAACTTAATCGATATATTTGTAACTTAAGCAATTTCATCGACGATAATTGCGGGAAATCCGGTTTCTCAGCCAAATCAAAAGATATCAAGTTATTGTTTTGCATGCTTCTTGGTAAGACTCATGGGCAACTTTTGTGTAAATTTGGTGGGATTCTACCGAGAGAAACCAAAGATACAAGTAAAAGAAATACCTTCATCAAATTGGTGACACTCAAAATTAGTTCGGACTTTTTGGGGGATAAACCCCACCAGAGGGTAGGTGCCTAGAACCTCAAATTACAAAAGTAGGGGGTTACAGGGTTTTAGGACATGGTCTATTGGGGATAAAAAATCCCTCTACGAAACCGTAAGGACATGTTCTAACCCCCTAAAGGGGGCCGAGATAAATTTAAGTTACAGATCTTAACCACCGTACCTTAAAGTCAAATCCTCATTACTTTATTAACGGAGTATAAAGACGAAAATAACATCAAAATATAGGGTTAGGGTTAGGGTTAGGGGTTAGGGTTAGGGTTAGGGTTAGGGTTGGGTTAGGGTTAGGGTTAGGGTTTAGGGTTAGGGTTAGGGTTAGGGTTAGGGTTAGGGTTAGGGTTAGGGTTAGGGTTAGGGGTTAGGGTTAGGGTTAGGGTTAGGGTTAGGGTTAGGGTTAGGGTTAGGGTTAGGGTTAGGGTTAGGGTTAGGGTTAGGTTAGGGTTAGGGTTAGGGTTAGGGTTAGGGTTAGGGTTAGGGTTAGGGGTTAGGGTTAGGGTTAGGGTTAGGGTTAGGGTTAGGGTTAGGGTTTAGGGTTAGGGTTAGGGTTAGGGTTAGGGTTTAGGGTTAGGGTTAGGGTTAGGGTTAGGGTTAGGGTTAGGGTTATCGTCGCAGCATCTTCTGTAACTTAATCTGTCATTATTGTAACCGAATTTTTCATTACTGTAACTAAAATGTCATTATTGTAACTTAAAAATTTCATCTAATGTAACTTGGTCATTATTGTAACTTAAATGTCATTATTGTAACTAAAATATCATTTTTGTAACTAAAAAATCATGTTTGTAACTAAAAGATTCATCGAATGTAACTAAAAATTTCATTTAATGTAACTTGTTCATTATTGTAACTTTAAGTGATTTTTTCGATTTTTTTCGTTTTGAACGAAGATATGCCTCAAAACGTGCTAAAAAAAATAGCAGTTTTGATCTTGAAATTATTCTGAACGTACAAGTATTTGCTGAGATAGGACAAATTGAAGATTGTCTAAGTTACAAAAAAGACACTCCGCGGTTACTCTGTATTTCTCATTTATGCTTGTTTTAGAAGAAAATGCTTCTGTGTACTTTATCGATAGGGACAAATGTATTCGTTAAACAGTTTAGAACCTTATTTCTTCAAAAACAAAAATTATATCAATTTTTTTTAGTTTGAGTTCCAACGTTTATATTCAGACTTAACCCTTATTGATATGCAAAAAATAGGACATGGCGTGCATCTATACACATAATAGAGAAAGTGTCGGGCGGTGTTTAATGTTAACCCTAACTTAACCGCGAATTTTCATTGTTTGTAACTAAATCCACCCCGTTTTTTAGGTCCATTTAAGCATACAAGATGTAGATAATCGATCGGTATCTTTGCCGGTTATAGTAAACAGCTTTACCCTGAATGATTACATCAAGTTTGAAAACTATATGCTTGAAAAGACTATATTAAAATATCTAACCGCGGTACAATCATCTTTGTAACTAAAACAAGGTCGGTTTTTTAGTAAGAAATGTGTCAAATATCGGTTGTATTGGATTCTAAAAGACAGATAAGTATGTAATTTTTTATGCTTTTTCAGAATATGTCACATATCTCAAGATTAGAGTGTTTTTAATTTTTGCTAAAATGAAAAAATAATCAAAATAAAATAAAATAAGAAATAAAATATTTCCATTTTTTAAACCTAGAAATGAGTTTTTAATTTCAGTATGAGACCCCAACAATCGTTTAAAACGACATAAGTTACATAGATAAAACATAAATTTTATGACGAAAAGTTTCTTCTAAAATTATGCTATACATTTGTGATAACTGTCTAATACTAAATGAGTTCTGTCACAATTTTGAAGTGATTTCGAACGTATTTTCAATGTTTTTCCATTACTAGATATCACTGGAAACAAGACGAAAAATTTTAGCTGTATCTCTAACCCAGTGATAGATTCGAATTCTTCACTGAAAATCATAGTACGAAAATGCCATCAGATTTGCTCTATCTCTCCTAATAACGGAGATCGTGTAGAACTTTTTTATTAGTGTAATATGAATCTTTCTTTCAACTTGGTTTGACGAGGTAGATAGTTTATTAATATTTACATCTTTGGTTTTGTTTATAAACACATTTTTAGGTCAGAAAAACTCTAACCGCAGGATTTTCATTTTTGTACGTTGTACAAGTTACAAAAAGGAAGTCTCAAGGGTTAGCATTTTCACAACTGAATATAACGAAATACATATTTTTCTTTTGTTGATATTATATCATCGGGCGTCATATGTTGAGTTGAAATTTTTAACACTTAAATAAATGTTATATTGTCGTTCTAAATTTGTAACCCTGCACGAATCATTTTTGTACAACTTAATTGTGTTATATACAGCTTGTAAATTAACATAAAAATAAGTTACAAACTAACAAGACCGATAAGTATGTAATTTTTTTATGATACATCTTAATATACCAATTATTTGATGATAAGACAAAACTAAAATTTTGATGTTGGAATATATGCACTAATAAAACAAAAATACCAGTCCTTGTCCACTCACCACGAAATTTCCACTCTGCATTTACCCATATATAACCATGGTTACATATGGCCGGACTTGTGACCGTCTGCATATGTGTTGAAGTACAATTACCCACACTTATGACAGGTTGCATTAAAATTTCATTTGAAATCACATATATACAATAATTAAAATCATATTTTTTTTTTGTTTTTTTCTTTTTTCATTTTTTTTTTAAATTTTTATTTTTTTTTTTTTTGGTTGTTTTTTTGTGTGTTTTTAGTTTAAAAATCACATTATTTTACACTATGATTAGTCTATTTACAAGGGCTACAAGTCCTGTCTTGAATTGCCTATCACAGTTGCGCTTGAAACTCACAATTAACAAAAATCACATTATTTTACACCATTCTTATACTATATACAAGGGCTACAAGTCCTGTCTTGAGTTGCCTATCACAGTTGCGCTTGAAACACACAATTAACAAAAATCACATTATTTTACACCATTCTTATACTATATACAAGGGCTACAAGTCCTGTATGGAGTTGCCTTTCACAGTTGCGGTACATACAATCACAAATCATTAAAGAAAATTTCACAATCACATAAACTATGTACAAAGAGTCTTCTTGTTGCATTCCTTGCATTATTAAATTATTTACCTAAGCGCTTCTTGCGCTCTGTCTGAATGCGGTCAGCTGCCTTCTTCGCAAATCCAATTCCATACATCTTTTTATACTTGTCAATAAACGTTCTTCCCCTCTCAGTAGATGATAAAGTATCAACAATTCTCATTTGAGTAATGGGAGGGTTAAAAATCATAAAATCACATGTACGAATCAAAAATTCTGCATCTTCCGGTTCGAAAGCCCTTCTACCGTGATATTTATATGATTCCGACTGCCAAGACTTTGTTGTTTCTTTACTGATGGGCGTTGATGTTAGCTTTGGTTGAAATTTGGAAATGTCAGTATGGTGAGGTAATAATGTCGATTCAGACTTTAGTGCATTTTTGCTTTCGGTTGTTAAGTTCGAAGTTGACTTTGGTGTATTTTTGCTGTCGGGTGTTAAGTTCGAAGTTGACGTTGGTGCATTATTGCTGTCGGGTGTAAAGTTCGAAGGCGGAGTATGTTCAATCGCTTTTCCGATCGGTATTGCTGTATATATGATGCTTGAGCTCTCTGCTTCTTTTGAAATCACTGCTTTTTGTGTTTCATCAACCGCTGGCTTTTTAGTGTCCTGGGTCATTATCTTTGTAATTAGCTCCACAGTCTTAAAAGCATTTTTCTTTCTCTCTATCAGGTGATAAAACTTATCGGCGGTAGTAGGCCTATGAGTCATTTGAAGGGCAAGAGCATCTTTTTGATCTGGTGCAATTTCACGCACATGTGTAACAATAGACTTTCGGAGCTTCGTTGCTGTAATATTGCTTTCTTGCTTGAGCATAACCCATATGCTCTGAAGAGATTTATTAATCAGGGACTGAACCATAGGTTTTGGTTTTTCAGTTTTTGATACAGTAAGGAACACACATGTGTTGTCTTGTTGAAGTTCTGTATTTGAAATTAGAGGCAACTGTGGCCGAACTTTCTTTGTAAATATTTGCAAACAGCGCCAATGTTCTTTATTTAAAACTATGCTTACTGGACCTGCTTTAGCAGTCTTGTGCTGCGTCACATAAATATGCGCTTCTCCTGCACTATTTACGGTAGCATGTCTGATTGAGCCCATGGTCATGTTCATGACCGCCCCAGTCCGTTGGCCGTTAGTCAATAAGATGATCATTATTAGAAAATTTCGCATATTGCAGTACTGGGCTTGCGTTACTGGTTCACCGGTATTTGCGTTATCAAACAGTTTATAAATATACCGACACATGTCACTCTGCAGGACAGCAGTTATATCAGCTGGTGTTACCAAAGTATCTGAAAAAGAAAACAAAAATCGAATAATAACGTATGGTTTTTTATATCAATGTGTATGCAGAGATGTCCGTATGCATACATGTATGTAAGTGTGATTATGTGCATGTGCGTATGTCTATGGTTGGAGTTCATGTATGTGTGAAGACATAATTTAACTTTAAACATATCAGTCGGCGATATATGTATGCATGTATGTATGTATGTGTGTGTTTGTGTGTGTTTGTGTATACAATTATGTATTTATGTGTACTTACCAGTTTCCTGAACTTGACGATCTGTCCGTCGTAGAGATTCTTCTTTTGACAAAGTATTTAACCATAAACTTGTTTGTATCATTAATTTTGGAATCTTTGTTGACCCCTCAAGATCATTGAATCTTATATAGTTGTAAAAAGTTCTAAGAGAAACAACGTAACTTTTTCTGGTCCCGGGTGCTAAATCTTTACGGATGTCAATAAACCCCTGTCGTATAGTTTTCCCGTCTGTTATGGTTTCAACTTTTAATGAATTGTCAATAGATTTCCAAATAGTAAACACTTGACGTGTATGCTGCTCTGCTGACTTCTCTGTTTTACCCGCTTCCGTAGATGCTAGCCATTCATAAAAGCCATGTAATAGTGGATCTAAAATACAATAAAACAATGACAGGAGAAAGATTTACGTATTGTATGCCATTTTAAGCTGTGAATAATCAAACCCCACAATCTTCATTTATGTAACTTATTCAGAATCACGTTACATATATGATAATATCGCGGTTAGCTGCTTTAATGAAAACGAACACATTTATTATGTGATTTATTTATCGTAGAAAAGATACAGAACATTCATCTTAAAATTGATAGAAATATATTTTTAACTTAAGTGTAAATACCCAATGGTAGCTTAACAGTAGAACCGTCATATTTGTAACTTAATTTTATATTACAATAATGATTTTTATACGGTTAGAAAATGGTTCATACATCTAATGTGCATTTCTTGAGAAAATCATTTTATGTTATATGTAATGTTTTTTTGCATCAAATAAGTTCATGAAGAACCCATATCTACAATACCTAAACAGAATTACGCTTAACCGCAGGTTCTTCATTTTTGTAACTTTAAGAAAATTACGTGACAAAAATGAAGTTTCTGCGGTTATGTAATATAAGTAGTTATATAACACTTTTCATGCAGTGTTATGTTTAAATGTATTTAGAGTATTTTTTCTTATTGGAAAAGATAATCAACAATATAAAATTAAATATTAAGAGTTGTTCAAAACCTAAACGCAGAATAATCAAATTTGTAACTTACTCTTTATGTTACAAAAATGAAACTCTTGCGGTTAGAAAATTTTTAGGTATTCATATTCATTTCTTGATTACAATCATTGAAAAATATTTTTTTGTGTCTTTTCGTATTAAATTAATTTTATTTAAAGCAGATTTTCTTCAGATTTGAATTAACAAACATCTTACCGTAGAAACTTCATTTTTGTAACATCAAGAAATTAAGGTACAAAAATGAAACCTCTGCGGTTAGAATATTTTTCATAATAATAATTTTCATCTCTTGAATAGAATCATTTTTAATTATTCCATTGTGTTTTGTTGCAAGAATTAAATTCATTTAGAATCCATTGTCTTTCGTTTAAGAATAGAAACACAACTAACCGTAGAACTTCATTTATGTAACTATGAAAAAAGGGTTGACATTTACCAACTAATAATCTAATGACTTTAAAGAACAGTTGTATTGACAAACTAAAAAAGAACTGTGTACTTACGGTTTTGCCACTTATCAATGTCATTTGTGATCTTGTCGGTCAATTCAGAAACTGGCAAATCACATATTTTGTCTGCCGAATCAGAAACTGGCAAATCACATATATTTTCTGCCGAATCAGAAACTGGCACATCACATATATTGTGTGTCGAATGAGAGACCGGCACATCAGAGGGAATGTCAACTGGAACCGATGTATCGCTGTCAATGTTAGCGCCTGGATTTTCATCATCCGATGAATCACTGAATTCGGAACGCTTAAATCTACAGGCTTCTTTTGTGTCAGCCATAGAAAGTTTATGTACGTTCCTAAGGTGCTGCTGTAACCATTGAACTGTGGCTGGGCATTTGGCTATTGGACACTTCCAGTATTTTCGTTTACCCTTTTTTGCGATAATCCGCATCATGTTCCTAGTAAGGTACGAATAACTAAGCGAGTTTTCTCTGCTGAAATCATGGGCGTCTCGCAAGTGTCTTGGCAAATGCGTAACCTCTAATGAGCATATTCGACACATTCTCCTTTGGCGTTGTGTAGGATTGGGCCCTTGAGATTTATTACAAGTTCTTTTCCGATGCTCTTTTTTTCTCAACTTCCATTTTTTTAATGGAGGAAGTGCAGAAATTTGGACTTCCACCCTTTTTGACAACTCTGCATTGAAACTTAATTGCTGGTCACATTTTTGTTTTTTAACTATTTTTTCATCTGGCAATGCTGATTGTCTTTTCGTCGGTGTTTTGGTCGGTTTTGGTTTTATTTTCTTTTTTGGTTGTGTTTCGGCGATGGTTGTTTTCGACGAAGCTGATTTTCTTTTTGACTTTTCACCAGTTGCTGATTTAATCACCATTTCTGGCGACTTTGTTGCGATTGTTTTTTCCGATGTTCTTTTCGTTGATGTTTTGCTGGTATTTGGTTTTTTTACCATTTTTTGTGCTGAAGATTGAGGCTTATTTACCATTTCTCGTTCTGAAGATTGAGGGTCATTTTCTGAATCATGAGAATCACTTTCACTATCTTCAGAATCACATGGTTCGTAATCCGGATCAACATCAGTATCATCGGAATTGTCTGTTTCACAATGATACAAAGCCATGTGATCATTCAGACTCTCGTTATCTACGCGCGCTTTACAGATTACGCACTTCATACTTTCTCCTATAAGTAAAGTAATATTGAAAATGTATTAAGGTAACAGATTTACTGGTTAAATGATCAAATATTGTCTAAACGCAAATAATTCATACTTGTAACTTTACATAAAAACAATTTACAAACATAAAGATTTCGGGGTTAGCTTCTATTTGTAATAAAAATCATTCACCATAAATATACAGTTACAGAGTTCATAAAAAATGTAATCATCTAGAATCAATGCAAAATAATTATATTGAAAAATGTTTTTCAACCTAACCGCCCATTTATCATGTCTTGTAACTGAAATTAATGTTACAAAAATGACAATCGTGCGGTTAGATTTCTTTTCATAAAAGACCCTTTATTTAATTAAACAACATAGGATTTACTATTTAAAATTTTCACGATGTGTTAAATTTCATAACGTTTACCTTGTGTATTCCATTTTAAATGAGAAAAATTCTAACCGTGGTGGAGATCATTTTTGTAACTTAATAAGAAAGAAGTTACAAAAATGAAAAATTTGGGGTAAAAATTTCTTGTCGCTTTTAAGCAATTTATCTTACTTAAACCATTCAGAAATAACGCTTCAACTGATACTTTATTCATCAATGTTCATTCAATAATAGAATTATATACTTTTATTTGTTTACCAGTCTAACCCTGAAATCGTCATTTTTGTAACGTATTTTTAAGTTACCAAAATGAAGTAACTGCGGTTACAATTTTTCAATGCTATGTTTGTTGATATCCTTCATAAATCAATTATACTTATAATATCATTATTCGATCTGTTATAGAAATTATTAACTGTGTACTTTTATCTCATTCTTATTAAGAAAATGTCTAACCGCAGGAATATCATTTTAGTAACTTAATTGAAATACGATAAAAAAAAATACAACTTTTGTTGTTAGAATTTGTTTCGCTTTTAAACATTTATTTAACTATAATCATTTAGAAATAACGCTTCAACTGATACTTTATTCATCAATGTTCATTCAATAACAGAATTATCTACTTTAATTTGTTTACCATTCTAACCCTGAAATCGTCATTTTTGTAACCTAATTTTAAGTTACCAAAATGAAATAACTGCGGCTATAATTTTTCAATGCTTTGTATGTTGATATCATGCATAAAAAAATTAATACTGCTATAACCATTATTCGATCTGTTGTAGAAACAATTAATTAAGAACTCTTATCTCATTCTTAGTGAGAAAATGTTTAACCGCAGGAATATCATTTTAGTAACTTAATTAAAATACGATACAAAAATGAATATTTGGGGGTTTGCATTTTTGTCGCTTTTAAGCTATCCATTTTACTATGATCATTAAGAAATAAACGTTTCAACTGATACTTTAATCATCAATGTTCATTCAATAATAGAATTATATACTTTTATTTGTTTACCAGTCTAACCCTGAAATCGTCATTTTTGTAACGTATTTTTAAGTTACCAAAATGAAGTAACTGCGGTTACAATTTTTCAATGCTATGTTTGTTGATATCCTTCATAAATCAATAAATACTTATATTATCACTATTCGATCTGTTATAGAAATTATTAACTGTGTACTTTTATCTCATTCTTATTAAGAAAATGTCTAACCGCAGGAATATCATTTTAGTAACTTAATTGAAATACGATAAAAAAATACAACTTTTGTTGTTAGAATTTTTTTCGCTTTTAAACATTTATTTAACTATAATCATTTAGAAATAACGCTTCAACTGATACTTTATTCATCAATGTTCATTCAATAACAGAATTATCTACTTTAATTTGTTTACCATTCTAACCCTGAAATCGTCATTTTTGTAACCTAATTTTAAGTTACCAAAATGAAATAACTGCGACTATAATTTTTCAATGCTTTGTATGTTGATATCATGCATAAAAAATTAATACTGCTATAACCATTATTCGATCTGTTGTAGAAACAATTAATTAAGAACTCTTATCTCATTCTTAGTGAGAAAATGTTTAACCGCAGGAATATCATTTTAGTAACTTAATTAAAATACGATACAAAAATGAATATTTGGGGGTTTGCATTTTTGTCGCTTTTAAGCTATCCATTTTACTATGATCATTAAGAAATAAACGTTTCAACTGATACTTTATTCATCAATGTTCATTCAATAATAGAATTATATACTTTTATTTGTTTACCAGTCTAACCCTGAAATCGTCATTTTTGTAACGTATTTTTAAGTTACCAAAATGAAGTAACTGCGGTTACAATTTTTCAATGCTATGTTTGTTGATATCCTTCATAAATCAATAAATACTTATATTATCACTATTCGATCTGTTATAGAAATTATTAACTGTGTACTTTTATCTCATTCTTATTAAGAAAATGTCTAACCGCAGGAATATCATTTTAGTAACTTAATTGAAATACGATAAAAAAAATACAACTTTTGTTGTTAGAATTTGTTTCGCTTTTAAACATTTATTTAACTATAATCATTTAGAAATAACGCTTCAACTGATACTTTATTCATCAATGTTCATTCAATAACAGAATTATCTACTTTAATTTGTTTACCATTCTAACCCTGAAATCGTCATTTTTGTAACCTAATTTTAAGTTACCAAAATGAAATAACTGCGGCTATAATTTTTCAATGCTTGGTATGTTGATATCATGCATAAAAAAATTAATACTGCTATAACCATTATTCGATCTGTTGTAGAAACAATTAATTAAGAACTCTTATCTCATTCTTAGTGAGAAAATGTTTAACCGCAGGAATATCATTTTAGTAACTTAATTAAAATACGATACAAAAATGAATATTTGGGGGTTTGCATTTTTGTCGCTTTTAAGCTATCCATTTTACTATAATCATTAAGAAATAAACGTTTCAACTGATACTTTATTCATCAATGTTCATTCAATAATAGAATTATATACTTTTATTTGTTTACCAGTCTAACCCTGAAATCGTCATTTTTGTAACGTATTTTTAAGTTACCAAAATGAAGTAACTGCGGTTACAATTTTTCAATGCTATGTTTGTTGATATCCTTCATAAATCAATAAATACTTATATTATCACTATTCGATCTGTTATAGAAATTATTAACTGTGTACTTTTATCTCATTCTTATTAAGAAAATGTTTAACCGCAGGAATATCATTTTAGTAACTTAATTGAAATACGATAAAAAAAATACAACTTTTGTTGTTAGAATTTGTTTCGCTTTTAAACATTTATTTAACTATAATTTTTTAGAAATAACGCTTCAACTGATACTTTATTCATCAATGTTCATTCAATAACAGAATTATCTACTTTAATTTGTTTACCATTCTAACCCTGAAATCGTCATTTTTGTAACCTAATTTTAAGTTACCAAAATGAAATGACTGCGGTTACAATTTTTCAGTGCTATGTTTGTTGATATCCTGCATAAAACAATTAATACTGATATTACAATTATTCGATCTGTTGTAGAAACAATTAACTGAGTACTTTTATCTCATTGTTAGTGAGAAAATGTCTAACCGCAGGAATATCATTTTTGTAAGTTAATTAATATACGTTACGAAAATTTAAGGCTCCCTTTTTTCAGAAAGGCTCATATTCAATTGAGACATCGGAAAAATATGAATAACACATTGAAATGTTGGTTAAATTGTCCATCACATAGATTTCATTAAAGGCTTATCACTGAGTCATCGGGGTCCGAAAATTTCCAGACTTTTGAATGGTTTTATCAAAACAATTAATTATTAAAATTGAAATCTTTGTTCAAATTTAAGATTACTCTAAGTTATGTAACGTAATTATATGTTTAATACAATGCAAACATATGTGACATTCAGTTTGGGATTTAACGAAAACAGTACTCAGATATTTGATGGGTAATAAGGTGGGCGGGGAAGGGAGGGACATTGAACAAGACAATATTTTCATAAACTTTATTTTGAAAAAATGTATTTATACAATAAAACTTGTTTCCGTACAATAAATTGCAATTCTTCTTATACCTACCAAATAATTCTTCTCTTGCAAAATAATCGCGCTTAAAAACGTAATAACATAAGTTTTTAATATACTTACCAAACAATATTCTGTTAATTTAATAAGCTTATATAAATTTTCTGTAATCTTTTTTATCTTTTAGATATCCACTACGAATGAAGACTGAACACAAGTTATCACCGTTTTATATAAATCCAGCTACGACGTCAAAGTAAACATGGGATTGAAATCATGCTACAACTTCAATGTGTGTCTTCACAGACGTTCGTCCTCTGAAAGTAACTTCATTTCAATCCCCCTGCGAACCTATATAAAGGAGTCGAGATCCATAACTTTCGTCTTAGTCTGCCACAGGTAACAGAACACAATATTTGGTAAGTATACATATAAACATTTTTTATTTCTTAATACGTTTTACAAATTGAAAGGATTGTTTATTCACCCTGAAAGGTTCATATTCAAATGAAACATCGGATAAAATATAAATGGTTCATTAAAATGTGGGAAAAATTGTCAATCATAATTCATTCGAAAATTAAACGCCTATCATTGTCTTAAGGGAAAACATATATATACTAGTATATTACAGGTAAATTTTGGAATGCATTCCTATCAAGACATATTTTATCTAATGCAATTAAAATTCTAAATATAGATAAAAATGATGACTGCAGCAAATTATATATGAAATTTTTATAAATATAAATAAATAAAATTAATTTGATCCTTTTGTTGTAAGATATATTTAAAAAGAAATATAAAAAAAAATTCACAAATAAATGAAAAATGACCACTTGCTTTCTTTCAGTCACGTGATCTAATTTGCATATTGTTAGAGACATATTTTATAATTATCAACATCAGAATCATCTCTTCCATAGCTACATAGGTAAGGTGATGGACTCCTAACTTGAGGGACCAGGGTTCGATTCCCAGTGAGAGCGGATAATAGATGAAAATTTTAGTTATAAAATTTCTTGTAATTTGTATTTAATTCAATAAAATCTAATAAGACTACAGAATGTAATAAATAAAAATAAAATTAAAAACTTGAGATTAAAAATAATATATAGAAAATTAATTTATTGTCACTTTATTTTTTCAAAATTAATAAATGCAATAGTTTTTTTTAAATAAATTTTTAAAAAAGATAGTGATAAAAATAATATTTCATTGCTTTTTTTAAAAAAAAAAAAAAAAGGGAAAATATAAATTTTTCCTTAAAGATCCTTAAAGCCTCCTTAAAGATCCTTAAAATTTCAGTTCCATTAAGGATCTGTAAGGAGTCCTTAAAGACTCCTTAAAGGCATATTTAAGGATCCTTAAAGCCCCCTTAAAGATCCTTAAAGGGACATTTAAGGCAGCTTTAAGGAGGCTTTAAGGATCCTTAAAGATGCCTTTTCATCATGTGAAAATTGAGTATAAAAATGCTGTCAAAAATAAAATATCTCAAGATAAGCGAGATAGCTTATAATTCTTTTAAAACGTTGATACATGTAAGGGTTAAAGTATGGGTTTTCACTTGTATACGAACAATCGTTATGCTTGTCAATGTTTGCACTATTTAAATTCATTCAAAAACTTTGATCTTAGTTTAAAAAGTATAATCGTTGAATTTTCATTTTTGTAACTTAAATTTAAGTTACAAAAATGAAGAAGTCGCGGTTAACTTTTTTTAGTTTGAAAAAGGTATTTTTATTGTTTTTGCTAATGATCTGAAATATACACGCATTCGCTTGATGTAACGTATTAAACATTGAGATAAAATATGATGTTAATCGCTTATATCAACCTAACCGCCGAAACTTCATTTTTGTAACTTAAATATATTTTTTTTCCAGGACATTTGACAACTATATCTTCTTCGCTTTGATCCCAAAACCTACAGTATAACACAGTGGGCGTGATGCTTGTCAACATATAAAAATATTACTACGATATTAGTATGATTTCTACCTAACCCTAGGTAGAATATATACCTATTTGTGTTTTGTTCACAGACTCAAAGTATTTGAAAAAAGGTTTTATTAAAATTATCCGGTATGGGAATGAAATAACACTACCAAATTAAATCGAAATCCAGTACCAATCAATATTTGCAACAATATTACATATGAATGAATGTAAACAATACTCTGTTAATGTTTTCAATAAGAAATAAATTGATTTTATTGAAATCCTTTGAACCATTTGTAGCAAGGTTGATGTTGTAATGATACATTCACATACTATACATATTTTCTCTTC